>JAJGRW010000464.1:0-24759 GCA_025461045.1 Carex parvula
AACTATTAAACTATTATACTTGATTTGTATACGATGTTAAAACCATGAGGATTCCAGATTTTGTTGCGTAGCATTAATAATTGAATTGGAGTTTGTAAGCATATGATTTTATCAAGTTAAGAACTAGTTTAGGAAATATATTTAGATGACGCTACAACACTATAAATATTAAATATATTTTAGAAAAAATTCAATTATTTAAAATAAATATGAAGATCAAGTTTTCAAGTTCTATTAATATGGACACAATAGTGTCAAGTCACAAGATAAAAAAGTGCACAACAAAAGGGAAGCTAAAATAAATATGACACAAATGTAACAAAAGGAGCTAAAAATTCAGGTTTTAATCCTAAATTTTTAAATAATTAAATTGATTCTTGAACTTTTATTTGAAATAACTTAGTACTCAAACTTTTCAAAAGAAACAATTAGTCCCTTTAAAATATATAAAAAAAAAATGAAGTTATCCTTTCATCTGATTTTTTGTTGAGGTGTTATTATATATAATCCCTGAATTTCTGACGTGCCATCCAATATGGACCAAGTGTATAAGTAAAAGTTACATTAAACTATATTTTCAAATTCAATTCAGTTTTGTCGCAACTTCAACGCACTTATTATTATATTATATTATATAATTCCAAACTTCCAATAAGGTTGCATCTTCTCTACCGGTCCGATTAGTGCTGTTATCGACATTTGCAAAAGCAAGATTTCGTTGACTACTTGTGACATGCATTTGGGTTAATTCGGTATATACATTTTAAAATTTAAATCGAACCCACCAGACATAAAATGAAATCTTATCTTTCACAAACCAGTATTTCTTGACTTCCTTTCCGACAAATTAACCATGATTTCCTTTTGTATTAAAATACGATGGACAAATAGGAACAAACAAAATAGTGCTTCGGTTACTAACATATGCAGCTCAGTTCAATGTCTGGCGCTGCCTTGATTGATGATGACGTAGACTAGAATTTGCTTGATTACTTGTGTTTTTGTGTGTTATTATGATTTCTTATGATTTTTGTGGTCTTTTGTGCAGCTAACTGTTAAGCTGGTAACTGTTTTTATCTTTCTGAACTGTCTGTTTTATAATTAATGGATATGATAATCAGGTTATAAGTTCCTGCTTTAGAATCTTATACTTGATTGATATGGTTTCTAATGAAATCGATGGATTTAATTCTACTATTTAAAACATATGCAGCTCAATTCTTGTTATATGTATACACCAAAAAGGGTCACATATGTAGCCAAATAATTTTACATATGCAAATGGTACCTAAATAATAATCGGTTGATGCTGTTCCAGTTTCACCACAAACTACTTAATTTCTTCTGGAACTGATGGACAATTGAAAAATGTTTTTGATTCCTTTGGTAGCCAGTATTAAGTTTTCAAAAAAAAAAATGGTTTTTGATTGGATAATTGATTTATTTTTTTAGTGAACTATTTTGGTGGTGGTTGGGAGGTATATATGAATGATTGAAGAGATAAGATCAGTTTCCTAATATAACTAATCAGGCGATAGCATTCTTCCAAATCTATAATTATTGATTATTACTTTGATTATGATGTGATTACAATGGCATTTTAATTTGAAAACAATAGAATTGGTCGAGCACGTTTAGCATTAAGTAGGGAGAAAATACCAATGATGTATGAAATTGCTGTTTTGGGGCTTCAGACAGCTGTTTTATTTTATGATAACTTAAAGAGTCATAAGAAACAAAAACATTGAAGAATTTTAGGATTTATTGGAATTATAAAAAGTTTGTTCAATCCACAAATTTAAAATTCTAGATATATTTTTCATATTTAAATAGGATGTGTACTAAATTTAAGATAATTTAAATTGCTTTATCATCCATCTAAATGTTTAACCATTTAAAAAATTTAAATTGTTCGATAAAAAATTGAAGGTAATTTTATATTATCCAAATTTTAATACAAATTCTATCTGATCAAGAGCGCGTCTATAATTTTATTTTTTAATTTAATTATCTTTTTGAAAATTCTAATTAGATGTATCTAGAATTTTTCCAAAATATTTATGTTCTTTAGGGTTGTGGCAGTCGTTCTAGTTTCACAATAAAATAAGTTCTCATAAAAAAGAAAAACACTTCTATTATCCAAAATAATTTTTTTTTGAAGAAATGTTATCCGAATATTTGCTTTCTCTATAAAATCAAATAATCTAATTAATCCTATGATTTATGAATCCACACAAATTAGGTCGTTGAATCTAATCTTGATTGGAACAAAATTGTTGGTCTAGCGAGTTAAAAAATGCAGTTATGTGAAGATGCTGTACTGGAAATATTAAGCTAGCAATAATATAATTAAAACTTCTTGAAATAGTATCATTTTATTCCTGGATAAGACATATGTATTGGAATTATTTGTTTATAATTTTATTTAGGGATTGACTAACAGTCCCCCCATTCAGTCCCCTAAACGTCCTCCCCACTAACTAACGGTCAAAGTACAACTGTCAAACATTTATTCAACTGTCAGACAAAGGAAAAATAAAATTGAAAGTATTCATACCTAATGAATGAAGTATTCATACCTACCCAATGAAGTATTCATACATACTGAATGAAGTATTCATCACTAAATTCAACTGCGGACCATTACTTTTCGGGATCAGTAACTGTCAGATTGCATTAGGGACCACAACCAAAAAGTCACGTGGAGCACACCACCAGTGCTACATTCATTGATTAAATTAATTCACATAGTATTCATATATAACTCATCAAGTATTCATACATAAGATATCAAGTATTTAAAAAAAAACTGGACACAATATCTACTCATCTTTTACACGTTTTTCAAGGTGATTTTTTTTTTCTCCGTTCAATCTAACCAATTTTTGGGACGATCTATGAGGAATTTTGCAAATCTAAAGCCACGAACGTGTTTTACACAATTTTCTCTTTCAAATGAGATCCATGATGACATATTTTTACACGTTTTTCAAGGTATCAAATATTCATATATGGAAAATATTCTCCCAAAATGGAAAGTATTCATACCTAAGATATCAAATATTCATATATAATTCATCAAGTATTCATACCTAAGATATCAAGTATTTAAAGAAAAAACTGGACTCATCAAATATTCATATATGGAAAGTATTCATACAAAATGAAAATTATTCATATCTAAGATATCAAATATTCAATATAATTCATCAAGTATTCATACTAAGATATCAAGTATTTAAAGAAAAAACTGGACTCATCTTTTACACGTTTTTCAGATGGTTTAATGATTGACAAAGTTAGTTAGAATGGGGGGACGTTTAAGAGACTGGAGTGCGGGGACAACATCTTACTCTTTTATTTAATGTGTTACATCATTTATTTTCTCCATGATTTCCCACTATTAATGATAGAAGCAGCTTTTAACAAATAAAATACTTTGTGGTAATGGTTTGTCCTGATTAAAAATATCCGGCATGGCCAATAATTGAGTGCTCTGTATGCTTTTGGATTTTGGAATCTAGTCGAGCCTAGATCTTGAGGGAAATTTTTTATCGGTAGTAATTAATAGAAAAAAAGAGAGATAAACAGTAAGAGTACAATTTATTTATATTGGTAGTAAAATCGGTAGTAATTCTACTGATTTTAACTTTTTTTTAATTCTGATGTATAGAATGGAGAGAATTCTTATATTCTAGTAAATATGAAAAGTTTTTCAAAAAATAGATGGAATATTTTGATATATCTAAATTTTAAGATACTTTATCTATTTTTGTAAAGAAATATATTTTACTAGAAAAAATTAAAAGGAAAAAAAAAAAACTGGTTTAGATCGGTAAAATTCCTACCGATCTAAACTTTTTTATTTTTAAAATCGGTAGAATTACTACCGATCTTACTATCAAATAAATATTGTTGTACTCTTACTGTTTGTCTCTCTTCTTTTCTATTAATTACTACCGATAAAAAATTTCCGATCTAGAGCATAGGCACTCTGTCTCCAGTTGTAGTTATATTTAATTATATGCTAAGTATTAGTAAGTAAGGTTAATTAATTGCTAAATGAACTTACGGATGCGTTATTATATAACAGCGTAAAAATATAATTGTAAAATTGTAGATACAAGAGAATTAATTTTTGGTCTAGTGGGAAAGACCCATGGTTCTCATTTGGAAAGTCATGGGGTTCGAAACCCACAAAGTGAAAAAATTCTTTATAATATAAATAGGAATTTGAAGGAAGCTGGTAGACTAGACTCTGTACCTTTTATTTCAAAAAATTGTATGTACAAGTACCGAAAATTGAGTTGTTAATAACAAATAACTATATTATTAGAGGTAATGCATATTTGTTAACCAAGATAGTTGTATATCAGTCAAAATGTCATATTTGTTAATATAATTAAAAAAAACGTTACTTCTGATAAATTTGACATGTAGCAGACGTGAGTTGTCTTCTCATCATAAATGTTCATGACTAATAATAATCAAGCATGTGAGGTTCAACAAAGTAGTCACTCTTTCAATTACTTTTTTTTTTTTTTACAATTTTAAACACTCTATGATTATAAATATAATCGTCCAATTTACAATTAGTTACTTTTTCTTAACATTTAACAAAAAATTATTAACATTTAATTAGCTACAATAAAAAAATGTTCAGAGATGAACAGTGGGGTGGACATAATTTGGAATTTTGGATAGACATTCATGTGAACTCTAATGGATAATTGAAACATCTGACCATTAATTTATAATTGGATTGTTGAAGACTACTAATTCCTCAAAAAATATTTGAAATATTTTTTTAAATAGTCTGTTGTAGTATCTTGATATTGTTCCTGATAATAAAACATTGCACTGTTGACAAAATTGAAAAAAAGATATAACTATTGCACGTGATAGTCTGGTGTTTTTTTCACTTATTTTACTATGTTCTTTCAATATTATTTTCGTTGAAAATCTTTTCTTCTTTTGTGTTGTGCCTTCTTTTCAGATTATTTTTAACTTTTCAGTGTGAGAAACTTTGTTTTCATTTTATAAAAAATAAAAAGTAAAAATTAGTTAGGGGTTTGACCCCTTTCTTTCATTTTTTTTTTAAAGAAAAAGAAAAAAATATTGCACATGTCAGCTAACAACTTAAGCCACAAGAATCAATCTTTAATTTAGAATTAGTAGCAAATAGTAACACTATCTGGTAATGAATTTGAAATCTAAATAAGAGTCTTTTACAAACATTAAAATAAATTTTAAAATGTTAAACCTCCGTCTTTCTATATATAAAAAAAAAAAAAAAAACTAAAGCCACAATCCACAATCCACAAGAATTTAGCAGTTCGGTGCATATCACTTTGCAAGGACTGCATTCCTTCACATTTTCCCTTGAAGTTCAATGCGTTACTTTTCATTTAATTGAATTGAATTGAATTCAATCAATCGGTATCAATGATTGAAGATTAATTAAACAATAAATTATATTCCTAACTTTACATTGCTGTATGACTCCTCTCTTATACTTTACATAATTCATCTATGTACACTGTTCTTAACACGCATGCAGGGCATGCTTCTTCCTTTCTAGTACACTGTTCTTAGCACTTCAATTTTTATTGAGCAACAACGTGTATATAATTTCAAGCTCCAAGTAAAAAAATAAAATCAGTCATTTGTTTTTTGGCATCCCATATATTATATGTTTTCGCTCATAATTTTCCAAAGCAAATTTTATGTATAATGTATTGAACACTTGAGATTTATTGTAGTACTCAAGATATAATTTATATTTTAAATCATAAAAGACAAAAAAAATATGGAGCTGTATACACTTTGCAAGTAGTGTCAACGGGTATGGTAAGGATCGGATGGAAGCATATTTATACCGTATCCGTTACAAATTGTTCTTATCCGTATTTTATCCTTACCCGCTACAAATTATTTTATCTGTACCATATCCTTACTCGTTATGGTTGTCGGATAATGAAACAATAGCGGATAAATAATGGATAATACTAATATAATAATTATTTTTAATTATTTATTAAATAATACAAGTAAACCAATTAAAGTACTTTATGTATAGTACTTTATTGGAAAAAAAAAAAAATTTGATCGTACTAAATACAAGTAAACCAATTAAAGTACTATTTCAATTCTTATTAATATATATAATATATATAATTTTTTTTATAGATCGGGTAACGGGTACAAAATAGGCTTTACCCGTACCCTACTATTTAGATAACAAAAATAAATCTTTACCTATATCCGTACCTGATAAGTTTACGAAAAAAAAATCTTACCCATATCCATCTTATCGAATATAAACGGATAAAAGAGCGTCATTGACACCTTTATTTGTAAGGGCTGCATTACTCCACATTTATTTTAGCAGTTCGCTGTATATCACTTTGCAAGGACTGTATTCCTCCACAATAATAATGGCTCTCCACTATTTTTTTTTTCCGGAATTTTGTTACGATATAAATTACGAACCTCTACTTGAAACATTGATTTGAAAGAGGATCATTTTGAGCATCATATTATAATCATCAACACTTTGTTACAAAACGGATCCCAAAGTTTGAACTATTGTGCATCCGGTTCTTCTTAATCTTAAACTAAATTTTTATTTTACTAAAACAAAACTAAATGCTAGGCACGTGAAACGCTTGGCATAACGTGTTACGCGGCTACTAAACCCACACTTATTTGTATACCTATCTTTAATTCGTACCAAGGACGATGGATATGAGGGGTGTTCATGGCACCTTTTAATCGTTTATTCTATCTTTATCGTATTCAATAATAAGACGGATATGGATAAGATATTTTTCGTTAGCTTATTAGGTATGAGTAAGAATTTTTATTTCGTTAGCTAAACGGATATGGGTATGGGTAAAGACAATTTCATACCCCTTGAATAACGAGTAATTATATAAAATTAAATTATATATAGATATATAATTTTATATTCAGTTCTATCATTTTCCATCGCTGTATCCATACTGAATCAGATAATAAAATTTTTTCCTTCTTTGTCGTTGTTGTCTTGTTCCTTAGTCGTGAAAATGAAAATAATCTACGATACAATATGGCTCTCATTTCCTCTTTAATTTTCTCTCTGTTGTCAACCTGGTTTTATAATTCGATCTTCTCTCTTTCATTTTGAACCAGTTTTGAATATTGCGTGGCTGTAAGCCCGTAGCTTCCTCCTTCAAGGCTCTTCAAAATTTGACTTTCTCCTTTGAATATTGTAAGTAATCTTTGTATTTAGTAAATAGAATTTGTAAAACACTTGAGGCTGAGATTTTTTAATTTATTTGATAGAATAGAATATTAGTATTATTCGTTATTCATCTACTAACGTTTCGTTATTCGTTAATCTTAATGGGTATGAATAGGGTAAGGTAAGACCAATTATTAATGGGTAAGGTCAATTCTTAGTGGGTATGGATATAAAAATGCTTCCACCCTACCCGTATTGTACCCATTGACACCCCTAGTGGATATCGTTTTCTATCTCTAGCACCATAAATGCAACAACATATTATGTATGTGTTTTGTTTAGTGTGAATCATGTGATATCTCTTTATGCTTATTCCTTTATTGACTTTTAATGTGTTTTAATCCTTTATTGACTTTTAATGTGTTTTAATTTATGTATATTAGTAGCAAAAATGATCAAAGCTTTAAATTTAAGTCATTCGTAGAACTAGAATTACATTCTTATAGGTACCTAACTGAAGTGAGCAAAATATAAATTATTTATAGTAACATTCCGAATATGCTTGAGGATCTTAAATAAAATAAAAATATGCTTGAGGATCACCATTTCATAATATTTAAAAATATATGAGGTCAATTTGTCAATTTCAATTAAAACCACAGTGCCTACGGGCTTCAAACAAAACAAAAAAAAAACACGGATCCAGGTAGCTCTCTCTCCTTCTGTGCGCTGGCATTGCCCTCATAAAATATGCTCTCCGTATTATTTTATTTTTTTTGTAGAACTTGACAGTAACTGCCAAGAGTTTTATAGCAGAAAACAAAATAACGTTTACACTCTGTTACAATCAAATGAGCATATCACACAGCCTCGTATTTTCATATGTACCACTAACCTGATCCATGTACCAGCTGCCCGGCAACCTGACAGGGCAGGTTAAAGCTGACCAAAAAATGCTAAAACAGCCCCCAAGAAACCCCAAAAGTAGCACTCGTGTCAATTCAGTGGCGGAACTCGACTTGAGTATGGGAGGGGCTAACCAAATAAACATCATATATAAAAATAAGTTTAATAAAATCAAAATCTATATAACACATGTCATTTTACATTCAAACTCTTTATATAACCCACATAAAATAAAAAATTTTGTTCAATTTCTATATACTTCTTAAGAATAATTCAAAATGTTTGGGGGTGGCTAAGCCACCCCTTGAGATGCTTACCTTCTGCCACAGCGTATCATCCTGTAGCAAGCCCAAAAACAGTGCTTAATTTCAGCAGCAACAATGCCGAAGAGCATTTCATCGATCACCCTCTGTTGAGCAATCCACAACCACCTGTACCAGTACTGGTACAGATGCCGGCACCAGTAGAAAACAGTCTTAGTACTTAGTAGTATGCGCAGCAGCTCATTGAAGATAGCTCTACACCATCTAAGCCAGCAGGACTTTTGGTATCACCTCTGACGCGAATATGGTGGCATTTTGTTGCTTCCTTCAGGAGCCAAACATCACAAAACAAGTAGATAGATTCGGATAGCTATTGCATTCCTCAATTTGTTTCCTTATTTTTAGTGATCGTTTGTTCATACATGTAGGTCAGAAATTTGTTTGCTTCGAATTATGGATATCAGACAATTGATTTGAATAACAAGGAGGTCAGAAGTTTGTTAAAATATCTACAATGGTCATGACCGTTTGGAGTTAATGTTGGTTCAGTTGACGAGCATGACGCTGTCAATGAATAATTGATCCATATTGTCTACTTTCTATTATTTCAATCTTTATTTTTCATGATTGATATTTTCTCAGCATGGTGTACCTTGCTGCCATACATTTCCACATGAATATAACCATCGTCATTAAAAACATAATAGTTTGTGTAAACAAAATCAAAGTGAACTTAGAATTTTAGTTATCTACCTTCAGGTGTTTACCCATGAAATATCATTGATTCCAGTTACTTAAATTTGTCTATCACCAGATCAGTATTAAATTGCTTAAAGGCAGTTGTATGCAAAGGCATTTCAATAGATGCCATCACTATTTTCAACCTATTTTATCAATATTTGGGGTATCCCTAACAATGCTTTTCATACAATTTGGGATTCACAACTTTCTCTTAAGATAAAATTTTTTCTGTGGCTTGTTAGATAAAACAAAATTCATACTATAGTGATTAAACAAAATTCATACTAAAGTGATTAAGTAGAAAAGGGTGGCAAGGTACACTTGATTGTCTCTTTTGTGGCCAACTTGATACTACATCTCATCTATTTGTTACATGCCTTTTGGTAGTTGGTAGTTGAAATTGGATTGCAAACTTCAACAATTTTCCTTTTGATGGTGTTACTATTGATGACTTATGGTTTATTGATACTTGTATCCCATTAAAAGATAGGTTATTGGTGGAACTTTAATAGGGGCAGTCCTTTGGACTGTATGTCTTAATAGAAATGCCTTTTGTTTTAATCAAACTCCTACTTCCATGATTAGCTGATACATTTTGGAGGAAGACAAAATCTCCTTTATTAGCTGATAACTTAAAATGTATTATGCCTTCTAATGTAACTAATTTACCTAATCAGATGTATACAGGACAGATGGAGGAACTGATCAGCCCAATCCTTGGGTATGGAAGAAGAAGTGATGATACTCTGCTTCTTGGAATTTATAGATTTTGAGAAGTTTAAGGGTCATATATGGAAATGTGACAGTTTGAATTGTTCAGGGTTATCTTAGTTTTCTTTCCATATTTTGTGTTTAAGTTGACAGTTTATGGATTTGTTGTGTTGTTGTTTGCTCATTTAGATGTAATATTCGGTTTTATTTTTCAAAGACATTTTCAGGGGCTGGTGCCAGCTGTTTGGTACCAGTTCTCTGTTCAATGGTTTCATATCAATGAAATCGGTGGTATATCCACTAGTACTAAAACGAAACCTATTTTATCAATATGAAATTACATAAATAAAAAGAGAAGTAACATGACACCATATATTATTATATTATTATTCTAATAGTTTCTCTAAAAAATATAATTAAATTGAAAGGTCAAGAACCCATTACCATTGTAACCCTGGCAAGGTGCTCTTGCAGGAAACCTGGAACACTATATCGGATGGTTCCTCCTGATTTCTCTCCTCTTTAGCATCATCTAATGATTTCTCTTGATCCACTTCTGGCTCATCTTCGCATGTCTACACGAGCTGCCGAAATGTGTTACATTAAGTTGATGGTCGATCCTTCCGAAAGATCTTTAGGTGGCCCGTAGCCTGATACAAATGGTGCCTATACTAAACAGGTTTTATTGTATAATTTGTATTGTCCTCATTATGAGAAGTGCTTCACTAACGTAACAAAGCTTGAAGAAATATTGCAAGAAACAAAGAACTATCAACATAAATCAGCAACATGTTATACTAATTAAAGAATCGATAAAACTGACCTTATGCGAAGCTTGCACAAGTAAATGTACTTATCAAAATAGGAAAAGCTAGAAGTCCAGCAATGAAAACATGATTGTCGAAGAATCAATTTTTAAGTTGCAAAGTCAGCCTAAAACAAAAGATTAATAATTTAAGCAATCTATATGAAAAACTAAAAGAGATAAAAGAAAAGAGATAGCCTACCAATCTACCATCGACAAAAGAAAATAAGCTAGCATGAGAAATACTGTTTTATTCTTGCACTGCTCTTTCTATGTCAAATAGTACTTTTTATATTTTTCTTATTAAATAATTTGTAATATACATAGAAAAAGGAAAGCAGAAAGCTAGATTGACAAATACAAAATAATGTACCTGTACAGGATAGACTGAAGTTGCAGCATACGAAAAATTGAATTCACATCAGGTTACCTGACTTAAGCAAATTATGATGGGACAGTTCTTTTAACATGACACGAATCTCAAAACAGGCCCTCTACAGTCTCCATAGGCACCGGATTGAGTTTGGTCCAGATAGGATTAATCTGGGCCGTCCGTTTCAATTTACTTGAGTCAGGTACCTAGGAGGATACGGATCCCGAAAAATTCACCAAATATCTGCAAATCCATTAATGCACAATTGCTGAAACAAAAAGGACTGTTGTAAGCATCTTGGCAGAAATTCTTATTGAATAAAAAGTTTTTTTTTTTTTTTTTTTTTGGTTGTAAGCCCTTAGGCGATTTCATTAAACATCAGAGCAAATTACAAGCATGTTCCAGCGTAGATATTCTTATTACACAAAGATAGTATCCTATACACTGAACTACCTGTAAAACCTTTAACTGCTAAAAATTAAAGAGAAGAGGAAAAGTAAAATCAGTAGTTGCGAAATGTTCAGTTCGCGCCAGATTAGCAAGTCAATGGGCCTGTTCATTCTCTTCTCTTAATATGCAAACGTAGCAGTAGAGCGAGTGTGACTACACTGTGTCAACACCGCATAGAAGAATGCGCACCCGAGAGGCACTGAATCAAACCGGACTAGAAACTGAAACAACCGGACCAGGACAGTCACCACTTTTGCCGAGGAGGCACTGAATCAAACCGGACAGGAAATTGAATCAACCGGACCAGGACAGTCACCACTCAGCCGAAGAGGCACTGAATCAAACTAGACCGGGAGCTGAGTCGACCAAACCAGGACAGTCACCTCACAGGGGGACACAACGGTGGAAAGAGGCAGAAGGAGAGGGGAGAAAGGAGGAAGAAGAGGTAAAAGAGGAAGAAGGGAACACATCATCATTCTCATCATCGGCCACAACCACAACAACACGTACCTTATTCATATATAGTAGATACTACGGCGGGCGGAGCGAATTTACAACACCCTCAGTCGAACCCGGAGAGTCGAAGCGGATTGAAAAGCGGTGATCAGATCCATTAAACGGAAGCACCTACTCACCTGTAGTGAGGCGAGATAGACCGGTGAGCGGTGGCTAGATCCGTCGGACGGAGCATTGAGTGGCCACAGATCATCCACTTTAATGGAGTGAGTTGAGATGGACCGGGCGGACGTGAGGAGGGGCAGAGGTGGCGTGGCGGGGCGGTGAGCGGAGCTTGACGGATGACTCTCAAAACCTGATCTTCAAAATCTCCCTAATCCTCTGGTGCGGAGCTTACAAGGAAAAGCGGAGCGTACGAGGGGGCTGGTTATAATAAAAAGTTCCATTGTACGGATATTGACTATTATTTAACAACTGACTATCTTTGAAAAAGGTATCTTTTCATGTTTTGCTCGAGTATTTTTTGAGAACCCAAAATTTTGAAAACTGCAAAATAGAAGTTCTAAAGAGTTGTATACTATTTTGAATCGTCTATACTAATTAATTTATTTAGGTTTTGGAGATCTCGCCTTGATCGATGAGACAAGACGACAGAGAGAAGAATGGGCCCACAGACCACCCTCGGCGGCAATTATAAATGGTGGTTGACTCATGACTGGTTGTGTATGTTAATTAACACTTAACAGGATAATGGTTTAATAGCGATCCAGATTCCAGAGGCAACAATCGCTGATGCTCTGCAGAGTGGCACAGGCCCAAATGTCTCTGACGCATACACAATTAATGGGCTTCCAGGCCCACTTTAATTACAATTGTTCTGTTCTGTTCAGCTGAAGGTATTGCTTGGGTTCCCTTTAAATTTTAATTAACAGGAAAGTGGTTTAATAGCCTGTTAATTGTGCATTATGCACTTCTGTTTATCATCATCGCCGTATATTCACAGAGGGATCCTGGAAGTGTATATTGTAAACTTCTGTCTTTTCTTGGGACGCTATTTTTTGTTATCTTACGTGCTGTGAATTTTATATGGGCTCCTTATGGAAATTATAAAATTATACTTCATAAAAAGGATTATATTTTAAAGTTTCTCACTTCTGCCACATGATCAAAATCTTCATCCATCCGATTTTATTTTATCTTTTTGTTATTAGAATCGGATGACCCATTTTTTTCATACTCCCTCTCCTCCTTTCAGAGAGTTCATATTTCTGTGTAATAATTTCATACAGGTAATTGTGATATTTTTTTTTTTATTATATATCAAGGTTCTAAATAGTGATTATTGCATCATTGTGAAAAATTAAATAAAAAGCTCTCGCGAAAGTTATCATACATAGCGTTTTTTGTTTAAAAACTTATATTTTATATTTCTACTAATTATCAACATTATCTAAAGTCTCATATAGCGATAAGTAACGCAAAATTGATTAAGAAATTAAAATATTCATATTGAACCAGTACAAAGTCCAAATTGCTATTTAAAATATCTCTAATAATATCATAAATTGTATATCTTTCTCCATGCAAAATAACCTAAGCATCATGGCATAAACTATAAGCTTTTTCTATTTAAAAACCTAAGCATCATGTCATAAACTATCTATCTTTTTTATTTAAAAGCAAAAATAATCCAGACCTTAAAAATAATTAATTCTTAAAAAAAATTCAGTTTGGACCTTTAAATAAAAGCCTATGTAGCATAACGTGCGCTATAGCATGTAGCGCAAATAGCGGACCGCTATTACCGCTATAGCGGTCGTAGCTGAAATAGCGCACTTTTATCTCATAGCTTAGCGTTTAAGGTCCGAAAAAGCTATAGCGAGCTATTTAAAATACTGTTATATATATATATTCAGAGTTTTGAAAAAAAAAAATACTTAACTGCGAGATTTTATAAAAATTATCATTATTGAAATTTATTTTATTCTAAAAGAAAATTCAAAAATGCGGAGAATTTTATAAACCGAGATTCTATAATTAAAAGTTGTGTTGAAGTTGGTATAATTCATCAAATTCGAAAAGTTTTCGGAGAGGTGTCAAAAAAAGAATAAAATGCAGTACAATACGTATATTATTCAGAAACCTTTTTACTATGTTTATGACTGTGATAATATTTTGAGGTTCAAATATTTAATTTAGAAGAACGCGAGAGTATTTTTTTTCAAATCCATATTGACCAGGGAAAAATTTTCTCTGAAAAACAGGACCAAAATCCTACATGGATGTAAAAGAAAACTTGCCGATCTTTTATATAGTTCAAGTTGACAAAAAGATTTGTGTCAGTCCGATTCTGGCTCAGTTTTTCCTTTTTTTCCTTTTTTCTTTTCAGGTTAAATGAAGAAAATCTAATTGAGTTTCAAGCATAAGCATGTTATCTAGTGCTTAACTTAATAATATTAGAGTGAGGCTACGGTGCTATGCATAGCACGGATGGGGTCCGTGCTACGGCTTAAAATTTGACTTTTCAAAATCCTAACGGTCGTCCGAACCGTTCAACATGATTATAAAATGAATATGTACTTGCAAACCAAATTTACATTTTTTTGAATTTTTTTACTATTTTTTTAGATAGGCTGTTTTTGGATGGTCCAGAATGTTCAGATCAAGTGATTTTCAAAAAAATAGTAAAAAAATTTGAAAAAATGTAAAATTTGGTTTGCAAGTACATATTCATTTTATAATCATGTTGAACGGTTCAGATCGACCGTTAGAATTTTAAAAAGTCAAATTTTGAGCCGTAGCACGGACCCCATCTGTGCTATGCATAGCACCGTAGCCTCACTCATAATATTATTACTACATGTGGCAAAAATCTAATTTGATCTTAATAATTCGTGCGATTTGATTTCCGATCTAATTGATTTGAATTAGATCAGACTAAATCCAAGACGACCTATATATAAACCGAAGTTCCCAAGTTAAAAGAACCCAAACCCGACGAGATTCGTTCATTATCATCTTTTTTTTTTAAGGTTCAACAATCGATTTCATAAAAAATTGAAAGTTTTTTAGAAATGTTCATTATCATCTTTATAGTGATAAAATCAGCCAAGCCTTATCACCTTGTTATCCGATTCAAATTCAAATCTTGATAATTTTGTAAATTCAAATAGGCCTAAATCTAATCCACATAATCCCAAATCCAAGGCAATTACTGTCGCACTTATAGAACTAATCTGATTAAAAGAAAAGAAAAAAAAAATATGTTATGATGCTTTTGCAGGACAAATAAACATTAAAAAAATTGCTTAGGTATACTAAATTTTTGTTGGATGGTTCACATTTATTGAATCAAATGATTATGTATATTATAAAGATTTTCAAAAAATTATATGTAAAGAATGTAAAGTAGTTTGTCATAATTGATCATATTTACCGGTCAATACTTTTCATTGAAACTTAGAAACTAATCTTAAAAACAAATATTTTCTACTAATCCTTATTGATCAAATATTAAAGTAATTATTATTTTTTCTCGTAAATTAAGATACTACTCTAAAAATCAGTATTACATCATGTGATGTTGCACCAAAACAGAATCACTTAATTTAAATCATATTATAGCAAAAACATAGAGTCTGAAACTGTAAGCAAGTTTAGCAGAAATTATACAAAATCATATTATAGAAAGCTAAGTAGAGGTACTAATGACAATTACACTAGCACTAGCAGCAAAGAGCTAGAATCTTCATTAGGTGAATTCACTAGAAGAGCGTCAATGGCACCAATCTCTGCACGGTCACGTAAGTAATCAGAAAAGTCTGACTCTTCTAAACTAAGACCAGGATCCACGTCGGAACCCGATTGGCTGTCCCTGTCCTGAGTGTCCGTATCCGACAGAGTTATCAAAGGACCTGCCTGATTCAAATAAGTAAGATCCATAGAAATATTAAAATTAATTTAAAATAAGAATTATCCAATCTGGCCTTACACTAATAAGAAGTTAAAGTTATAATAGCTGAACCAACATAACTAAGAGATGGAACAGGTGTGTTTTGAAAACAAATTTTATTTCTGGTAAGCCATACTAACAATAAAGTAGCAGTTCTAATTAATTCAATAAGTAAAGAATATTTTAAGGAAATCCAGTAATAAAAAAACCATAACTCAGCAACTGTAGTACAATTAAAATGAAAGCTGTTATGATTTCCAATCCATAACCATAAAGCAGAAATGAAAGGGCAAGTGACAAATAAGTGATCTACAGTTTCAGGAGCTCCACATAATGGATAATCAATGTTTCCTTGTCAACTTTTCTTAGCTAAATTACATTTGGTAAGAATCTTATCTTGTCTCAATAACCAAATAAAAATATTAATTTTAATTTTGAAATTGTGCTCACTAAATTACTCTCTTGATGACCACGATACATACTAACTTAATTTGCTCTAATAATTTTATCAACATTTGAAATATTCACTTTAACAAAAACTAAAGCATATGAGAAATTAATCCATGAAATACAGGACAGTTTTCTAGCAGTAACTGGTCATTGAAAGGGACCAAACATACACTAGTTTGAACCCGAAATTTTTATTTCTACCATTTTTGAAAAAAATAACAAACCAAATAACCATCGTTTTCTGACAATTATAAATCTAGCACGGTCGCAGAACACCGGAGCGGACCCATATGAGGGAGGCCGCAGAATGCCGGAGCGGACCCTCATATGGGGCCGCAAAATGCCGTAGAGGTCCCTGGGGCCTCAGAATGCCGTAGATGACCCTTTATTTTTTTATTTTAAAAATATGAAATTGTAATTTGTATTTATTTAATTTCAAATGTGGTTTAAATTGATTTTTGGTCGTATCGTATTCGTTTGGAATATTTCGGTAGAAAATTGGTGATGCAAGAATAGGGGTGAAAAAGGTATGGATAATATCCGATACGTATTCGATCCGTATTTGAAAAATTAGATAAATTAGATGTGGATATCTGATATCTGAATATTCGTGTGAATATGGATACTGATATGGTTTTACGTTTCAATTATCCGTATCGTATCCGATAGTAGATATATATTATATATTTTAATATATATTATGAAAAAATATTGTTATTCATCATTAAAATGATATATATATTATGAACTTTGATATTTTTTACTATTATTTTAATTAATATCCGATCCGATCCGATCCGTATCCATATCTGTATCCAACTGATATCCAATCCGTATCCGTATCTGAAAAATTAAAAAAAGATATGGATATAGTTTTACCATTATCCACTCCGAATTCGCTCTGTTTCCACCCCTATGCAAGATACAAGGAAATTTCCTCAACATAAATATATATATTGTAAAATGCAAATAGACCCGTTTTCATATATTCATTTGATTAGAATTAATTAATAAATTGAATAATGACCAGCAAGGATCAAACTACACGGATTACAGAGAATTTTTTCTGGAGAAATTAATAGAAAGAAAGAGAGAGAAATGAAAAGAATGCATCAAGTTTTTTTATTGATAGAAAAATCGGTAGGATTTCTACCGATTTTAAAAATACAAAAGTTAGAATCATTAGAAATTCTACAGATCCCAACTAATTTTTCTTTTTTTTCTTTTAATTTTCTCTAGTAATGTAAAAAATATTTTATGAAAATAGATAGAGTATCATAAAATTTAGATATAATAGAAACATTCCATCTAATTTTTTAAAGACTTTTTATATTTTACTAGAGATCTAATAGAAGAATTTTCTCCATCTATATATCAAATTAAAAAATAATTTCAAAGAAACCACATATCTAAAATAATTTTTTCAGAGCACACAAAATAATTTCAAAGAAACTACATATCTAAAATATCGAAAATATTCCAAACGAATACGATACGACCAAAAATCAATTTAAACCACATTAGAAATTAAATAAATAACTCTTAACAAATTACAATTTCGTATTTTTAAAATAAAAAAAATAAAGGGTCCTCTACAGCATTCTGAGGCCCCAGGGACCTCTACGGCATTCTGCGGCCCCATATGGGGGTCCGCTCCGGCATTCTGCGACCCCCCTCATATGGGTCCGCTCCGGTGTTCTGCGGCCGTGCTAACTTCTTCTTTCCGGTTCTTTCTTATAAGAAAAAAGGCAAAAAGGAACCATCATCACCCATGTTTAGAGAAGTCCTAAACAAAACAGGTATTGATGTCTCAACTATAGATACCATTAACTAACGCTTAACACGCATATTAATTAAGTACACCCTGATCGATGCGTCCCTTTCCTTTCTGGCTAATGATGCACCGTCCGATTGCGACGCTTCCTAGCTAATCACGTACCTTTTAACAGCTCTTGATTTCTATCAGGGTAACACGTGTGCTCATACCTGAAAGTAACAGCAGCTTGATACGTCCCTCTCGGGAGTTGCTCACTCCAAGGTGTGCTCGAGTTTGATTAAGAGGCAAACAGAAAGGAAGTGTAGTAGAAAAAATGGTACGACGTCGGAGATGGTTTTGTTACGGAATAGAACAGTATCGGTTATGTATTGTGATTTATGTGTTTAAAGAGAACATAATATGAGAATCGCTCTGGTTATGACACAACACGACACATAACACGGCACAGAACAGTTACAGAACTCTAGTCATGATTCAGAACAAATAGTTAGATCTTATTCAAACGTCAAGATCAAAAGGATTTAGAAAAAAAATAGATAGCAACGTGTGTGTTCGGTGGCGTGCAATGTGCAAATGCAGAAAACTGGGCGATACAAACTAAAAAGGTGAAAATTTGCAGGGGCGGTTATGCATTCCCGAATGTGACATGCATATATTTCTGATTTTAACTGTACCCAATAATGTGCACCCAAATATCAATGTATGCTGATAACAACATGATCAAACGTGATTCGGTCACGCCATGACTATTTACGTGTCGTGACCACTCCTCACAATTTTGTTTTTTTGATTCATCGCAAAATTATCATTTAAAGAGGCACACAACTCCTCACAATTTTGATCACAGTACAACACATCACGTGAAAAATTAACTTGATTACAACACAACAAGGCATATTACCAAAATCATGACGAGTCACAACATGGAAATAAAAGAGAAGAGAATCTGGATGGTATGATAAATGTTAAGAGATGAGCTTGTTCCTTACTTCGGAGTATAGATGGAGGTTAAAATTTTATAATATTGTTTTTATTAGGTCAAAAGATTGTAATATCCTTCATGTTGCTGATTTTTTTTAACAATCTTTTAAAAAAAAACCAATTCAACTATTTTTGAAAAAAAATTCAAAATTATCAGATCCGCAGATTATATACGCAATCAGCTATAATTTTCGCAACCATATGAATCATGAATAATAAATTTATTGAATGCACAGATTATAACTGCACAACCAGCTTGTTCATTGTGCAATTATAATCTGCGGATCTGATAAATATGAAAAATTTCAAAAAAAAAAAATAGCTGAAGGATCTTTTTTTTTTTTTTTCAAAAATGGTAAAAGAAAAATTCGGTTTATATTGTACCAGGAGGTTAAAATCTATAAAAGAGGAGAGGTGGGGGCAGGAACGCACAAAATAGCAGATTTTTGTAAGGACAATTCGGTTCATGTTTTGTGACTTTGTGTGAAAATAAATAACACACTTTCAAAGCTTATCATCACAAACAAATACCAGTCTCTTTCCTCTCACTTTTTCCTCCCACGTTCACCTCCTCTGGAGCAGTGTAAGGACTAAGGAGAGAGGTACAGGCCTTGAAAGGGCCTGAATTGATTTCGTCTGCTTTTTTCGGGGGCTGAATTGTAAGGATAGCAGAAATTTATGAGCGTACGATTTCAATTTGACTATTCGGGATGGTCCAAATTAAGATCATGTCCTAGACTACAGTAGATCATATCCAGCTCGTTAATTTAAAGCGGATTAGCCCATTAATTCTTGCTAAAATAATACGATCCATTCATCCACGTTAACTTAAGACTGGAACCTCCACTGAGTCTGAAAATCTGGCACAGTCTGTCAACACTCAACAGGTTAAAACCAAAAAAGAAAAGAAAGAGATATTTTTTCATCAGCTCTCCAAAGTCTATCCATCGTCGGAGAGAATTTAATGTGCACAAACTTGATGTGCTGGTGCTGACAAATCTATGTGAATTATGTATAAATTAACAGACTTTGTATAAACTCTGTGTGTATAACATGAGCAATATATAAATTTGAAATCTCTAAGCTTGACACTTGTATACAATGATTTGAATATGATTTACGTTGATTTAGTTTAAAATCATATGTAATTTTTTATATTAACCGCAAATTATACACAAATTTTAATGTGCACGCACGCACATCCGTATTGACAATATATACATAGGCGTCAAATGCAACAATTGTTTTTTTTTTTTAATCTTGGCAGTCGTTGCCAAGTATATTTTCATTAATTAAACATAAAATTATAACTACTGTTCTACATCCAGAACAACATCCACATCACAATACATCAACATCTAAACATCGACAGCACATTTAAAAAATATCAACTTCTAAACTTTAACATCTAACAACACAAACATCATAAAAATTAAAATTAAAATAACAAACACTTTCCATTGGAAGTAGACACCGATGACCTTCAACATCGACTGGCCAGCGACCGAAGAGAAGGCATTATTTCTTTTTTTGGGTTTGGTTTGCGAGCAAGGGAGACCGGTGCGGATCTTGACCTCTCCTGCCCTATCTAAGGTTTTGTGTAGCGGTTTTAGTGGTAAGGAAGGGTGACAAAGTGAGGAAGGAAGCGGTCTAGGGTTTAGAGGCGGGGTAAGAGAGGAGTAGCGAGGGCAATGGGTAGGAGGAAATCTAGATCTGAATTTTTATGGTGAGGTCAGGTGCAGCGAGTAGAGAGAGCAGGAGGTGGTGCGGCGAAGAAGATGGACAGGGGTGAAATAGGGTGGAGAGATGCGAGGGTGTGACGGGGTGGTGGGGTGCCGGGAGATGAAAGGGTTGGCGACTAGGGGTCATCGCCAACTCTCTCTGTCCCGACGGGCGTGTAAGAGGACAGGAAGGCAGAGACGATGGAGCTGTGGCAAAGCGGCATGGTGGGCCGCCGAGAGAGGAGAGAGTTGACGACTAGGGCTATTGTCGTCAACTCTCTCTGGTTCTCCCGAGAGAGTAGAAGACGGCGAGAAGACGCAGGGAACAGGAGTGGAGGGAGGGGAGTGAGTTGAGTGGCGGTGGAGGTAGAGATGAAGTTAGTCGGCTGCTAGGGTTTTAAAACCTCAGAATCACCAGACTAAATTAAGGAGCTGATCCTAAAATTACATATTTTTAGTCATCTACTCATCTTAATTAGATGCAAAAATCACTTTCCTGATTTTAATTTATTATATATATTAATCCAGCTCAAACCTTGGATTTACAATGTGAATGTACTCGGAACACATTTAATCCAGAAGTCGAACTAAATTATGTGTATATATAGTGAAATTTTTGTTTTCCCTTTTTTAGGTATTCTTAGACGTGTATATCCACTCATGAA
Organism: Carex parvula; assembly: GCA_025461045.1. Classification (NCBI taxonomy): domain Eukaryota; kingdom Viridiplantae; phylum Streptophyta; class Magnoliopsida; order Poales; family Cyperaceae; genus Carex; species Carex parvula. The sequence goes on from JAJGRW010000464.1 coordinate 21,477, forward strand.
ACAATATAATTTATAATCCTTGAGTGATATACACGTCTAAGAATACCTAAAAAAAATCACTAAGATTTATAACACATTAGAGTGATACAAAAGTTATAAACGCATATTAGATTAAAATAATCGATTACAATGTGATATTCTATCCTCGTATTTTTTTATATAGCAAAATAATTTTATTTTTATTTGTCAAACTCAAAACAGTATTGCTTGTACTAATATTCTATATGTACAAACAGTTACAGAAATAATTAATAATTGCCGTCTAGGATTCCGAAATTTTTATTTATAGCATAAAATAAAATAAAATCATCTCAGATTTGGGATAATTCGACAAATACTCAGGCCGCATGAGCATTTGGCGGCTCCAAAGACTGAGGGCAGCCAAATGTCTTTGCGGCCCCTGCCTGTGGTCCGCCAAATGGCCCAGCGGCCCCTCCGTTTTTTTTCAGAAAATGAGTGGTTTTGTTATATTTAGTTAAAAAGTTTGATTTTAGTTTACTTATTTATTTTTTGTGTGTAAAATATAGGAAAATTAAATATTTTTTATATCAAATAATTACCTAACAATAAAAATAAGACTCATTCTGAATCCAATACACACAAAATCTAAAATTAAAAATTAACTAAATTAATTATTAACCTACTGAACAATAAAAAAAAACTTACATATCTCTTGTCCAGGAAAGAGGATGGGTGAGATTGAGAATGAAATTCTACCTCTAATCGGGTTTATATAGCAAAATAGAGGCCGCAGAGACATTTGGCGGCCTCCAGTCTTTGAGGCCGCCAAATGCCCTTGCGGTCTGAGTATTTGTCAAATTACCTCAAATTTGAGGTGATTTGATTTATTTTTTTTACGCTGTAAATAAAAATTTTGGTCTAGGATTACCCTACATATACGACAAGCCAAGGAGCTGATTTAGTGTCAACAGGAACGTCCTAGTTGTCTCAATAATGGCTAAGTTTTTGTGACTAAGGCCAATGCTCTCGTGAATTAACTATCAGATGGTCTCTTATGTCCTATTAGTCTCTCTACCCCTCTATCCCAGTGATTAAGGTACTCCTTTTATTAACCAGAACATATATAGAGCACAGAATGAGCTAATTAACCTACTCAAAATCTTCCCAGGAATTGACAATTTTCTCGGGTCTGAATCCACTAAAAATATCATAATTAAATCTACTAATATTTTGAACAGTTGACTTAGTGAAGTCTTCGTCTACTAATAATTAAATCTAAAAGATGCCGGATGTACCGGGGTGTTCTTAAGTTCACCAAGTCCTTATCAACTCAACTCTAAAATCTATTGGATTGGTTTCAAACGATGAATCTGGACCATTGAAACTCATCTACCTTACGAGTGATGTATCTACATATGAAAATTTAAATTTCGAATTAATTTTGTATAGAGTCAAGTGGTAAAAAAACAATTCGAAAAATTAATGCATTAAAATTAATTTATAAACTTTCTAATTTGGCCACTTGACTTTATACTAACTTAATTCCAAATTTTAAAATTTTCATGTGTAGACGCATCACTCGTAAGGTAGATAGATTTCAACAGTTCGAATTCATCATTGGAACCCAATATGATAGGTTCTCGAGTTGGGTTTAAAAAGAACTTAATAAACTTAAGAACACCCTAGTTCTGCTCAACTTCATCAAACAAGCAGGGGCGGATCTACACTTAACCCAGGAGGTGCTAAGCCACCCCATGATTTTGAAATTTTTAATCACGTATGTTGAAATTTAATTGAATTTTTATTTTCTTAAAAAATTTATATAATTTAGTCTCCCTCATAAATATTAGATGTGTGCTTGTAGTTTAGTGAAAAAGACTCTATTTTGTACTTAGGAGGTATTGAGTTCAAATTCCATCAGTCACAAATTAATAATTATATGTTTTAAGTTTAGTCCCTCATAATCAAATTTTCTAATTCCGCCTTTTTGTACTACACAGAAGAAATATTGATTTGAAAGTTACAAGTTTTGGACTTAAAATGTGATATTAAGGTTTATGTCTCACTGTTCGTTTGAGAATAGGAGCTCAAAATATGCACAATCACTATATATGTTGAATTAACAATGAATTGCGGACTTAACACATTGGCATAAGTTTTGTCTCTTTACGGTACGGCTTCGTAAAAGACGTCTTAAAAATATCAGGTCCCGAACCCCTTTAATTAAAAATAAATAAATAAATCTTGAATCAACAGATTTATTTGAATAACTAACCCTGAAATTTTTAATTATGTCAAAATATTTGGATGTCGGGCCGTACTAGATTGATCACTTTGCTTATATCTATACCACTATTGTGTTCGTGCATTACAATAGAGATACATTATAAGAAAATAGAAAAATCTCATACACAATGACAAATTTTCATAAAAATATTGAAACTAAATGACATATTAATGACTTATACGTAAATAACATTCTTTAAATGACATATTAAATAACATATATGTTTTTTTTTTTACATTTTTTCATAAAAGAAATATCATACAAATAACATATTATATGACCCGACATTTTTATTAATAACGAAAATTAATTACAAAATATTAATTATATCCAGCTTAGTTGCTATTTTAAAACTGTCCAAACTGGCCATTAGATTACTTCTCTTGATGTATAATTAGCATAATTATACTAAAATACGCTAAATCACTTAAAATTATGTTAAATTACGCTAAATTATGGCTAAGAGAGACGATATATTCACTTAGAAGGAAAAAAACGACGATGAAACTTCAAACGGCCATAAAACGGCGCTCGAGTGTCGATTTCCGCAAATTACCACTTTTCAGAAAGCTTGCGAAAACATACACGCGTTGAAGTTTCCGATTAAGATTTATATTTCTATTTTTTATCTAAGTAGCTCAGTAAATTGTTATCTAAGAACTTATAGAATACCAATTTTTAATATTTGTTAGAATTTTTTATTATTATGTATGATTTATGAAAAGATAGCACAAAAGTGGACATAATTTTGCGTAATTTTGCCATAATGCAGCGTATTTCAATATAATTAGCGTAATTAAGTTATTTAGCGTAATTCAGGCGTATTTCAGTATAATTAGCATAATAGCCGTAATTTAGCATAATTTACGGTATTTTAGCGTAATTTAAATAATTTCAAGTAATTTAGTGTATTTAGTATAATTATGCTAATTATACATCAAAAGAAGTAATCTAACAAATATTTTTTTCCAACCTGCAAAAAATGGCCGGTTTGGGCATTTTTAAAAATACCTAGCTAAGCTGGTATAATTATAT
>JAJGRW010000464.1:30828-68164 GCA_025461045.1 Carex parvula
CAAACCGCCGACCCTGTGAACCCCTCTCAAACCCGACCCGGACCCGCTGAAAACCCGGCGGGAACCGAGCCAACCCGGGTCAACCCGGTCAAATTTGAATTTTTTTTTATTTAATTCGGATTTTTTTTTGCCTCTGTTGCTGACCCGAACCCGAACCCGAACTCCTGAACCACGCCCGCACCCGCACCCGCACCCGTGAGCCGCGACCGTGAACCGGACCCGCACCTGTGAGCCGCGCATACACCGGTGCAAAAATTGGGTTTTTTTGTTGTCAGCGAGATTCGAACCCCGGACCTCTCTCTCAACAACCTTACAACCAATACCTTTAACCACTAGGCCACTATCAACTTGTGATATATTTCAATAACTTTAATATTTAATATATTCTTAGATTAAGCCTTTAATTAGAATTTTTATGAGCCTTTAATATATTTCAATAACTTTATAGTTTGAGCCTTTAATTAGAATTTTTATGATTATCTAAATACAATATATAAATAATAAAAAATAATATATATATATATATAATAGCCGTATCGTATCCTTCGTTTTAAAAATATGAATTAACATATATACATATTATTCGACATCTTAATTAAAATTAACATATTCATATGCTAATTGATATGTTAATTCTATAAACTTTAATTTGAATTAACATATGTATATATATATATTAGTATATTTGATATAGTAGTATATTTGAATTAACATATGTATATACATATCATGTCCATCTGATCATGATCATGTTATATATATTAGTATATTTATACTAAAATACGCTAATTACTTGAAATTATGTTGAATTACACTATATTAAGTTAAATTACATTACAATACGCTAAAATACGGTAAATTACATATGAATAGAGAAGATATCTTCACTGAAAAGGCGAAAAACGACGACGAAACTTGAAACGGTCATAAAACAGTGCTCGAGTGTCCGATTTCAGCAAATGAGCACTTTTCGGAAAGCTTGCGAAAATGCGCATGCGTCTGTGCCAGCTATGCTGGATTGTGAAATTCAGAATCGCCAAAAAACAAAGGGAAGAGCCTCAAAACTTGAGTTGAAGTTTCCGATTAAGATTTTCATTTCTATCATTCAATCCAGGTAGCTCAGTAAATTAGTTACATAATGAACTTATAGAATACCAGTTTTTATTATTTTCGGAATTTTTTTACTATTTTTTATGATTAATGTAAGATGGCATAGAATCGGTCTATTTTAGCGTAATTTACCGTATTTCAGCATAATTAGCGAAGTTATTGTAATTTAGCGTAATTTAACGTAATTTAGTGTAATTCAACATAATTTCAAAGTAATCTAGTGTAATTCATTTTTTTTCAGTCATAAAAATTACATAAATCATGTTAATTTATAAAATACACATTTATCATTTTCAATTCTAAAGGAGACACTTGACTGTTAGTACGATTTAGTATTTAATTAATTGTTTATTAAACAAATTGACCAAAAATTAGAAATGTTCAGAAGATGAGAACGGAGAACCTATAATATTATTTTCAACATAACAGCTCTCTCTTCTTTCAATAATTTTAGTATTTAATGATTGTTGTTTAGTATTTAAATTAACTTTTGTTTTAAAATAATTCGGTTTTAAAGATAAAAAATAATTTAGTTTTAGAATAATTCGGTTTTAAACTAATTTGTTTTTAAATCTATTGTTTTAAAATAATTCGGTTTTAAACTAATTCGGTATATCTCGGTTTTAAAATAATTTGATTTTAAAATAATTTAGTTTTAACAAAATTCGGTTTTAACTTAATTTGATTTTGTTATAAGTTATAACAAAAATATATTGAGTTAAAATAAAATAAAAAGAAAAAAAAAATGCAAAAAAAACGAAAAAAAATCTCTCTGCCGCTGCCCTCTGCCCCTCTCTGCCTCTCTGGAAACAGAAAAAAATTAAAACAGAAACTGAAAAAAAAAAAAAACCAAACCGGACCGGCCCTACCCGGACCGGACCGACCCCCGACCCGACCTAACCCGCCCCGTCCTAACCCGCCGGGTTTAGACCGGGTTAGGTTCGGCCGAGTCAGACCCCAACCCGCCCCCCCTACCCGAGTCAACCCGTTGACCCGGGCTAACCCGTGCCCGAGTCAACCCGGGGACCGGGCGGGTTTGGACCGGACCGACCCGAACCGGCCCCTTTTCAATACACTACCTCCACCAACTCTAACCAAACAAGGAATAACTTAAGTCATGGTTTAACTTTAGACCTCAACCAAACACGAATAATTTAGGCCGGCCTAACATGGAATAACAACTTAGGCCACCTTAACTTTAGTCCACAACCAAACACCACCAAAGGACATATTAAATGACATCTACACGTAAATAACATATTAAATGATATATATATATATATATATATATGAGGAGGGATCCACTTACAACAAATTTGAGTTACAACAAAGTTACAACATTCATTTTTTTCATTTTCAAAGTCCAAATCGTTGATACAACCGTTCAACATGATCATCTAAATAAAATGTACTTGCATATCAAATTTTATATTTTTTTGAATTTTTTTACTATTTATTAAGATGGGTACAAAATTCAATGGTCTAAGTATGGCTATTTTTTGTAAAATACTTAATAAATAGTAAAAAAATTCCAAAAAATGTAAAATTTGATCTGCAAGTACATTTTATTGTGGAGATCATGTTGAACGGTTGGATCGACGATTTGGACTTTGAAAATGAAAAAAATGAATGTTGTAACTTTGTTGTAACTCAAATTTGTTGTAAGTGGATCCCTCCTATATATATATATATATATATATATATATATATATATATATAGGGGCTGGCTACTATGCTTATATAAGCATATGCCAACATATGCTTATAACTCATTTTTGCGTTTCCAATGTTCAAATGGTCGATCCGACCGTTCATCTTGTTCTCCATATTAATATGTGCTTGGAGACTAAATTTTACATTTTTCTGAATTTTTTTACTATTTATTAAGCCACTTTGAAAATTGCTGATCTGGATGAACAGTAAAAACAGTGTTTCCAAAATTCTGGACCATATGATCAGCAATTTTCAAAGTGGCTTAATAAATAGTAAAAAAATTCAGAAAAATGTAAAATTTGGTCTCCAAGCACATATTGATATGGAGAACAAGATGAACGGTCGGATCGACCATTTGAACATTGAAAACGCAAAAATGCTTATTTAAGCATATGTGGGCATATGCTTATATAAGCATAATAGCCAAGCACTATATATATATATATATATATATATATATATATATATATATATATTTTATATATATTATCTTTTTGACATATTTCTATAATATAAATCTCAAACAAAATGACATATTAAATGACAAATAATATTCCTTAAATGATATAAAAAATAGAAATAAATGACGACATGATCAATCAATTCAGAAGTTTCTTAAATGATATTGTAGAAAGAAATCAGGACGAATCAGAAATATGATACAATTTGCATGTGGAGAGTACGTGTCTAAATAAATTTAGACTTCTAAAAGTTAAAAAAATATAAAAATGATGCATAGAATCGGAATATTTGATCGAAGAGCTGATATTCAATCTGAAATTTCATCTTTTAATCAAAACCATTGACAAATTAGGAGATGTACGTGCTTAATATAAAAATGGAGATGGATATATAAAGTACTTGAAGTAACTATTAAACTATTAATACCTTGATTTGTATACGATGTTAAAACCATGAGGATTCCAGATTTTGTTGCGTAGCATTAATAATTGAATTGGAGTTTGTAAGCATATGATTTTATCAAGTATAAAGAACTAGTTTAGGAAATATAAAGAATTTAGATGACAGCTACAACACTATAAATATTAAATATATTTTAGAAAAAATTCAAATTATTTAAAATAAATATGAAGATCAAGTTTTCAAGTTCTATTAATATGGACACAAATAGTGTCAAGTCACAAGATAAAAAATGTGCACAACAAAAGGGAAGCTAAAAATAAATATGACAACAAATGTAACAAAAGGAGCTAAAAATTCAGGTTTTAATCCTAATTTTTTTAAATAATTAAATTGATTCTTGAACTTCTATTTGAAATAACTTAGTACTCAAACTTTTCAAAAGAAATCAAATTAGTCCCTTTAAAATATATAAAAAAAATGAAGTTATCCTTTCATCTGATTTTTTGTTGAGGTGGATTATTATATTTAATCCCCTGAATTTCTGACGTGCCGTCCAATATGGACCAAGTGTATAAGTAAAAGTTACATTAAACTATATTTTCAAATTCAATTCGGTTTTGTCGCAACTTCAACGCACTTAGGGCCTGTTCGGTAACATGGGAATTTTGTGGGAATGAGAATTTTTAATATGGGAATGGGAATTTTAATTTGTCAAAACCAAAGTTATTTAACCCATGGGAAATTTTAGAATATAGGTGTTCGGATGCATGGGAAATTTGTTTGGATGTTGGTTTGTTTTTCTTTTTATAGAAGATGTAATACTACAATTAAACAATATTATGTGTATTAATACTAATATCTTATTATGATTAATATAATTATATATATCAAATTCTAAAAAAGTTTAAATAAGTGAATTGACTACACACTGCAAGGTGCAGCTAATGAACGACCGCGAAATTACAAAGAGCTCTTTAATCTCCGTCATGCACAACTTAGAAACCATATTGAAAAACTTATTGGTATTTTAAAAATGCGGTTTCCCATTTTAAAAGTTGCAACATATCATGCAATTGATAAACAAGCGGACATAGTTCAAGCAGCATGTATTATACACAATTTTATTGTATATCACAATGGCGATGCCGCTTGGACTGCGAACGCTAATTTGGAAATTGATCCGAATGATATTGTGGATGTACCAGATGGAGATGAAGAGTACGGCGAAGATGTTGAAAGACTTAACAATCAACGTCAGGCAGGAAATGAAAAAAGAGATGAAATTGCTAGACTTATGTGGGATGATTATGTTAGACGTCAGAATAGAAACTTAACTTAAAATTAGCTTAATCTATTAAAATTAAGTGTTGCTAGTTTAATTATGCTTGTTTAATAATTTCTTGTATTATTAAATTGTGCTTGTTTAATTAATTTTAGCTTTTGTATTATTAAATTGTGTTTGTGTAATTGAGTGATTGATTGTGCAAAATATACATTTTAATTAATTAAACAAGTTAACTATATTTTGTAATTAATGAGCAAAATATACCTTTAATTAAAAAATTTAAGTATATCTTTTAATTAATGAGCAAAGTATATCTTTTGTCCTGTATAGCTGGAGAGAGGCTGAGAGCCACGCAATGAGGGAAAAAAAACGGAGCTAAGATCTAATTTTTTTTTTCTCCAAAAAAGTTGAAGTCTGATGGGTACGAAACCCTTCTAGGGAAATGAAATAGGAAATATAAAGGTGCTGCCGAACAGTTGAAGGGAAAATATACTAAAGTAGTCATTTAGCCTAACAAAATCCATGGGATCAGATCTACCGAACAGGCCCTTATTATTATATTATATTATATAGTTCCAAACTTCCAATAAGGTTGCATCTTCTCTACCGGTCCGATTAGTGCTGTTATCGCCATTTGCAAAAGCAAGATTTCGTTGACTACTTGTGACATGCATTTGGGTTAATTCGGTATATACATTTTAAAATTTAAATCGAACCCACCAGACATAAAATGAAATCTTATCTTTCACAAACCAGTATTTCTTGACTTCCTTTCCGACAAATTAACCATGATTTCCTTTTGTATTAAAAAAATACGATGGACAAATAGGAACAAACAAAATAGTGCTTCGGTTACTAACATATGCAGCTCAGTTCAATGTCTGGCGCCGCCTTGATTGATGATGACGTAGACTAGAATTTGCTTGATTACTTGTGTTTTTGTGTGTTATTATGATTTCTTATGATTTTTGTGGTCTTTTGTGCAGCTAACTGTTAAGCTGGTAACTGTTTTTATCTTTCTGAACTGTCTGTTTTATAATTAATGGATATGATAATCAAGTTATAAGTTTCTGCTTTAGAATCTTATACTTGATTGATATGGTTTCTAATGAAATCGATGGATTTAATTCTACTATTTAAAACATATGCAGCTCAATTCTTGTTATATGTATACACCAAAAAGGGTCACATATGTAGCCAAATAATTTTACATATGCAAATGGTACCTAAATAATAATCGGTTGATGCTGTTCCAGTTTCACCACAAACTACTTAATTTCTTCTGGAACTGATGGACAATTGAAAAATGTTTTTGATTCCTTTGGTAGCCAGTATTAAGTTTTCAAAAAAAAAAATGGTTTTTGATTGGATAATTGATTTATTTTTTAGTGAACTATTTTGGTGGTGGTTGGGAGGTATATATGAATGATTGAAGAGATAAGATCAGTTTCCTAATATAACTAATCAGGCGATAGCATTCTTCCAAATCTATAATTATTGATTATTACTTTGATTATGATGTGATTACAATGGCATTTTAATTTGAAAACAATAGAATTGGTCGAGCACGTTTAGCATTAAGTAGGGAGAAAACACCAATGATGTATGAAATTGCTGTTTTGGGGCTTCAGACAGCTGTTTTATTTTATGATAACTTAAAGAGTCATAAGAAACAAAAACATTGAAGAATTTTAGGATTTATTGGAATTATAAAAAGTTTGTTCAATCCACAAATATATAATTCTAGATATATTTTTCATATTTAAATAGGATGTGTACTAAATTTAAGATAATTTAAATTGCTTTATCATCCATCTAAATGTTTAACCATTTAAAAAATTTAAATTGTTCGATAAAAAATTGAAGGTAATTTTATATTATCCAAATTTTAATACAAATTCTATCTGATCAAGAGCGCGTCTATAATTTTATTTTTTAATTTAAATTATCTTTTTGAAAATTCTAATTAGATGTATCTAGAATTTTTCCAAAATATTTATGTTCTTCGGGTTGTGGCAGTCGTTCTAGTTTCACAATAAAATAAGTTCTCATAAAAAAGAAAAACACTTCTATTATCCAAAATAATTTTTTTTTGAAGAAATGTTATCCGAATATTTGCTTTCTCTATAAAATCAAATAATCTAATTAATCCTATGATTTATGAATCCACACAAATTAGGTCGTTGAATCTAATCTTGATTGGAACAAAATTGTTGGTCTAGCGAGTATAAAAAATGCAGTTATGTAAAGATGCTGTACTGGAAATATTAAGCTAGCAATAATATAATTAAAACTTCTTGAAATAGTATCATTTTATTCCTGGATAAGACATATGTATTGGAATTATTTGTTTATAATTTTATTTAATGTGTTACATCATTTTCTCCATGATTTCCCACTATTAATGATAGAAGCAGCTTTTAACAAATAAAATACTTTGTGGTAATGGTTTGTCCTGATTAAAAATATCCGGCATGGCCAATAATTGGAGTGTTCTGTATGCTTTTGGATTTTGGAATCAGAGTAGAGCCTAGATCTAGAGGGAAATTTTTTATCGGTAGTAATTAATAGAAAAAAAGAGAGATAAATAATAAGAGTACAATTTATTTATATTGGTAGTAAGATTGGTAGTAATTCTACCGATCTTAACTTTTTTTTAATTCTGATGTATAGAATGGAGAGAATTCTTATATTCTAGTAAAATATGAAAAGTTTTTCAAAAAATAGATGGAATATTTTGATATATCTAAATTTTAAGATACTTTATCTATTTTTGTAAAGAAATATATTTTACTAGAAAAAATTAAAAGGAAAAAAAACAAACTGGTTTAGATCGGTAAAATTCCTACCAATCTAAACTTTTTTATTTTTAAAATCGGTAGAATTGCTACCGATCTTACTATCAAATAAATATTACTATACTCTTACTCTCTTCTTTTCTATTAATTACTGTCGATAAAAAATTTCCGATCTAGAGCATAGGCACTCTGTCTCCAGTTGTAGTCATATTTAATTATATGCTAAGTATTAGTAAGTAAGGTTAATTAATTGCTAAATGAACCTACGGATGCGTTATTAATATAGCAGCGTAAAAATATAATTGTAAAATTGTATGTACAAGAGAATCAATTTTTGGTCTAGTGGGAAAGACACACGGTTCTCATTTGGAAAGTCATGGGTTCGAAACCCACAAAGTGAAAAAATCCTTTATAATATAAACAGGGGTTTGAAAGAAGCTGGTAGGCTAGACTCTGTACCTTTTATTTCAAAAAATTGTATGTACAAGTACAGAAAATTGAGTTGTTAATAACAAATAACTATATTATTAGAGGTAATGCATATTTGTTAACCAAAGATAGTTGTATCAGTCAAAATGTCATATTTGTTAATATAATTAAAAAAAACGTTACTTCTGATAAATTTGACATGTAGCAAACGTGAGTTGTCTTCTCATCATAAACGTGAGTTGTTAATAATAATCAAGCATGTGAGGTTCAACAAAGTAGTCACTCTTTCAATTACTTTTTTTTTTTTTTACAAATTTTAAACACTCTATGATTATAAATATAATCGTCCAATTTACAATTAGTTACTTTTTCTTAACATTTAACAAAAAATTATTAACATTTAATTAGCTACAATAAAAAAATGTTCAGAGATGAACAGTGGGGTGGACACAATTTGGAATTTGGATAGACATTCATGTGAACTCTAATGGATAATTGAAACATCTGACCATTAATTTATAATTGGATTGTTGAAGATTATTAATTCCTCAAAAAATATTTGAAATATTTTTTTAAATAGTCTGTTGTAGACTTGTAGTATCTTGATAATGTTCCTGATAATAAAACATTGCACTGTTGAACAAAATTGAAAAAAAAATATAACTATTGCACGTGATAGTCTGGTGTTTTTTTCACTTATTTTACTATGTTCTTTCAATATTATTTTCGTTGAAAATCTTTTCTTCTATTGTGTTGTGCCTTCTTTTCAGATTATTTTTAACTTTTCAGTGTGAGAAACTTTGTTTTCATTTTATAAAAAATAAAAAGTAAAAATTAGTTAGGGGTTTGACCCCTTTCTTTAATTTTTTTTAAAAGAAAAAGAAAAAAATATTGCACATGTCAGCTAACAACTTAAGCCACAAGAATCAATCTTTAATTTAGAATTAGTAGCAAATAGTAACACTATCTGGTAATGAATTTGAAATCTAATAAGAGTCTTTTACAAACATTAAAATAAATTTTAAAATGTTAAACCTCCGTCTTTCTATATATAAAAAAAAAAAAAAAACTAAAGCCACAATCCACAATCCACAACAATTTAGCAGTTCGGTGCATATCACATTGCAAGGACTGCATTCCTTCACATTTTCCCTTGAAGTTCAATGCGTTACTTTTCATTTAATTGAATTGAATTGAATTCAATCAATCCGTATCAATGATTGAAGATTAATTAAACAATAAATTATATTCCTAACTTTACATTGCTGTATGACTCCTCTCTTATACTTCACATAATTCATCTATGTACACTGTTCTTAACACGCATGCAGGGCATGCTTCTTCCTTTTCTAGTACACTGTTCTTAGCACTTCAATTTTTTTATTGAGCAACAACGTGTATATAATTTCAAGCTCCAAGTAAAAAAAAAAATCAGTCATTTGTTTTTTGGCATCCCATATATTATATGTTTTCGCTCCTAATTTTCTAAAGCAAATTTTATGTATAATGTATTGAACACTTGAGATTTATTGTAGTACTCAAGATAGAATTTATATTTTAAATCATAAAAGACAAAAAAAATGTGGAGTTGTATATCACTTTGCAAATAAGGGTGTCAACAGGTACAGTAAGAATCGGGTGGAAGTATTTTTATAACCGTACCTGTTACAAATTGTTCTTATCCGTACTCTACCCTTATCCGCTACAAATTATCTTATCCGTACCCTATCTTTACTTGTTATGGTTGTCGGATAACGAAATGGTAGCGGGTAAATAACGGATAATACTAAATAATAATTATTTTTTTATTATTTATTAAATAATACATTAAAACATATATATATATATATTCATTTCACGTATGTATAGTACTTTATTGAAAAAAAAATTCTGATCATACTAAGTACAAGTAAACTAATTAAAGTATTATTTCAATTCTTATTAATATAAATAATATATATAATTTTTTTTATAATTACCCGATCGAGTAACGGGTACGGAATAGGTTTTATCCGTATCCTTACTCATTTAGATAACGAAAAAAAAATCTTTACCCATACCCGTACCTGATAAGTTTACGAAAGAAAAAAAATCTTATCCATATCCGTCTTATCGGATACGGTACGGGTTGGATAAATAGATAAAAAAGTGTTATTGACACCTTTATTTGCAAGGGCTGCATTCCTCCACATTTATTTTAGCAGTTCGCTGTATATCACTTTGCAAGGACTGTATTCCTCCACAATAATAATGGCTCTCCACTATATTCTTTTTTTTCCGGAATTTTGCTACGATATAAATTACGAACCTCTACTTGAAACATTGATTTGAAAAAGGATCATTTGAGCATCATATTATAATCATCAACACTTTGTTACAAAACGGATCCCAAAGTTTGAACTATTGTGCATCCGGTTCTTCTTAATCTTAAACTAAATTTTTATTTTACTAAAACAAAACTAAATGCTAGGCACGTGAAACGCTTGGCATAACGTGTTACGCGACTACTAAACCCACACTTATTTGTATACCTATCTTTAATTCGTACAAAGGACGGTGGATATTAGGGGTGTCCATGACACTCTTTTAATCGTTTATCCTACCTTTATCGTATTCAATAAGACGGGTATAGATAAGATTTTTTTTGTTAGCTTATTGGGTATGGGTATTGGTAAGAATTTTATTTCGTTAGCTAAACGGATATAGATATATACGGATAAAGACTATTTCGTACCGTTGGATAACGGGTAATTATATAAAATTAAATTATATATTGATATATAATTTTATATTCAGTTCTATCCTTTTCCACCACTGTATCCATACTGAATCTGATAATACAAATTTTTCATTATTCATCGTTGTTGTATTGTTCCTTAATCGTGAAAATGAAAATAATCTACGGTACAATTTGGCTCTCATTTCCTCTTTAATTTTCTCTCTGTTGTCAACCTGGCTTTTTAATTCAATCTTCTTTCTCCTTCATCTTGAACCAGTCTTAAGTATTGCGTGGTTGTAGACCTGTAGCTTCCTCCTTCAAGGCTCTTCAAAATTTAAATATTAGTATTATTCGTTATTCACCCGCTACCGTTTCGTTATCCGCTAATCTTAATGGGTATGAGTAGGGTAAGGTAAAACCAATTATTAATGGGTAAAGTTAATTCTTAGTAGATATAGGTATGAAAATGCTTCCACCACTATCCGTACTGTACCCATTGACACCAACATTGACACCCCTAGTGGATATCGTTTTCTATCTCTAGCACCATAAATGCAACAACATATTATGTATGTGTTTTGTTTAGTGTGAATCATGTGATATCTCTTTATGCTTATTCCTTTATTGACTTTTAATGTGTTTTAATTGATGTATATCAGTAGCAAAAATGATCAAAGCTTTAAATTTAAGTCATTCGTAGAACTAGAATTACATTCTTATAGATACCTAACTGAAGAGAGCAAAATATAAATTATTTATAGTAACATTCCGAATATGCTTGAGGATCACGATTTCATAATATTTAAAAAAATATGAGGTCAATTTCTCAATCTCAATTTAAAAAAACCACAGTGCCTACGGGCTTCAAACAAAACAAAAAAAAAAACACGGATCCAGGTGGCTCTCTCTCCTTCTGTGCGCTGGCATTGCCCTCATAAAATATGCTCTCCTTATTATTTTTTTTTTTTTGAGAACTTGACAGTAACTGCCAAGAATTTTATAGCAGAAAACAAAATAATGTTTACACTCTGTTACAATCAAATGAGCATATCACACAGCCTCGTATTTTCATATGTACCACTAACCTGATCCATGTACCAGTTGCCCGGCAAACCACATCCACCTGTACCAAAAAACAGTGTCCAATTTCAGCAGCAACAATGCCAAAGAGCATTTCATCGATCACCCTCTGTTGAGCAATCCACATCCACCTGTACCAGTACTGGTACAGATGCCGGCACCAGTAGAAAACAGTCTTAGTACTTAGTAGTATACGCAGCAACTCATTGAAGATAGCTCTACACCATCTAAGCCAGCAGGACTTATGGTATCACCTCTGACGCGAATATGGCGGCATTTTGTTGCTTCCTTCAGGAGCCAAACATCACAAAACAAGTAGATAGATTCGGATAGCTATTGCATTCCTCAATTTTGTTTCCTTATTTTCAGTGATCGTTTGTTCATACATGTAGGTCAGAAATTAGTTTGCTTCGAATTATGGATATCAGACAATTGATTTGAATAACAAGGAGGTCAGAAGTTTGTTAAAATATCTACAATGGTCATGACCGTTTGGAGTTAATGTTGGTTCAGTTGACGAGCATGACGCTGTCAATGAATAATTGATCCATATTGTCTACTTTCTATTATTTCAATCTTTATTTTTCATGGTTGATATTTTTTCAGCATGGCGTACCTTGCTGCCATACATTTCCACATGAATATAACCATCGTCATTAAAAACATAATAGTTTTGTGTAAACAAAATCAAAGTGAACTTACAATTTTAGTTATCTACCTTCAGGTGTTTACCCTTGAAATACCATTGATTCCAGCTACTTAAATTTGTCTATCACCAGATCAGTATTAAATTGCTTAAAGGCAGTTGTAAGCAAAGGCATTTCAATAGATGCCATCACTATTTTCAACCTATTTATCAATATTTGGGGGTATCCCTAACAATGCTTTTCATACAATTTGGGATTCACAACTTCCTCTTAAGATAACAAATTTTCTGTGGCTTGTTAGATAAAACAAAATTCATACTAAAGTGATTAAGTAGAAAAGGGTGGCAAGGTACACTTGATTGTCTCTTTTGTGGCCAACCTGATACAACATCTCATCTATTTGTTACATGCCTTTTGGTAGTTGGTAGTTGGAATTGGATTGCAAACTTCAACAATTTTACTTCTGATGGTGTTACTATTGATGACTTATGGTTTATTGATACTTGTATCCCATTAAAAGATAGGTTATTGATGGAACTTTAATAGGGGCAGTCCTTTGGACTGTATGTCTTAATAGAAATGCCTTTTGTTTTAATCAAACTCCTACTTCCATGATTAGCTGATACATTTTGGAGGAAGACAAAATCTCCTTTATTAGCTGATAACTTAAAATGTATCATGCCTTCTAATGTAACTAATTTACCTAATCAGATGTATACAGGACAGATGGAGGAACTGATCAGCCCAATCCTTGGGTATGGAAGAAGAAGTGATGATACTCTGCTTCTTGGAATTTAGAGATTTTGAGAAGTTTAAGGGTCATATATGGAAATGTGACAGTTTGAATTGTTCAGGGTTATCTTAGTTTTCTTTCCATATTTTGTTAGGTTGACAGTTTATGGATTTGTTTTGTTGTTTGCTCATTTAGATGTAAATATTCGGTTTTATTTTTGAAAGACATTTTCAGGGGCTGGTGCCAGCTGTTTGGTACCAGTTCTCTGTTCAATGGTTTCATATCAATGAAATCGGTGGTATATCCACTATTACTAAAAAGAAACCTATTTTATCAATATGAAATTACATAAATAACATGACACCATATATTATTATATTTTTATTCTAATAGTTTCTCTAGAAAAAATAATTAAATTGAAAGGTCAAGAACCCATTACCATTGTAACCCTGGCAAGGTGCTCTTGCAGGAAACCTGGAACACTATATCGGATGGTTCCTCCTGGTTTCTCTCCTCTTTAGAATCATCTAATGATTTCTCTTGATCCACTTCTGGCTCATCTTCGCATGTCTACACGAGCTGCCGAAATGTGTTACATTAAGTTGATGGTAGATCCTTCCGAAAGATCTTTAGGTGGCCCGTAGCCTGATACAAATGGTGCCTATACTAAACAGGTTTTATTGTATAATTTGTATTGTCCTCATTATGAGAAGTGCTTCACTAACAAAGCTTGAAGAAATATTGCAAGAAACAAAGAACTATCAACATAAATCAGCAACATGTTATACTAATTAAAGAATCGATAAAACTGACCTTATTCGAAGCTTGCACAAGTAAATGTATTTACCAAAATAGGAAAAGCTAGAAGTCCAGCAATGAAACATGGTCGAAGAATCAATTTTTAACTTGCAAAGTCAGCCTATAACAAAAGATTAATAATTTACAGCAATCCCTATGAAAATTAAAGAGATAAAAGAACAAGACATAGCCTACCAATCTACCATCGACAAAGAAAATAGCTAGCATGAGAAATATGTTTTATTCTTGCACTGCTCTTTCTATATCAAATCTACTCTTTATATTTTTCTTATTAAATAATTTCGTAATATGCATAGCAAAAAGGAAAACAGAAAGCTAGATTGACAAATACAAAAAAACTTGTACCTGTACAGGATAGAACTGAAGTTGCACCATACGGAAAAGTTCACCGGGGGAATATCTGCAAATCCATAAATGCACAATTGCTGAAACAAAAAGGACTGTTGTAAGCATCTTGGCAATAGTTCTGATTGAATAACAAGTTCCATTGTACGGATATTGACTATTATTTAACAACTGACTATCTTTGAAAAAGTATCTTTTCATCTTTTGCTCGAGGATTTTTTGAGAACCCAAAATTTTGAAAACTGCAAAATAGAAGTTCTAAAGAGTTGTATACTATTTTGAATCGTCTATACTAACTAATTTATTTAGATTTTGGAGATCTCGCCTTGATCGATGAGACAAGGCGACGGAGAGGAGAGTGGGCCCACTGACCTCCCTCGGCGGCAATTATAAATGGTGGTTGACTCATGACTGGTTATGTTAATTAACACTTAACAGGATAATGGTTTAATAGCGATCCAGATTCCAGAGGCAACAATCGCTGATGCTCTGCAGAGTGGCACAGGCCCAAATGTCTCTGATGCATACACCATTAACGGGCTTCCAGGCCCACTTTAATTACAATTGTTCTGTTCTCTTCAGCTGAAGGTATTGCTTGGGTTCCCTTTAAATTTTAATTAACAGGAAAGTGGTTTAATAGCCTGTTAATTATGCATTATGCACTTCTGTTTATCATCATCGCCGTATATTCACAGAGGGATCCTGGAAGTGTATATTGTAAAATTCTGTCTTTTCTTGGGACGCTATTTTTTGTTATCTTACGTGCTGTGAATTTTATATGGGCTCCTTATGGAAATTACAAAATTATACTTCATAAAAAGGATTATATTTTAAAGTTTCTCATTTATGCCACATCATCAACATCTTCATTCATCCGATTTTATTTTATCTTTTTGTTATTAGAATCGGATGACCCATTTTTTTCATACTCCCTCCCCTCCTTTCAGAGAGTTCATATTTCTGTGTGATAATTTCATACAGTTAATTGTGATTTTTTTTTATTATATATCAAGGTTCTAAATAGCGATTATCGCGTCATCGCGAAAAGATTAAATAAAAATTTATCGCGAATAGCGTAGCTATAGCGAAAGCTATCCTACATAGCATTTTTTATTTAAAAAATTATGTTTTATATTTATACTAATTATCAACATTATCTAAAATCTCATATAGCGATAAGTAACGCAAAATTGATTAAGAAATTAGAATATTCATATTGAACCAGTACAAAGTCCAAATTGCTATTTAAAATATCTCTAATAATATCATAAATTGTATATCTTTCTCCATGCAAAATAACCTAAGCATCATGGCATAAACTATAAGTTTTTTCTATTTAAAAACCTAAGCATCATGTCATAAACTATCTATCTTTTTTATTTAAAAGCAAAAATAATCCAGACCTTAAAAATAATTAATTCTTAAAAAAAATTCAGTTTGGACCTTTAAATAAAGCCTATGTAGCATAACGTGCGCTATAGCATGTAGCGCAAATAGCGGACCGCTATTACCGCTATAGCGGTCGTAGCTGAAATAGCGCACTTTTATCTCATAGCTTAGCGTTTAAGGTCCGATAATGCTATACCGTGCTATTTAAAACACTGTTATATATATATTAAGAGCTTTAAAAAAAAATACTTAACTACGAGATTTTATAAAAATTATCATTATTGAAATTTAATTTATTCTAAAAAGAAAATTCAAAAATGAGGAGAATTTTATAAACCGAGATTCTATAATTAAAAGTTGTGTGTTGAAGTTGGTATAATTCATCAAATTCGAAAAGTTTTCGGAGAGGTGTCAAAAACAGAATAATGCAGTACAACACGTATATTATTCAGAAACCTTTTTACTATGTTTATGACTGTGATAATATTTTGAGGTTCAAATATTTAACTTATAAGAACGCGAGAGTATTTTTTTCAAATCCATATTGAACAGGGAAATTTTTTCTCTGAAAAACAGGACCAAAATCCTACATGGATGTAAAAGAAAAACTTGCCGATCTTTTATATAGTTCAAGTTGACAAAAAGATTTGTGTCAGTCCGATTCTGGCTCAGTTTTTCCTTTTTTCTTTTCAGGTTAAATGAAGAAAATCTAATTGAGTTTCAAGCATAAGCATGTTATCTAGTGCTTAACTTAATAATATTAGAGTGAGGCTACGGTGCTATGCATAGTACGGATGGGGTCCGTGCTACGGCTTAAAATTTGACTTTTCAAAAACTTAACGGTCGTCCGAACCGTTCAACATGATTATAAAATGAATATGTACTTGCAAACCAAATTTACATTTTTTTGAATTTTTTTACTATTTTCTTAGATAGGCTGTTTTTGGATGGTCCAGAATGTTCAGATCAAGTGATTTTGCAAAAAAATAGTAAAAAAATTCGAAAAAATGTAAAATTTGGTTTGCAAGTACATATTCATTTTATAATCATGTTGAACGGTTCAGATCGACCGTTAGAATTTTAAAAAGTCAAATTTTGAGCTGTAGCACGGACCTCATCTGTGCTATGCATAGCACCGTAGCCTCACTCATAATATTATTACTACATGTGGCAAAAATCTAATTTGATCTTAATAATTCGTGCGATTTGATTTCCGATCTAATTGATTTGAATTAGATCAGACTAAATCCAAGACGACCTATATATAAACCGAAGTTCCCAAGTTAAAAGAACCCAAACCCGACGAGATTCGTTCATTATCATCTTTTTTTTTTTAAGGTTCAACAATCGATTTCATAAAAAATTGAAAGTTTTTTAGAAATGTTCATTATCATCTTTATAGTGATAAAATCAGCCAAGCCTTATCACCTTGTTATCCGATTCAAATTAAAATCTTGATAATTTTGTAAATTCAAATAGGCCTAAATCTAATCCACATAATCCAAAATCCAAGGCAATTAGTGTCGCACTTATAGAACTTATCTGATTAAATGAAAAAAAAAATATGTTATGATGCTTTTGCAGGACAAATAAACATTAAAAAAAATTGCTTAGGTATACTAAATTTTTGTGGGATGGTTCACATTTATTGAATCAAATGATTATGTATATTATAAAGATTTTCTAAAAATTATATGTAAAGAATTGTTTGTCATAATTGATCATATTTACCGGTCAATACTTTTCATTGAAACTTAGAAACTAACCTTAAAAACAAATATTTTCTACTAATCCTTATTTGATCAAATATTAAAGTAATTATTATTTTTTCTCGTAAATTAAGATACTACTCTAAAAATCAGTATTACATCATGTGATGTTGCACCAAAACAGAATCACTTAATTTAAAAAATCGTTTTTTAAGTCTGATTCCAGAGAACGCAATGTCAAGCATTAAATTGAAGGGTAGATGTAGATCGGTTTAACGATTGGATCACTTGCTTTGTATTAAATTAATTCGAAAGTTTTAAAATTTTAAATGTACATGCATCACTTGTGAAATAGATTGGTTTTCAACGGTTTGGATTCGTTATTTAAAATCAATTTAATAGATTTTTGGTTTTTTTTTTATAATAGTGGGGTTACCACATGTTTCATTATGAAACCATATGTTCTTACAAAATAGGAGAGAGTCTCTGATATAACATCCAAACAAAAGACCAGCTAGTAGGAGGAAATAGCAAAAACATAGTCTGAAACTGTAAGCAAGTTTAGCAGAAATTATACAAAATCATATGATAGAAAGCTAACTAAGTAGAGGTACTAATTAATGACAATTACACTAGCACTAACAGCAGAAGAGCTAGAATCTTCATTTGGTGAATTCACTAGAAGATCGTTAATGGCACCAATCTCTGCACGGTCACATAAGTAATCAGAAAGGTCTGACCCTTCTAAACCAAGACCAGGATCCACGTCGGAACCCGGTTGGCTGTCCCTGTCCTGAGTGTCCGTATCCCACAGAGTTATCAAAGGACCTGCCTGATTCAAATAAGTAAGATCCATACGTAATATTAAAGTTAATTTAAAGTAAGAATTATCCAATCTAGCCTTACACTAATAAGAACAAAGAGGTGGAACAGGTGTGTTTTGAAAACAAATCTTATTTCTGGTAAGCCATACCGACCATAAAGTAGCAGTTCTAATTAATTCAATAAGTAAAAAATCTTTTAAGAGAATTCAGTAATCAAAAATCCATAACTCAGCAACAGTAGTACAATAAAATGAAAGTTGTTATGATTTTCAATTCATGACCATAAAGCAGAAATGAAAGAGCAAGTGACAAATAAGTGATCTACAGTTTCAGGGGCTCCATAGAATAGACAATCAATGTCTCATTGTCAACTTTTCTTAGTTAAATTACATTTGGTAAGAATCTTATCTTGTCTCAATAATCAAATAAAAATCTTAATTTTAATTTTGAAATTGTGCTCGCTATATTACTCTTTTGGTGAGCACGATAATCCATGAAATACAGGACAGTTTGTAGCAGCAACTGGTCATTGAAAGGGACCAAACATACACTAGTTTGAACTGCCATACATAAACAAAATTGCAAAAATAAATCAAGAGGCGAAAAGGAACCATCATCACCCATGTTTAGAGAAGTCCTAAACAAAACAGGTATTGATGTCTCAACTATAGATACCATTAACTAACGCTTAACACGCATATTAATTAAGTACACCCTGATCGATGCGTCCCTTTCCTTGCTGGCTAATGATGCACCGTCCGATTGCGACGCTTCCTAGCTAATCATGTACCTTTTAACAGCTCTTGATTTCTATCAGGGTAACACGTGTGCTCATACCTGAAAGTAACAGCAATTTGATACGTCCCTCTCGGGAGTTGCTCACTCCAAGGTGTGCTCGAGTTTGATTAAGAGGCAAACAGAAAGGAAGTATAGTGGAAAAAATGGTACGTCGGAGAAGGTTTTGTTACGGAATAGAACAGTGTCCGTTATGTATTGTGATTTACTTGTTTCGTATCGTGATCAATCATCGGTAAAAAAGAGACAACCTAATACGAGAATCGCTCTGGTTATGACACAACACGACACATAACACGGCACATAACATTTACAGAACTGTAGTCATGATTCAGAACAAATAGTTAGATCTTATTCAAACGTCAAGATCGAAAGGATTTAGAAAAAAAACTCGATAGCAACGTGTGTGTTCGGCGGCGTGCAATGTGCAAATGCAGAAAACTGGGCGATACAAACTAAAAAGGTGAAAATTTGCAGGGGCGGTTATGCATTCCCGAATGTGACATGCATATATTTTTTATTTTAACTGTACCTAATAATGTGCACCCAGATATCAATGTATTCTGATAAAAACGTGACTAATGTGATTCGGTCATGCCATGACTATTTACGTGTCGTGACCATTCCTCACAATTTTGATCACAATACAACATATGACGTGAAAAATTAACTTGATTACAACACAACACGGCATATTACCAAAATCATGACGTGTAAGTCACAACATGGAAATAATTTATCAACTTTTAGGAAATAAAAGAGAAGGGAATCTGGATGGTATGATAAATGTTAAGAGATGAGCTTGTTCCTTACTTCGGAGTATAGATGGAGGTTAAAATTTATAATATTGTTTTTATTGGGTCAAAAGATTGTAATATCCTTCATGTTGCTGATTTTTGTTTTAACAATCTTTTAAAAAAAAAACCAATTCAACTATTTTTGAAAAAATTCAAAATTATCAGATCCACAGATTATATACGCAATCAGCTATAATTTTCGCAACCATAAATGAATAATAAATTTATTGAATGCACAGATTATAACTGCACAACCAGCTTGTTCATTGTGCAATTATAATCTGCGGATCTGATAAATATGAAAAATTTCAAAAAAAAAAAATAGCTGAAGGATCTTTTTTTTTTTTTTCAAAAATGGTAAAAGAACAATTCGGTTTATATTGTACCAGGAGGTTAAAATCTATAAAAGAGGAGAGGTGGGGGCAGGAACGCACAAAATAGCAGATTTTTGTAAGGACAATTCGGTTCATGTTTTGTGACTTTGTGTGAAAATAAATAACACACTTTCAAAGCTTATCATCTCAAACAAATACCAGTCCCTTTCCTCTCACTTTTTCCTCCCACGTTCACCTCCTCTGGAGCAGTGTAAGGACTAAGGAGAGAGGTACAGGCCTTGAAGGGCCTGAATTGATTTCGTCTGCTTTTTTCGGGGGCTGAATTGTAAGGATAGCAGAAATTTATGAGCGTACGATTTCAATTTGACTATTCGGGATGGTCCAAATTAAGATCATGTCCTAGACTACAGTAGATCATATCCAGCTCGTTAATTTAAAGCGGATTAGCACATTAATTCTTGCTAAAATAATACGATCCATTCATCCACGTTAACTTAAGACTGGAACCTCCACTGAGTCTGAAAATCTGGCACAGTCTGTCAACACTCAACACGTTAAAACCAAAAACGAAAAGAAAGAGAGATATTTTTCATCAGCTCTCCAAAGTCTATCCATCGTCGGAGAGAATTTAATGTGCACAAACTTGCTGACAAATATATGTGAATTATGTATAAATTAACAGATTTTGTATAAACTCTGTGTGTATAACATGAGTAATATATAAATTTGAAATCTCTAAGCTTGACACTTGTATATAATGATTTGAATATGATTTACGTTGGTTTAGTTTAAAATATATGTAATCTTTTATATTAACCGCAAATTATACACAAATTTTAATGTGCACGCACGCACATCCGTATTGACAATATATACATGGGCGTCAAATGCAACAATTGTTTATTTTTTTTTTGAATTTTGGCAGTCGTTGCCAAGTATATTTTTATTAATTAAACATAAAATTATATCTACTGTTCTACATCCAGAACAACATCCACATCACAATACATCAACATCTAAACATCGACAGCACATTTAAAAAATATCGACTTCTAAACTTTAACATCTAACAACACAAACATCATAAAAATTAAAATTAAAATAACAAACACTTTCCATTGGAAGTAGACACCGATGACCTTCAACATCGACTGGCCAGCGACCGAAGAGAAGGCATTATTTTTTTTTTGGGTTTGGTTTGCGAGCAAGGGAGACCGGTGCGGATCTTGACCTCTCCTGCCCTATCTAAGGTTTTGTGTAGCGGTTTTAGTGGTAAGGAAGGGTGACAAAGTGAGGAAGGAAGCGGTCTAGGGTTTAGAGGCGAGGTAAGAGAGGAGTAGCGAGGGCAATGGGTAGGAGGAAATCTAGATCTGAATTTTTATGGTGAGGTCAGGTGCAGCGAGTAGAGAGAGCAGGAGGTGGTGCGGCGAAGAAGATGGACAGGGGTGAAATAGGGTGGAGAGATGCGAGGGTGTGACGGGGTGGTGGGGTGCCGGGAGATGAAAGGGTTGGTGGCTAGGGGTATCGTCGCCAACTCTCTCTGTCCCGACGGGGGTGTAAGAGGACAGGAAGGCAGAGGCGATGGAGCTGTGGCAAAGCAGCATGGTGGGCCGCCGAGAGAGGAGAGAGTTGACGACTAGGGCTATTGTCGTCAACTCTCTCTGGTTCTCCCGACAGAGTAGAAGACGCAGGGAACAGGAGTGGAGGGAGGGGAGTGAGTTGAGTGGCGGTGGAGGAAGAGATGAAGTTAGTCGGCTGCTAGGGTTTTAAAACCTCAGATTCACCAGACTAAATTAAGGAGCTGATCCTAAAATTACATATTTTTAGTCATCTACTCATCTTAATTAGATGCAAAAATCACTTTCCTGATTTTAATTTATTATATATATTAATCCAGCTCAAACCTTGGATTTACAATGTGAATGTACTCGGAACATATTTAATCCAGAAGTCGAACTAAATTATGTGTATATATAGTGAAATTTTTGTTTTCCCTTTTTTTAGGTATTCTTAGACGTGTATATCCACTCATTAAGCAATATAATTTATAATTCTTGAGTGGATATACACGTCTAAGAATACCTAAAAAAAATCACTAAGATTTATAACACATTAGAGTGATACAAAAGTTATAAACGCATATTAGATTAAAATAATCGATTACAATGTGATATTCTATCCTCGTATTTTTTTATATAGCAAAATAATTTTATTTTTATTTGTCAAACTCAAAACAGTATTGCTTGTACTAATATTCTATATGTACAAACAGTTACAGAAACAATTAATAATTGCCGTCTAGGATTCCGAAATTTTTATATATAGCATAAAAAAATAAACCAAACCACCTCAGATTTGAGATAATTCGACAAATACCCAGGCCGCCTGAGCATTTGGCGACTCCAAAGACTGGAGGCCGCCAAATGTCTCTGCGGCCCTTGCCTGTGGTCTGCCAAATGGCCCAGC
Source organism: Carex parvula (assembly GCA_025461045.1). NCBI lineage: Eukaryota > Viridiplantae > Streptophyta > Magnoliopsida > Poales > Cyperaceae > Carex > Carex parvula. The sequence continues at coordinate 53,686 of JAJGRW010000464.1, forward strand.
AGCCCCTCCATTTTGTTTTCAGAAAATGTGTGGTTTTGTTGTATTTAGTTAAAAAGTTTGATTTTAGTTTACTTATTTGTTTTTTTTGTGTGTAAAATATAGAAAAATTAAGTATTTTTTTATATCAAATAATAACCTAAAAATAAAACAAGACTCATTTTGAATCCAATACACATAAAACCTAAAATTAAAAATTAACTAAATTAATTATTAACCTACTGAAAATTAAAAATAAAAATTGAAAAGAAAAAAAAAACTTACAGATAAAAAGCTCTTGTCCAAGAAAGAGAATGGGTGAGAGTGAGAAATGAAATTCTACCTTTGATCGGGTTTATATAGCAAAATAGAGGCTGCAGGGGCATTTGGCGAACTCAGATTGGGTGCTGGGCCATTTGGAGGACCCCAGGCAGGGGCCGTAGAGACATTTGGAGCGCCCAGTCTAAGTCTGCCAAATGCCCCTGCAGCCTCTATTTTGCTATATAAACCCGATCAAAGGCAAAATTTCATTTCTCACTCTCACCCATTCTCTCTCCTTGACAAGAGCTTTTGATCTGTAAGTTTTTTTTTCTTTTCTTTTTAATTTTTATTTATATTTTTCAATAGGTTAATAATTAATTTAGTTAATTTTTTATTTTAGGTTTTGTGTGTATTGGATTCAAAATGAGTCTTATTTTTATTGTTAGGTTATTATTTGATATAAAAAATACTTAATTTTCTTATATTTTACACACAAAAATAAATAAGTAAACTAAAATCAAACTTTTTAACTAAATACAACAAAACCACTCATTTTCTGAAAAAGAAAATAGAGGAGCCACTGGGCCATTTGGCAGACCACAGGCAGGGGCCGCAGAGACATTTGGCGGCTCCCAGTCTTTGGGGCCGCCAAATGCTCTTGCAACCTGGATATTTGTCGAATTACCTCAAATCTAAGGTAATTTGGTTTTTTTTTTATGCTATAAATACAAATTTCGGTCTAGGATTACTCTATATTTACGACAAGCCAAGGAACTGATTTAGTGTCAACAGGAACGTCCTAGTTGTCTCAATAATGGCTAAGTTTTTGTGACTAAGGCCAATGCTCTCGTGAATTAACTATCAGATGGTCTCTTATGTCCTATTAGTCTCTCTACCCCTCTATCCCAGTGATTAAGGTACTCCTTTATTAACCAGAACATATATAGAGCACAGAATGAGCTAATTAACCTACTCAAAATCTTCCCAGGAATTGACAATTTTCTCGGGTCTGAATCCACTAAAAATATCATAATTAAATCTACTAATATTTTGAACAGTTGACTTAGTGAAGCCTTCGTCTACTAATAATTAAATCTAAAAGATGCCGGATGTACCGGGGTGTTCTTAAGTTCACCAAGTCCTTTATCAACTCAACTCTAAAATCTATTAGATTGGTTTCAAACGATGAATCTGGACCATTGAAACTCATCTACCTTACGAGTGATGTATCTACATATGAAAATTTAAATTTTCGAATTAATTTTGTATAGAGTCAAGTGGTAAAAAAACAATTCGAAAAATTAATGCATTAAAATTAATTTATAAACCTTCTAATTTGGCCACTTGACGTTATACTAAATTAATTCCAAAATTTAAAATTTTCACATGTAGACGCATCACTTGTAAGTAGATAGATTTCAACAGTTCGAATTCATCATTGGAACCAATCTGATAGGTTCTAGAGTTGAGTTTACAAAGAAACTTAATGAACTTGAGAACACCCTAGTTCTGCTCAACTTTATCAATGTACAAGCAGGGGTGGATCTACACTTAACCCAAGAGGTGCTAAGTCACCTCATGATTTTGAAATTTTTAATCACGTATGTTGAAATTTAATTTAATTTCTTCCTTAAAATTTGTATATAATTTAGCCTCCCTCATAAAATATTAGATGTGTACTTGTAGTTTAGTGGTAAAGACTTTATTTTGTACTTGAGAGATCTTGAGTTCAAATTCCATTAGTCACAAATCAATAATTATATATTTAAGTTTCAATTCCTCATAATCAAATTTTCTAATTCCGCCTTTGTGTACAATACACAGAAGAAATATTGATTTGAAAGTTACAAGTTTTTCGACTTAAAATGTGATATTAAAGGTCTATGTCTCACTGTTCGTTTGAGAATAGGAGCTCAAAATATGCACAATCACTATATATGTTGAATTAACAATGAATTGCGGACTTAACACATTGGCACAAGTTTTGTCTCTTTACGGTACGACTTTCGTAAAAGACGTCTTAAAAGTATCAGGTTCCGAACCCTTTAATTAAAAATAAAAAATAAATCTAATCAACAGATTTATTTTTAATTATGTCATAATATTTGGATGTCGGCCGTACTAGATTGATCACTTTGCTTATATCTATACCACTATTGCCAAGATTTTTATTAATATCCAAAATTTAATAGAAATTAATATTTATGTTCAGAATTCTAGATTTTCGCCAAAAATATCCAAGCCGGCCATAAAATGACCGGCTTATTCTTTTTTTTTTTTTTTAAGAGACACTATGAAGAGCAAGATAATGAAATCTAACACTGAAAATTTGAATTTTTTGTTTGAATTGTTTGTTAGATTACTTCTTTTGATTTATAATTAGCATATTTATACTAAAATACACTAGATTACTTGATATTTATATTAAAACATTGTTATTTATTTTTACTATTTATTAAGCCACTTTGAAAATTGTTGATCACATGGTCTAGAATTTGGTTGCACTGTTTTTACTGTTTACCCGGATCGGCAATTTTCAAAGTGGCTTAATAAATAGTAAAAAAATTTCCAAAAAATGTAAAATTTGGTCTCCAAACAGATTTTAATATAGATTGAACATCTAACGGTTTTGATTGACTGTTTGGACTTTGAAATCCAAAAACGACTTGGTTGCACGAGAGCCTTCATGCAAACGTTTTGATATTAGCCACTATCTATATATATACACATATAATATATATATATATATATATATATATATATATATATATATATATATATATCTCCATTCCATTATTAAGCACGTTGATGTCCTGATCCGCCAACGGCTACGATTGAAAGATGAAATTTTGGATTTAATATCAGCCCTCCAATCACATAATATGTCATCTTTTGATTAAATGTATATCTTTTATGTGTAGAAGTTTATATTTAGTTAAAAGAAGACTCGCCACACATACAACCACACTATATGTCACAATTAAATTTAAAACAATTCAATTTTTTATGATATTTATCTACAAGAAATATATTTCCTTATTTCCCCTACACTCAATTATTCAAACAATAGAAATGTGATTCCTTATTCTTCTTGTTCAATTAAGCATAATGGAAATCAATATTTTTTTCCATAAATGGACCAATGAAATCAGACAAAAATATAAAATTGGCAAAATTGGATAGAATATTTTGTGTGAACTTACATTATTTGATCAAATATACAGTAGTTTTCAGTACAGCAGAATCAATACAAATTACTTATTTTGTCCCGCTAGAATTACTATTTTTCCAAATAAGGAGTAAAATAAATCAAAAAGGAAAATTTTTTGACCCAAGATTTCAGAAGCACGTACATCTGATGCTTTTGCTACTAAAGGAATTACTTTTGGACTTTATTTCATCCATGTGACATGATTTGAAAAATCTCTTATTTTAGGTAAAAAAGAATTGTGGCGCTTGAAATTTAGAACATTTGCTATTTAATTTGGCGCCATGTGGACTTACTGAATTTGTGATTTTCATTTTCTATGAACGTTAAAAGAAACTGGCGGTAAAACAAAAAGTAAAAAATTGTTATTTCCATTTTTACTACTTTCTTGCATTGGAACACAAAATAATTTTGTTTTATTTTAGATTAATTTTGATTGTTGCTTATGCCTTAGACGATAATCACCTATTTTTAAATTAGCTTATCTTTGTTCCATGTCGAGACATCATACAGGAAAGAAAGTTCAAGAAAGTATAACTAATGGAAATGAGGATTCTTATGCAACCACTCCAAGAACATCAGGTTTTTTTAAAATATATATTTTTGTTTGCCAATCACTAATCGATGTACATTTCTCAAGGAAGCAAACTTATATTATTATTTTATATAACATAACAGAAATAAGATTGGATGGAAAGAGAAGGTACAACAAAAGGGCATATCAAGAAATGAGTCGGGAAAAGAAGCAAACTCTTCTAATGAAAAATCGTGCAAATAAGCAACTCAAAACAGGAGAAAGTAGCAATAATCCAATACCAAATGCTCTTGTGAGGTCAAATGTTTTATTAGTTTCAGAGACTCCATTGCAAATAGATGTAGGTTCATCAACTCCTCATGATGCTACTTAGTCATTGCACGGTAATATAAATTTTAAGACAACTTTTTATCAAAAAATAATTTTGTATGTACATTTTAGAATTTAGAATAGTAGTTGCAGCAAATTAGCTTTTATGTTGGATTTTCTTTTAGGTATACGAACAAGTCGTAAGAGGATTTATAACAATGCTAATGCTCAGCCACCTGTGACCACACAAAATGATATTGACAGGGAATTTGAGACCTTTACAGAAGGTAGTATTTCCCTAGAAAATATATATGTTATGATAGAAATAATTTCAAATATTCAAATACATACTTACTGAGGAAGAAGTCATCCTAAAAAATAGATGAAATCAACATCTTGGATGGGCGTCAAGCAACTGTTGCACCCATCTTCACTACTCGATTTGAAGGTACAATTTTAGTATCTCATCGATTGCAATCGTTTATGCTTAACAACACCTTTTTATTTGTCTTCACCATTTTTAAAATTCTAGGTTTAAAATTCCCTTGAAAATTGAGAACAACTCTGTTTGCAATATCAAGAAGTAGAGTGGAATTTGATCATATGGGATGAAGCATCAATGGCAAAGCGACAAGCAATTGAAGCACTTAATAGAACCAGTGTTGTAAAAAACGGTCTAGTCGGCCGATTAAACGGCCGATTAATCGGAAACGGCGGCCTAATCGTCACGAACACTCTTAAAGGAGGCATGTTAGCGGATGAAAACGATTAATCGGCTGTTTTTCCGATTAATTGGCCTTTTTTTCCGATTAATCGGCCATTTTTTCCCGTTTATTCCCAGTTATTCCTGTTTATTTCCGTTTATTCCCGTTTTATTCCCGTTTATTCCCATTTATTCCAGTGAATATTTATTTTCACATTTTTTTTTGTGATAGTGTGTGATAATAAGGTTTATAAATCTTATATTGTAGTTTTATTTATGCTTGAATATACATTCAATATTTTTTATATATATTTTTTCTTCTTACTTACTTTGAAATTGATTAATTCTTCTATTATTTATATACCATATATTTTTCTTACTTACTGATGTAATTTTTTCGATTAGTAAGACTTGTTCATTTATGTAATTAAGTTGTTATCATAAACTAATTTTAATAATTTTATGTTGGAATGTTTAATTTCTTTCAAATAATATGTTATTAGTATTTGAAAATGCTTAATTCTCAATTTTATTTTTTCATTAAATAAATGTGTTACTTAACATGTAAAATGCTTATGTGTTAAGAATAAATAAGCGTAGTGTCATGTTATAATAATAAAACTAAGTTAAATTAAGTTTATTTGATAAGTTTAATGAGTTAAATAAATTATTTTTAATAAATTATGATATATATACATAAATTTAATAAAAACGTTAAATTGTCCGCATAATTCCGATTAGTCGGCCGTCTACCGATTAACACTTATCGGTACCCTATCCGTCCGACGACCGAATACCGTTATTTACAACACTGAATAGAACAATGCAAGATATAATTGAAGAAAATTTACCCTGCGGCGAGAAAATTTACCCTGATGATGAGATGTTCCCTTTCAAGTTTACACGAAAGCAATTCCCTATTCGCCTGAGTTTTGCCATGACAATCAATAAAGCACAAGGACAAACAATTCCTAACGTCGGCATCTATTTACCCGAGCATGTTTTTTCGCACGGCCAGTTATATGTCGCATTGTCAAGAGGTACGTCACGACGTACAACAAAAATCATGTTGAAACGGAAAGAGGAAATTGATGCCCCAGGAGTGTATACAAAAAATATATTTTACCGGGAGGTCTTGAGTGAGGAATAAGGTATGAACCATATTAATTTAACATTTCTAATTTTATTATATTTTTTCAATTGGAGCAATTATAATCTACTTTTCATTTTTTTTTTCATTTTCAGAAATGTTGGACTACATCGAAGAGGATCACACTGGCAATGATATTTCAAGACTTTTTTTAATGTTATATTTGATCCATTTTTTTTCATTTATTGTTGTTTCTTTTTCTATTATTTATTATTTATTTCTCCGTTTTTTTTTTCATTTGTGTTTTTTTATTTTCATTTATATATTTTTTCTTAATTATGGGTGAGATGTCAATAAAAAAATCTCTTCATATTTTTCTTATGATGTCTCCGTTGCAACGCACGGGCGCGATACTAGTATATATATAGAGTATGGCTAAGTTGTTGCTGGCAACATTTCGGCCAGCTGCTGCCAGGGCTATATTTAGCCATGTGATGTTCAAACAACAAATTCAAACCGTTAGATGTGATCTCTATATTAAAATCTACTTGGAGACCAAATTTTACATTTTTTGGAATTTTTTTTTACTATTTATTAAGCCACTTTGAAAATTACTGATCCGGGTGAACAGTAAAAACAGTCTGGACCATATGATCTGCAATTTTCAAAGTGGCTTCTTTTTGGATGGTCCAGAAAATTTTACTGTTTTTTACTGTTTGCCGTCGGATCAGCAATTTTCAAAGTAGCTTAATAAATAGTAAAAAAATTCCAAAAAATGTAAAATTTGGTCTCCAAGCATATTTCAATGTTTAGAACATGTTGAACGGTTCGGATCGGTTGTTTGAGTTTTCAAAATCCAAAAAGAAGTCCGAATAAACGGGGTGGTTTACTTTGCAAAGCACCGTAGCCTTACTCTATATATATATATATATAGTGCTTGGCTATTATGCTTATATAAGCATATGCCCACATATGCTTAAATAAGCATTTTTGCGTTTCCAATGTTCAAATGGTCGATCCGACCGTTCATCTTGTTCTCCATATTAATATGTGTTTGGAGACCAAATTTTACATTTTTCTGAATTTTTTTACTATTTATTAAGTCACTTTGAAAATTGCTGATCATATGGTCCAGAATTTTAGAAACACTGTTTTTACTGTTCACTCAGATCAGCAATTTTCAAAGTGGCTTAATAAATAGTAAAAAAATTCAGAAAAATGTAAAATTTAGTTTCCAAGCACATATTAATATGGAGAACAAGATGAACGGTCGGATCGACCATTTGAACATTGGAAATGCAAAAATGAGTTATAAGCATATGTGGGCATATGCTTATATAAGCATAGTAGCCAGCCCCTATATATATATATATATAAATCCTATCTCAGCGCCGTGGCCTCGTGGGTTTGATTTACAATTTATTTTATAATTTTGAAGTATGCCCCTGAATATTAAGAAGGAAAAAGAAAGGATTATATTTCAAAGATCAGTGGCCGACTAGAAGGCGGCTAGAAGCCCTGAACCCAATCCCCTCAGACCTCAGGTGTGAATAGGCTACAGATGGATCGGAAGTTCGGAACTGAAGAGATACAGCCATACAGGCACAGCGTATGCAGTACGGCTGCATATGTATGTATCTAAAATCTATGTATGTATTAACCATGTCTCTGCTTGCTAGAAATTAAAATAAACCCTGTGACTGGTCTCTTGGACCATCTGACCTCATCCCACCCACCTCTCTCTCTTCTCCCGTCCTCCTTTTCAGTTTTTTATATACTAATTATAAATACTCCCAAATCTGAGACCACCACATCTCTCCCATATTTCTCCTCTCTCTTTCTTCCTCTCATCTCATCTCACCTCACTCATCTCAACTAAATAAAGAAAAGAAATGGAGCAGCTGTACATGGATGAGAAATGGAAGCTGTCGAAGAAAGGTAGCAGAAACAACGGCAGCCGGAGAGTATGCACTACTGGAGATGCGAGCAGCAGCACTTATGGTGCAGCTGGTACCGCCTTCTTTAAGAGATCAGAGAGCGCAAGAGAGGTGAGGAGCAGCAGTACCGGCGCCAGATCGAGCGCCCCGTCTTTATCAAGCAGATGCGCGAATCTGGTCAAGAAACAGAGAGCTCGTTTCTACATAATGCGCCGCTGTGTTACCATGCTCGTCTGTTGGAAAGATTACGCTTGACGATCGTGTTCCCCATCTCTTCTCGCTTCCCCTTTTTTTACTTTTTGTTGTTAGCTAGGTTTTTTAATTATTTCTGTGTGTACATAGTTCTTTTTTCTTTATCCTCTCTAATCTCTATCTATTATTTCTTCTTTCTTTTTGTTGTTGTTCAGAAGAAATTTTGCTTTTGAGTCTCTATTGAAGAAGAGACTACAAACAAATTGAGGTGTTAATTATATAAAATGTACAACTTTTAGCGTGTTATTTTCATTTGCTTTTGTATATAATTAGTTAATTACACATTAAAGATTTTTCTAATTTTGCTGGGTTAAGAATACTTTGCATTTCTCTCTACTAAGTCCCAAGTCCAAACTTTCTTCTCTGCATATTAATTAAATTGTTTTCCTGGTGTATGCAAACTAAAATTGAAGAAAAATCTGGGACAAAACAAACTCCAGATACAAATTAACCATCTTACAATGCCTTACCTGTTTCAAACAGAAATTGAGAGGAATTGGGTATGTAATTGTTAACAATTTTAGAAAAGAAATAAGTGAAGAATGACTAGATCGATCAATAGATGGATCTGACTGTGCGAGAGATGTAAAAATTAAAGTATAACAGTGAAGCACGTTGGAGATATTTAGTAGGTGTGTTTGTCTGAAATGAAATGAAATGAAATGACATGAGGTAAGTGTGGATCGTGGAAGGGGCCGGGACGGCGTGACGACTGACGACTGACAACTGCCATTATTGCTTTCTCATTTCTATTTTTATTTCCATTTCTATTTCTGTTTCTATTTGCCTTTTGTTTATTTTGAGTCATTTTCACATGAACTGTGTTGTTTCCCATCACTGTTAAATGAAAAATGCGGTTATCTGATCGAGAAATAAGATGCCTCAGTCTCTCACACTTTCCACAGTACTTGTTTTTTCCCGTTATAGGCAAAGAAAGAAGTCTTCATTTCAAAGAAATTAAAGTGTTAATTCGAAACTGTTGAATTTGTAATACATGTCTTCATTTTAAAATAATTACATATATATTTTATCTAGAAATTGTTGAATTTGTAGTATAACTTAACACAACACTATTATATATGGAGATATAAATGTATTTGAATAGCAAAAATTATTCTCGGGTCAATACAATTTTCATGCATTCAACGTACATTTTTATATGCATTTTTTTTTGTAACTTTTTAAGATATTTCTTTAAGTTACTAACGGCAACTTTCAATAAATAAAATAAGCTGAACAAGACGTTGAATCAAGAAAAAAAGAATTAAATACAAAAGTTACAGCAATACTGATATTTCTATATAATCAACAACATGCTAACCACCTTTCAACATTCAAAAATGCCTCGTTAATAATGATCGAGATAGTTTAAGAAAATTCGTCTAATTTACTGTTTCCACAAGGTACAACATCGGACAATCCAAATTTCAAGAAGTGTTAACATTCATCAACAATATTGGAACACAATATTTTTGACAATTATCAATATTAAATCTGAGTTAAATTTAATTTACAAATATTATCTATATGTAGCACTTAGATTATCAAAGTAGATTTTAATAGTACGGAATTTGATATATGATAGATTATTTATATATTTAAAATTGCAACTACGAACAAATTTTTTTTTTTATTCTGAGGCTTTTATGTTGATTAAAAGGAAAAGGATAAATGAATTAAGGCATGTTAGGCAGGCGGATCTTGTCATCATTTGAACCTAAACGGTTCAATTAAAACTGATTAGTTGAGATTTGATGATAAAGAAGACCACCGCAATACTAAATCAAATGATTTGAATGAGATTGGATCGGATCGAACATTTTTCATTTGACAACGGCACTACTGTGCTGCAACAGTAGCACCAGCACACACGCACTTGCATAATTAAATTGATTGCTTTGAAGTTGTAACTGAGGAGGCTTGAAAATTACTGTGTAGTTATTTCTTTTCATCACTGCAGGAGCTGCATGCATGAGTGCTTCGCGGGGAGATGGGTTCAATTGACCAAGTTGACTTATTTGAAATTTATAAGAGTTTATATTAATTTTGTATAGAATTTCATTAAGATTGCATAGATATTCTGTAAGTTTTAAAACGGGCTCTGCCCAAAAAATGCTCTCCTTCCGGTTCTCCAGTGGTGTCTGACAATTCACAGTAGGAATGAAACATGGTGCAGAGGAATTGACCCCACATGGCAGAGGGGGCGTGTCATGTAATAGAGAGAAACCGTCGCTTTTTTTCTTTTTTAACTTGTAGAAACCGTCGCTCTTTTCTTTCGACGTGTAGGGTTTGATTTTACAATAAAATTTGGGAAAAAAATTACATTACGATTTCAAGTAAGTTTTTTAATATATTAATGACTTGAATCATATATATATATGAGTTGGGCTATGGTGCATTGCAATGTATAGTCCCTTTTGTACATTGGACTATAAACCGTGTGATTCGAAGTTCAAACAATCGATCTAAATGGCTCCACATGTTATTCATATTAAAATGTGCTTGGAGACCAAATTTTATATTTTTTTAAAACTTTTTTACTATTTTTTAGAATTTTTGAAAATTGTAATTTTTTAATAAATTTATGGACCATAGAAAAACAATTATTTTTAAAAATTCTAAAAAAATAACAAACAATTTCTAAATAATGTAAAATTTTGTCTCCAAGCACATTTTAACATGGATATCAAATTGAACGGTTTGAATTGGTTGTTTGAAAATCAAAACTAATAATTTATAATATAATGTACAAAAGAGACTATACATTGTAATGCATCATAGCTCAACTATATATATGTGTGTGTGAGTGTGTGTGTGTGTGTGTGTATCGGTCTAATATTCAAATCAAAGCTCCAGCGAGTCGACTTAAATATTTTTGAACTCCCAAATCAAATATCTAATTGAACTATTCAAATTTGAGCCAGATTCAAATCTAACGAGCTACAAAGTTGAGATAGCTCTCTAAATTGAAGTATATATTCATATATCAAGAACCATTATAATAATTGCAGAAACTACTGTTGCGTCATTGCGTGTAGTTAAGTTCAGCTCGCCAATTTAGCATATTGCTATCCTTTATTTATGTTCTTCCTTACTCTTTTCCTGTACGCCAACAGCCGTTTTTTTCCTCTATGGGCATGTTGTCATTTTACGGTTTGACCCACACTTATGCAATATTTCGCACTACAAAGATTTTGCACCTCTTATTTTGATTTGTACTAACCGCGAAGCTGTAGCCATTGAGGGTTAAAAGGTCTATTAGGTGGCAAGGCGAAATAACAAGTACAACAAGTTCATGCAAATCATTCATGATTTGCTCATTACGATAACCCTAAACACATTGGCAACACGTGGTTCATTTCATCTTCCCCATCTGCCAGATCCAGTCAAACCTTTGCAAAATTTCTATTCTTTCCAACTCCAATCAATCAGTTTGATTTTCAAATAACACATTTTATTTTGTTTTGATATGATTTCCAATTGAAAAAAATAAACAAAAAAGAAGAAAAACGGAACCCGAGTTGGGAGCATTTAATTCCGACAGTTTTATTAATATCCAAAGTTAATTAGAAATTCATATTTTATGCCCAAATCTGCTGGGTTCCACCAAATATGCTGAAACCGGTCACAAAATTGCCAGTTTCCTCTTACCCAGAAGCCGGCCATTTTGTGGCCTGCTTCCTCTTTTTTTTTTTTTTCTTTTTACAGACACTATGAAGAATAATGAAATCTAACATTGAAAATTTTAATTTTTTTTTAATTATTTGTTAGATTACTTCTTTTGATTTATAATTACCATATTTATACTAAAATACACTAGATTACTTGGAATTATGTTGAATTACACTATATTACAATAAATTATGTTGAATTACACTAAATTACAATAACTTCGCTAATTGATAAATGCGGCAAAATTACGCTAAAGTAGACCAATTTTGTGCCATCTTTCATGAATCATAAAAAAGTAAAAAGATTCTGAAAATAGTAAAAATTAGTATTCTACAAGTTCATTATGTAACTAATTTACTGAGCTACTTGGATTGAATAATCGAAATAAAAATCTTAATCGGAAACTTCAACTCAAGTTTTGAGGCTCTTCCCTTTGTTTTTTGACAATTCTGTATTTTGAAATCTAATATCACTAGTATGAACTCATTTGTATTTTCGCAAGCTTTCTGAAAAGTGGTCATTTGCTAAAATCGGACACTCGAGAGCCGTTTTATGGTCGTTTGAAGTTTCATCGTCGTTTTTCGCCTTTTCAGTGAAGATATCGTTCCTATTCATATGTAATGTAGCGTAATTTAGCGTAATGTAATGTAATTTAGCGTAATTTAACGTAATATAGTGTAATTTAATATAATTTTACATAATTTAGTGTATTTTAGTATAAATATGCTAATTATACATCAAAAGAAGTAATCTAACAAATAATTTAAATAAAAAATTTAATTTTTCAGTGTTAGATTTCATTATCTTACTCTTCATAGTGTCTCTTAAAAAAAATAGTTTCTAATTATAAATCACTATGAAGATAAAAGAGAAACAAAAAATAATTTATAATTATACATCACTATGAAGACACACAGTAATTTAACGTAATTTACCGTATTTTAGCGTGATTTAATGTATATAGTGTAATTCAACATAATTTCAAGTAATCTGGTGTATTTTAGAATAAATATGGTAATTATAAATCAAAAGAAGTAATCTAACAAAAAATTTAAATTTTCAATGTTAGATTTCATTATTTTGCTTTTCATAGTGTCTCTAAAAAAAAAAGAGAAAACCGGCCATTTTATAGCTGGTTTGGATATATTTGGCGAAAGTCGAAAATTCTGAGCATAAATATTAATTTCTAGTTAACTTTGGATATTAATAAAAATGTCGGCATTTAATTTAGCAACTAAGTCTGCTTCAACTTGGAGGTTCGCTTTCACATCTCCGCATTCCTCAAATTGTTATTCAGACCCGTTGAATGTCATCCTGATTCGTGTGGGTGCATGCAGAGGGACAGTAGTAGGACTGACAATTTTCGCGTGATAGGTCGGACGGCCGCGATTGAAATTCTTAATCGATCGCACGGTGCAGGAGACTCCCATGTGATCTTGTCTCCGGTTTTCCTCTGCTGGTCACCGACTCTCTGAGCTGGAGCTGGACTCCAATTCCCAATTCCAAATTTAAAAGAATAGTGTTGAACTATTGGTATGAAAAAGAATAGTTGAATGCTGACGTGGTAATGAGACCGCACGTGAGTGCGGTGGGTCCAAACTGGTTAAAAGCTCCAGCAGGCGCACACCGATCAGGCTATGAGCATAGGAGCCTATGACTTTAACCTATCATTATCAAGTCGTAATCGGACCCAGATCCATCATTACGAAAATGACCGCGTTCGGCCCGGTTTGAATAGCGGGTGGGACCTGCCACCCGCTAGATGTTATCGGACCGAGTAGCGCACTCACTGGGAGCTCCGGCAACAATTGGTCAAAGGTCACGTCGCCAGGAACACAGTGGGTCCCCCCTCCTGTCCTTAGGGCGGCATATGAGTGGTCCACGTGTAGAATCCACGTCGGATTTGTACGGCGGGAATCTAGAAGCAGATCGGCCGACTGTTTGGACACGTGCTGTGGGGCCCGGCCCAACTTTATTGCTCTGCTCACTGCTCAGTTTTACTTGTTAGTTGTTACTCACAGAGCCACAGTTTTTCATTTTTATTTTTTGTGGAAAACTCACGGTCCCGGTTAAGTAATTGGGATTTTTTTTAAAAACAGTAAATAAAATAATCAAAGTTAAAGAAACACATGATTGCTTCGTTCGTTATAAAAACAGTAAAAACCGAATCCGGGATTCGGTTAAGTTATTTTTTCGCTTCACCGAATACGCTATTCGGTTAAGCTGGCGGTTTTAACAGGGATACAGTGGGTTGCCACAGAAGATCCTATAAGCCATTTTTTTTGGCTTAACCGAATAGGGGATTCGGTGAAGTCGATTATTTTGCTTTTTTGGCTTAACCGAATCCCGGATTCGGTGAAGGCTATTTTTGATTTTTTTGCTTTTCTTATTTCTTGCTTTTTTGACTTAACCGAATAGGAGATTCGGTGAAGCCAAAGAATTTAATTTTTTTGCTTTTTTTGATTTTTTTGCTTTTTTATGCTCTGGAATCCCCTCCTTAGTTAGACTTGCTTGAAATGCATTAATTAGTTGTAAA
>JAJGRW010000465.1:0-41340 GCA_025461045.1 Carex parvula
GAAGATGAAGTGCGTGCTCTCTGCTGTTGGTCCATGCTCCATAAAGAAGTCTACTTGGAAAACTTTCTAGAAATGTTTGAAATCGAATTAATGGACTTGTGACTTTACCTAACTAATTATTTGAGAATTATTAATTAAGATGTAACCGCTGGCTGTTTGTTCAGTTGTAAAATAGTAGCTTCCAAGATGCTAAGCTGTTGGATCCCAGTTAATTCCAGCTGCAATTATATTATATATATATATGAGTAGAACTAGGGTGCTCCTAAGCTCACCAAGCCCTTCGTGAGCGCGACTCTAAACCTATCGAATTGACTTCAAAACGACATTTTCAAAACCGTTAGATGTTCAATCTATTAAAATGTGCTTGGAGACCAAATTTTACATTTTTTGGAATTTTTTTACTATTTATTAAGATGGTTTGAAAATCGCTGTTTTCCAATGGTGCAGAATTTTAATAAAAACAGCGATTTTCAAACCATCTTAATAAATAGTAAAAAAATTCCAAAAAATGTAAAATTTGGTCTCCAAGCACATTTTAATATAGATTGAACATCTAACGGTTTGGAAATGTCGTTTGAAGTCAATTTGATAGGTTTTAGAGTCGCGCTCACGGAAGGGCTTGGTGAGCTTAGGAGCACCCTAGTTCTACTCTATATATATATATATATATAGAGCTGAGCTATGGTGAGTTGTGAAGTAAGAGGTCATTTTTATTTCACGCTTATATTTTCATTTGGAAAATTCAAACAACCGATCGAACTGCTCAACATGTTCTAAATATTGAAATGTGCTTGGAGACTAAATTTTACATTTTTTGGAATTTGTTTACTATTTACTAAGCCACTTTGAAAATCGCTGATCCGGTGGTTCAGAAATTTTTACTGTTTTTTAGTGTTCACAGTAGATCAGCGATTTCAAAGTGGCTTAATAAATAGTAAAAAAATTCCAAAAAATGTAAAATTTAGTCTCCCAGCACATTTCAATATTCAGAACATGTTAAACGGTTCAGATCGGTTTGTTTGAATTTTCAAAGTGAAAATATGGCGTGAGTTTTACTTCACAACTCACCATAGTCTATCTATATATATATAAGGAGGGATCCAATTACATTATTTTATGGTAACACATCTAGACACTGTATGTTTATAAGTCATTGTTGTGATTTCAAAATCTAAACAGTCGATCCGAACCGTTCAACATGATCTCCATATTAAAATATACTTGGAGACCAAATTTTACATTTTTTTTTAATTGTTTACTATTTTTTTAAAAAATTTGAAAATCGCTGTTTTTCAATGGTCAAGAATTCTCTAAAAACAACAATTCTATACACATCTTAATAAATACTAAAAAAATTCCAAAAAATATAAAATTTGGTCTCCAAGCACATTTTAATATGAAGATCATGTTGAACAGTTCGGATAGACTGTTTGGACTTTAAAATTGCAAAAATAACTTATAAGCATATGATGAAAATGTGTCACCATAAAATGAAGTTATTGAATCCCTCACATATATATATTTCTTATTTTTTTATTAAGTAACGAGCTTCTAGCAATATTTTGTTTCTGCCTTTCTGGGAGTAAACATTGCAACCGTATCCTAATGTTTTCGTTTTATTATAATTAAACACAAATTAGGATATAAAATGTCAATCGAACCGGGTCAAACGTATATAAGAGAATATTGTGGTTTTGCTATGTATAAAATGTTGAAACTGTCTGATTCGTCATCAGAAAAATGACACAAAAAGAATATTCAAATGGCCTACTTGTGTTTCACTATGAATATTACTAATATCCTATTTCAATTATTTGAACAGTTAATTTAAGATTTTTCTAGTGTTTATCTGTGTGTATGTATCAATTAAGAAAGTCTGTGTATATTTAATAAAAGTTGCTTGATTTTTATTAGTGTGTCAGCTTTATTGTAATAGGTGTGTTTTGTACAGTGACTTCCAGGATAGAAATGCCTATTAGAATAGATAAGTCTATTAGAAAAATGGTCTGTTAAATTTGATTCTCAGTTGTTGCCAAGTACTTAATTTTTAATAATTCTTTTGTCATTTCTTATAAAATAATTATATGTAAATTAGTACTTCTGTCCGGTATATTCAAAGTGTTAACAGACTAATTTTATTGTTTCGTCCTTTATTTATTATATTATTAAAAGATATAAAAAATAGAAAGAAATGAAGACATGACCAATCAATTATCAATTAATTTAAAAGGTCATAAATGACACTTAAAAAATAGAAAAAAATCGAAACCAATAAGAAAGATGATACAATTTGTATGTGGCGAGTATATGTCTAAATAAATTTAGACTTCTATACATAAAAAAAAATGTATAGAGTAGAAAAAAAAAAGGACTATTTGATTGAAGGATTAATATTCAATCTGAAATTTTATCTTTCAATACTACTTGCTTAATATAAGGATGAAGATGTAAATTTTTGTGGAGGAATGTTTAAATAGTAAAAATATGTTGGATACACGCCGAAGTTTGCCATTTATTAAGCATGAAATAGCACGCAGCCCATCTTGTTCCTAGTCCTCCTAATTAACAAAACCTACTTGACGCTGCACCCCCAAATCTCTCTCCTCTTCCAATCATAAATCAATCCGAACTCTCATCCACCTTTCAATAATCAAATCCCAAGAGATGGAAGAATCTGCGTAACTTGGACGGTGAGCATCTTCCAAGGCTTTTTTTTAGCTTTGGAAAATCACTCAATAATCGGATCCTGAGCTGCCGATAGATTTTCCAAACCATGGTAGCAACAATGAACTATTGCTTGCTGTGGTAGAGAGTTCTAATTTCAAGTAAGGTACTTCACAAACTAACATTTGGGAAAGGTCCTAATTATAGAATTTGGTTTCATTTATTTGTTTCCAATACAAGACAGTGAATTCAATTACCATTTTTTGAGTTATAGATTTAGGAAAAGTTGGCTAATAATAGCTCCATGAGCATGATACTATATAATAGTTGGTCTTGTACTGTCAAGCATAACCCTTTTGATAAACTTTCTAAAAATTACTCGAGTTGTCTTTAATACAATTTATTCTGTTGTTTAATTTCAACGGGGTTTGAATGCAAGAAGTGATCTTTAGTTACAAACACTTTAACTACAAAAAAGGATTGACTATTTGACTAGATAGCGTCTGCCTTAATACTGGATTTAAGATATAACATTTTTTTTCACAAGTTTACAATATTACCTTTTCTAATTATAGAAAATTTATTTTGATCGCACTTCTAATTGTAAGTACCCACCTAATTAAGCTGATGCTGCTTTATCCCATGATGACTCCAACCCAAAGCCACATTTTCTGTGCTTATGTCTCAGATTTAAAAAAAAAAAAACCCGCTAAAAGCCAGAGCAATCTGACGCATTCGATTCGAATTATGTGGATGAGATCGCATGTCATAGTTATGGTGCCATCGCAGCCCCTACTCTTTCCCTATTTAATTCAATTTGACTTGTTCAAACCACCACTGAGCAGGAAAAGACATGGCGATGATGGTGGATCCACCGAATGGCATGGGGAACCATGGAAAGCACTATTTTACAATGTGGCAGACACTGTTTGAGATTGACACTAAGTATGTGCCGATTAAACCTATCGGCCGAGGGGCCTATGGCATCGTCTGCTCCTCAATCAACCGAGAAACAAATGAGAAAGTGGCTATAAAGAAGATCAACAGTGTCTTTGATAACCGTGTTGATGCTATCAGGACGCTGCGTGAGCTGAAGCTTCTTAGGTAAACTATTTGTACATTTTTTTTTATTATTTGTACAGTTTGCATAGGTTAGGATAAATTGTGATGAACTAAAATTTCAATTTCTCAATGGAGAAAATTCTTTGGAAGTACTGAAGGACAGCTTTTTTGCTATTTGGCAAATTATCTTCTTTGTTGTTGCAAAGTACAATTTTTTTTGTTAGACTTTGGTTTGTTTCTTCAGTCAATTTCAGAATGCTGTGGTTTTAATCTCAAAAATTTCTTCTGTAAAAAATAAAAATCTACGTTTTCTCTGTCTTTTGCTAATTTGCTAAAATAACTCCAGATCTTTGGTACTTTCCTGAGGGATGTAAAAATGCTATGCTCTTTAATTTTTTGTCATTTGACAAGAACTGAGGTGGTTTAGACAATGAAAATAATGGAATCCGAAAAATGTGTAGTGTGATTATAATTACTTTTTTTTTTAGTCTAGAGTGCAATCAAAACAGATTAAATTTATATGGAATGTTATGTAATCAAGAGAAAAGGGCTCAATACTTTTAGCACTGAGTTAGTGCTCATGGTAGTTTGGTGATCCTGTCTGCAAATAAATTACATTGGTATTTTCTGAAATTGGGTTAATACTAGGTGGTTTCTGTAATTAAGAAAAAATAAAATAGAAAACCAATATGAAATATTAATCATTAGCTAAAATCAAATTGATTTTTGATGATCAGACATCTGAGGCATGAGAATGTAATTGCGCTCAAGGACATTATGATGCCTCCTTACAGGAGGAGCTTTAAGGATGTTTATCTGGTGTATGAACTGATGGATACTGATATGCACCAGATCATTAAATCGCCGCAGCCACTTTCTGATGACCATTGCCAGTATTTCCTTTTCCAGGTAGAGATTTGTTTAATCAATGTTGAATTGGATTGACAATTGTATCCTATTAAGGATTTTAGTAAAGCATTTGATGTTATTGGCTGGTGGTATAATTTATGAAAATATTGCAATATATTTCGTTTCGCAAATGAACATAACCATATTAAAGAATCTACTTTGAGTCTTTGACCACACAAAAATTGGTTGGTTGAAAACTGGAATTACAAAATTTAGAAATCTCCATTATGTCTATATGGTATCCACTACTAAGGTGGCAGAATAATGCAGCAGTGAAGTGAGCTCTGACGAGATAAAATAGAAAAAATATATTTCAACTTATCATAAGAAGATAATTTTTTGCCTAAACCCAATCTCTCTGAATCTCAGTTACTGCGAGGTCTGAAGTACCTCCACTCGGCGAATATTCTTCATCGAGATCTCAAACCTGGCAACCTCCTTGTGAATGCAAACTGTGATTTGAAAATCTGCGATTTTGGTCTTGCAAGGACTAACTCCACAAAAACTGGCCAATTTATGACAGAGTATGTTGTCACTCGCTGGTATGTTCTTTTTCCTCTGAGTGTTTGATTTGTTTTTAATGTCGTCTTGATTTGCTTTAGTTTGTTCTTGTGAGGTGTTTTAAATTTAACGTAAATATAGGTTGCCGAATGAATGAATGTTCTTGTTTTAAATGAAAATACAAGTTAGCATGGATTCACAGAAGGGTTGAAACATTATATTCCAGCCAAACAAAATTAAGCTATATTAAAAGCTTATATCATCAGTGGCAGTATTAACTGTGTAACTACTTGGCATTGAGAAGAACTGACAAATTTTTTTTCTAGATTTACATTGAATTTAGTGAATTATGAGTCAAATAAAAATAACAGGTATCGTGCCCCAGAGCTCCTTTTGTGTTGTGATGAGTACGGCACGTCTATTGATGTTTGGTCCGTGGGGTGCATATTTGCTGAGCTTCTTGGCCGCAAACCTATCTTTCCTGGTACCGAATGCCTTAACCAACTTAAACTGATAATTAACGTGCTCGGCACAGTCTCTGAGTCAGACATGGGGTTTATTGATAACCCCAAGGCTCGCAAGTACATTAAATCCCTACCATACACACCTGGCATGCCACTACGCAGTCTCTACTCAAAAGCAAATCCTCTTGCAATTGATTTGCTGCAGAGAATGCTAGTTTTCGACCCGTCCAAGAGGATAACTGTGGATGACGCTCTAGTGCATCCATATATGTCCCCGTTGTATGACCCTGCCATGAATCCTCCTGCTGAGGTGCCGATTGATTTGGAGATCGACGATGAGATGCCAGTGGAGTTAATTCGGGAGAAGATGTGGCAGGAGATGCTGTACTATCATCCTGAAGCATCTGTGATAAACCCATGAGTAATTTTATGTACTATTCTGTACGAGTTTTTGTAGAAGTACATTGGTGGTGGTCACATTTCTTTTCACCCTTTTGTATAAAGCTTATTTTTCACTTAGAACGGGACTCCTTCGCTGTTGGGAGATGTGTTTTGAGGCTCAACATGCTGTAAATATGTGTGGTGAGAATTCAATCAGACATAATTTATCTAATGTGTGATTATCTAAGAGTTAACTATCATATCTCATTTTCATTTTTTCTTCTGCGCACCTGTCTGACAAAAAACGAATTAAAGTTCTGATTTTTAGGAGGTCAAAAAACGAATACTTGTGTTGTAATTAATTTGATACTCTGATTTTTTCAGTTCTAAAATTTTACCTGAGAAACTAAAACTATTTCCAATATAAATGCATATATAAAGAAGCTGATTAAAACCAGTTTAGATCGAATAACTTGAAACTTAAATTCAGAACTATTTATCTTTTGGGCAATGGAGGAATAGCAAGAAAATTTAAGTTACGTTTAAATCTTTCGGGTTGCATCAATGCAACAAAAATCAGCGAGGAACAAGTAATTCGTTTGTTAACAGTTAGATCTTACATCAAATAATGAATTTACAACAAATTTGAGTTATTTGATGTAAGATCATTGAAGATCAAATGTGCTTGCAGATCAAATTTTACATTTTTTGAATTTTTTTTACTATTTATTAAGTATTTTACAAAAAATAGTCACGAATTTTGTACCTATCTTAATAAATAGTAAAAAAATTCAAAAAAAATGTAAAATGTGATATGTAAGTACATTTTACTTAGATAATTATGTTGAACGGTTTGGATCGACGATTTGGACTTTGAAATGAAAAAAATAATTGTTGTAACTTTATTGTAACTCAAATTTGTTGTAACTTGATCCCTCCTCTTGTTGGAAAATTGTTACCTAGTGATAATTTGTTTAAAAACATGCTTTAGGGAAATTGTCTATAAGATATCATTTGAATGAATATTTATGAAATATTCGGTTAGCTTTTTAAGGGCGACCCAGTTCATTTTCAGCATCAAGGTTTATTACTTGCGTTGTCCAATCCTCTAATTTGAAAGTTTTAGGTAGATATCAATGATATACTCAGCACATACGGTACATCCAGTCAAATTCGATTATCAATTTATATCTTCTTAAACACAACTTTATCCCGCAAGAGAAATAAACTACAAAGGAAATTAAAAAAATGAATTTTACTTTATAAGTTGGTAACTTGGGTTTTGATGTGGTTTGCGGCCTCTTAAAAAAACAGAGCCCATGGATCGTACAAGGCCCAATGAATTGGGCCATTGAACCCATAAAAGATTGAGGAAGACTGAAACACGAGAACGGAGTAGGTCCGATGCCCATCCGACCTACTTTTAGGTTCAACGACATGATGACTGTCCGATCTAATTTAAGATTTGTGCGCATGAAAATTGAAACAAACGCGCATGAATTTTAAAGCATTCCGCACGAATGCAAACCGACGGTGATTAAACCCATCGAACCAGAGTAGGTCCGATGCCCATCGGACCTACTCTCAAGTCCTGAAACACATACTGGTACAAGTACAACCCTTCACCGAGGCTGCTACGGTGCTACCAGCAAATCTTACGCTCGTACACTGGCAGCAGCTTATTATTTTTTTTTCTTTCTGATATTAGGCAGCAGCCAGCAGCTCATTTATGAATTTCCCAAATGATACCGACTCAAACTCGCACGCCTTCTTTGCTAATTTAATCTTGATTTAATTCCTTATTTCAGTATATTAAAAATGCCAAGTATCCTCCTATATAATTTATTTTACGGTTATGTAATTTTAAAGGTTGTTTGCGCAAAGTCCGCATTTTCTCCTTTTACATGTGTTAAAATAAGTCAGTATATCACTGGTATTTGCACAGAACATTAAATATCAGCACTGAATTATGTGACCAGAGATGATGAACATAGTTTAGCTTTCAAACTTCTCCTCTTTTGAAAAGAATTGATGTGTTTATATAAATAAAAACAATGGATGATGAGGAATAAAACGGTTGTAAGATTGTAATTTATTTTCCGATTTTTGGTGGAATAAAATAAAGTATATGGGTGTTTTCAAGTTTTTGGACGCATATCGGTGATACGGATACCGATATGTATCCGATACGCCAACTGGCGTATCCGCTTACATAGTGTATTCTTACTCAGTCAATATAGTCGCCGATACTCCGTTGAAACTCACAGATACAGCTGGATACGTGTGGATACGGTCTGATTGAACCCAAGAACTGCGTCAGTGCCCGTGAACCGAGCCCGCACCCATGAACCACACATACACCAGTGCAAATGAGTTTTTATTTTTCTGCCCTGCATGAATCAAACCTGGGACTTCCCAGTTGAGCCACTACACTAGAGTTTCGTTTGTGATATATTCTAATAACTATAGTATTTAATATATTCTTAGATTAAGTCTTTAATATTTTATACAAATTTAATTTAAGTTATGATTATCTAAATACAACATATAATTCTAAACACTACAAAAACACTGATTTTCAAAAATTCTAAAAAAATTAGTAAAAAATTTCCAAAAAATGTAAAATTTGGTCGCCAAGCACATATCAATATAAATGTCATGTTGAGAACTTCGGATCGACTGTTTGAACTTTGAAAATGAAAATATAAGCGGGAAGTAAAACACCCTATTTACTTCCCAAAGCATCGTAGCATCACTCTCTCTCTCTCTCTCTATATATATATATATATATAATAGACGTATCGTATCTTAGATTTTTTAAAATTATTGGATCGCCGTATCCGGATCGTATTTGATATGATACCGTACTCGTATCGATGCAACATAGGTTGAGTCAAGTCACCCAATACATTTCAAACCCGTGTATATTAATACAGAGAATTTCCTCACTTTGTGGGTTTCGAACCTGGTGTATTCAAGTTAAATAGAAAGTGATCATAAATTGATGTATTCTTTCTAAATTGTCTTAATAATATACCTTGTGCATGTTTTTTATGCTTTTTAACCATAACAATAAATATCAGTTCTTTAATTTAATCACTTGAAATGTGTTCAAAATTAAACGAAAACATCTACCACGAATGCAATTTGCTGCATTACATTGTTAGAGTTTTTGTTTGCATAAAAATTGATGTATTCTATCAAAATTGATTTAATAATTATTTTTACAATCATTAGATAATTTTAAGGCATAACTATCAATTTAGGTGGTTGAATCACTTTAAGTAATTTCAAAATTAATCGGATAAAGCTATAGCTCATACGATTTGTAGTAATTAAGTTTACCATAAAAATTGATATATCTTTTCAAAATTGCTCTAATAATAATTGTGTAAGTTTTTTATATTATCTGAAGCACAATAGTAATTTAAATATTTGAAATGCGTTCAAAATTAAACAAAACATATCCTACGAATGCAATTTGTTGCATTGCCCCGCAGGAAAAATAAAACAGGAAGAATCAGTTTTTTATCTAGTGATAAAGATAATTTTTGTGTGTAAAATATTATGGATTTTAAATTCGAACAATTAAATGAAAATTGGTAGACTATGCTTTCATCTTTATATCTCAAAAAGAAGTAAAATAATAAAAAAATATATATTAGTGTAATAAAAACGAAATTATAGAAGATCTGATGTTCCCATATTTTTATATTTACCATAAAAAAAATAAATCATTTAATCACAATTTTCTATAAATTTTAAATTTAACATGGACGAAACCACAAACGACAGACATTTTTTGGTGTCTGCAACGACAAATGGCGGATATGAAATTGGTCCGCCATTTATAATCACGGACAATCATTTTGTTAAAATTTTGAAATTCAGCAATCAATGGTGTCGTTGAATATATTTTTTTATTAATTTTCAAAAATGAATGGAGCAACTTACAATTTGAATATACTAGAAAAAACATCAAATAAAATAGATGAAATATCTTACAATTTAGATGTACTAGAAGTACTACGAAACATTTTTTAGGTAAGATTTTTTACGGCTGTAAAAAAATTAAAATATTTCTTGATGTGTTACTGGAAAAAATAAAAATGTTTTAGATCTGAGTTTTTTATCCGGTTCAAAATCACTTCTGGTAAAAAAAAATTATCGTGGTGTACAAATTCTATGGTACTCCATCTATTTTCCTAAAACTATTTTATATTTTAATATTTTAATATATTCCTAAAATCACTTAAGAAATAGATGAAGTACCTAAGAAGGATCACGATAATTTTTTTATATATCTAGAAGTGATTTTTGAACCGGAATCAATAATTCAGATTCAAAATATTTTTATTTTTTCAGTAACACACCAAGGAATATTTTATTTTATTTTACAGCCGCAAAAAATTTTACCTGAAAATTGTTTCGTAGTACTTCTAGTACATCTAAATTATAAAATATTTCATCTATTTTGTTTGATGTTCTTTCTAGTATATTTAAATAATAAGTTGCGTCGTTCATTTTTTAAAATTAATAAAAGAAATATATTCAACGACACCGTTGATAGTTGAATTTCAAAATTTTAACAAAATAAATGTCTGCGATTACAAATGGCGACCAATTTTATGTCCGTCATTTGTCATTGCAGACACTAAAAAAGTGTATACCATATGTGGTTGCGGCCGTATTAAATTTGAAATTTACAAAAAATTGTAGTTAAATGGTTTATCTTTGTTTTTGACATGTTAAATTTAAAAATTTCGACCGTCATCAAACTTACTTATAATCGAATCAATGGAACTCATTCAGCTTAAACATCGGACCTCCTCCCAAGTCAATAAAAATAGGAGAGTAGAACTAGGGTGCTCCTAAGCTCACCAAGCCCTTCGTGAGCGCGACTCTAAAACCTATCGAATTGACTTCAAACGACATTTCCAAACCGTTAGATGTTCAATCTATATTAAAATGTGCTTGGAGACCAAATTTTACATTTTTTGGAATTTTTTTACTATTTATTAAGATGGTTTGAAAATCGCTGTTTTCTAATGGTGCAGAATTTTAATAAAAACAGCGATTTTCAAACCATCTTAATAAATAGTAAAAAAATTCCAAAAAATGTAAAATTTGGTCTCCAAGCACATTTTAATATAGATTGAACATCTAACGGTTTAGAAATGTCGTTTGAAGTCAATTTGATAGATTTTAGAGTCGCGCTCACGGAAGGGCTTGGTGAGCTTAGGAGCACCCTAGTTCTACTCAAAATAGGAAGCTTCGTTAGAAAGTGACTTGCTACCTCTCTGCAATAGACCCAAATGAAGCACAAGTTTCTAACTGCGATCTATTTCTTTTTGGTACTTTAAATTGGATACGTGTCAAATGTAGACACAAAGAACTGTCCTCCTGTCTTGTCTTGTTTTAAAGTCAAATACGTCTGGACAACTCTAGAGGGATTTTTTTAAAAACAGTAATTGAAATAATTAAATTTAAAAAACTAACATTATTACTGAGTTTTCTATAAAACAGCAAAAACTGAATAGCCTATACGATTAAGGGTTTTTTTTTTGCTTTACCGAATAGGCTATTCGGTTTACAGGATTTTAACTGGGGTTGTAGGATACGATGCCACAGAAAATCAATTTTATAGGCTTAACCGAATAGGCTATTCGGTTTGGTGTTTTTTTTGGCTTAACTGAATAGGCATTTCGGTTTATGTTTTTTTTTATTTATTTATTTATTTTAAAACTAAGAAGAGCAAAATAAAAAAATCTAATACTGAAAAATTGAAATAATTCTTTTGATATATAATTAGCATATTTATACTAAAATGCGCTAAATTAGTTGAAATTATGTTGAATTACACTAAATTACATTACATTACGCTAAAATACGGTTAATTACGCTAAATTACATATGAATAGGGACGATATCTTCACTGAAAAGGCGAAAAATGACGGCGAAACTTCAAACAGTTATAAAATGATGCTCGAGTGTCCGATTTCAGCAAATGACCACTTTTCAGAAAGCTTGCAAAAATACGCATGCATCCGTGCCTACGATGCCGGATTCCGAAATTTAGAATCGCCAAAAAACTAAGGGAAGAGCCTCAAAACTTGAGTTGAAGTTTTCGATTAAGATTTTCGTTTCTATTATTCAATCCAAGTAGCTCAGTAAATTAGTTACATAATGAACTTGTAGAATACCAGTTTTTACTATTTTCGGAATTTTTTTTTCTATTTTATATGATTCATGAAAGATGGCACATAATCGGTCTATTTTAGCATTCGGTATTTCAGCATAATTAGCAGAGTTATTGTAATTTAGCGTAATTTAGTGTAATTCAACATAATTTATTGTAATATAGTGTAATTCAACATAATTTCAAATATTTACTGTTTTTTTATTTTTTTGCTAATTATAAATAAAAAAAAGTAACCTAACAAATAATTTAAATAAAAATTTTAAATTTTCAGTGTTAGATTTCTTTATTTTGCTCTTCTTGGTGTAAAAAAAAAAAAAAATAAACCTAAACCGAATTGGCAATTCAGTTTTAGGCTAAAAAATCCCTAAACTGAATTACCATCTCGGTTTAGGGGGTGTTACACGAAATGTTACATAGTTTGGGGATTTGTTTTTGAGAAAATAGAGTAAACCGAATAGCCTATTTGGTGAAGAAAAAAAAAACCTCTTAACCGAATAGGCTATTCGATTTTTACTGTTTTTATAGAAAACTCAATAATCATGTTGATTCTTTAACTTTAATTATTTTAATTACCTTTTAAAAAAAATCCACTCTAGAGGGCACACCATCTTAACTGACGAAATTGTGTTGGCTCCAGCAATTAATTTGGCCAAGTTATGAAATGCTTCTTTTTAAAGCAACTTAAGACCAGGGGTGTTCAAACGGTCGGTTCGGTTGAAATCGAACTAAAATAATCAAATCAAATTTTTTTTTTCATTTTTCAAAAATAGAACCGAACCGAACCGATTAAACTTATAAACTGATTAAGAACCGAACCGAACAAACTGAAGTAAATTTTGATTTGTTCGGTTCAAACCGAAGTAAACCTATTGGTGTCGTTATTAACGAAAATTACACATGTTCATACACAAGTTGTTCAATTCCATACAAAATATGTAAATGTTCTAAAATATTTAAACTAAAATGAAAGAAAAGAAAACATTGATTGAACCAAACAAAATATAAATTATACTTGAACCAATATAATTCGGTCGGTTCGGTTTAGTCAGTTTTGAAAATTGTAAACCGAACCTCCATTTAAACCGAAATAATTCAAAATTTTAACCGAACCAATCCATTTAAACTGAAATTTTTCGGTTAGGTTGAAAACCGAACAAACCGAACCGTTTGAACCCCTACTTAAGACTGTTGTTGTTTTTTTTTTTAGAAAAAATTGTGAGGCACGAGATAAAATTTTACGGACATAAGATTTTATAATAGAATTTGTGAAATCAATGAAGATGGAAAGTACTATAAGTCTATAAGAGTTTTGAATATATAAATTTTTTGATAAGAAATAGTAGATTTTGAAAATTTAGTCATTTATAATTATTTGGATTAGTATTAGTTTATTTTCAGGACTAATAAATTTTTCTAACAAAACATCCCTACTTGTAATGTACATTCTTTTATGTTGTATAATCTTTTACGAAGATATATGCTTGTATAATGCATGATATTATTTAATAAAAATGTACGTTTTTATATAATTCGAGCAGCTTTACAATATTACATAATTATCTTTACTAATTTGAAAAAAATATTTAAAACAAATAGAGAAGTGAGACGTTGCTAAATTTGATCGAAAACAAAATTGAATTCGCCCAAAAATATAAAGTTCCATGAGAATGCATATAAAAAAAATTTAAATGCAAGAGCGGAATCAGATTTTCAAACTATGAGGGTCAAACATAAATGGGGTCAACTATATAAAATTTTCATACTGGAGATCAATTTTACCGTATCCATAAGATTTTATTCTAAATTATATTGAAAATCGTACATAAGTATCAAATTTTCAAAACAAATGAGAGTCAATTGACCCCATTCAATATATGTACATACATCCCCCACTGTATAAATGTATTGTGGATTTTAGATAAAAGAACAATATCTATTTTTTAATAAAAATAACCGAACACGAAAAAGAAACTCTAATGGGTAAAAAAATTTACTTGTAACAGTCCAAAAAAAGAAAAAAAGTTACATAGTGAATTGATGCATTACATCTCTTTCTCGTTGTTTGCCCTTAGATCATATCCCACACACAAAAATTTTTTAGGACTTTGAGACGGGTGTCCACGAAAATACCGTCGTCTGTTATACTTGAGAGTAGGTCCGATGGGCATCGGACTTACTCTGGTTTGATGGATTTAATCACCGTCGATTTGCTTTAAGATTCATGCGGAACGCTTTAAACTTCGTGCGTGTCTGTTTCAATTTTTGTGCGCACAAACTTAAATTAGATCGGACGGTCATCATGCTCGTTGAACCTAAAAGTAGGTCCGATGGGCATCGGACCTACTCCGTTCTCCGTCTGTTAACCTTCCGACACCTCTCCTCTCCATGGCGAGAATTTTTTATTCATAGAAACTAATAAAATACGAGGTACAAAAATAAAAAAAAGTTTTTAAAAAGATCAGGATCATCGGTTTCGATCCAAAGTATATGTTTATTTTTTTATTCAACACAACTTAACATAGATTATTGATAGAAAAAATAATATAAAAGTTTGGAGCAGGATAGTTGATCCCGATATTTCTATTAATTAATGTTGTAAATTAAACACTTTTTATATTTCCGTACCTTTTATTTTATTAATTTTTATGGATAAAAAAATCCTCCATGGACCATGGCTCATGGCTCATGGCTCATGGCGCTTGTGAATTATATTTCTCTCCTTTACCTCTCAATTTAATAAAGAATATGCGTTGGAGTTTTTGCTCAGACTATAACTCAATTGTAATGTGATTTTCTGACAATTATTTCTTGATGAGATGATCGATTTGAAACTGTTTTTCAGTTTTCTGTTTAGACTGTGCTGCCCCTATTTGAGGGTTTATATGGAAAATGTTGCTCAACTAGAGTTAATTGGGGCTTAATCAGTTAGATTAATTGGCCTAATTGAGGATTTAATTGGCCATTTCAAGGTACTTTATCAGTTCAAAAAATTAGGGTCAGATTGTGTTCTTGGCAAACATAATCTGAGTCATATGGATATGATTTGGTACTTATTAACAATGTTTATATTAACATACAAATTAGGTATCATTTTTGAACTAATTAACTATGAGATGAAAGTGTGAGGTTATATAAGTGAAATGTTTGCGTATCTTTGTTTCCATCTTGTTAGGTAATTAAGCTGATAAAGATGTAATGGAAATAAAAAAACCAGTCTTTGATTCAGTGTTGTAAATAACAGTATGGGCTTGTCGGATGGACATGGTACCATTAAGCGATTAATCAGGAATAATCAGCCGATTAGTTGGAAAAATCCGTAATAGTTTAGTTGCTGCTAACAACTAATCGGTCGATTAATCAGCCTAAACAACCGTTATTACAACACTGCTTTGATCTGGTGCAAAGGGCAATACTCTCAGTATTAGTGGTTATGAGTTTGAAATTCAAATCGAAAATTCTTTATAAATATTAAATAAAAATTGATAGACTAAACCTCTACCTTTCTTATAAAAAAGAAGCAATGAATAAAATCTCTAACTAAATAGAAAGACTTCAATGCTCTCTAATTTTGTGTTCTTTGTTTCAATTTATATCTCGAGGAATCTTGATTACTGGTAGGTAATTGATTGGATTTGATTATTTATTAACTCTAGATATTGAAATATGGAGGAATTTTATATATATTCTTTTACAAAAAATCAAAATTACTTATTTTTTTCCTCTAAAATTTATAATATCATACTTACCCTTTTAAATTTAAAAAATAACAAAATTTACCTAATTTGTTGACTTTTTTTTTATTAAAACTCATTTTAAATTTGTTAAGTATCAATTTTACCTTTTACTAAATAAATAAAAAATATGTAACATTTTTAAGAGAAATATTTAGTCTTTTAATTAGCCGATTTTAAGAACAAATGAATCATTTTCTTATTTGTGATGCACACACAAGTATATACCTAAATGCCACTGTGTATGGGTCAAACGTAAAGAAATAAACCATCTATACTCAAAAACTGTTCAGTTAGAAAAAGAAACATATTTATTACACATATTTATAAGTTTATTTTTTTTAATAAATGATAAAATAGGTACATGATAAATTTAAAATAAGTTTTAAAATAAATATAATTTTGAAGTTTTATAAACATTATATTTGCAAATTTTACATAAAATTAATATAATTTTGAAAATTTGGAAGCATGTACAAAATTCGGCTTATTAAGATCCACCTTGCTACAGTTCAAATTAAGAGATATAAAAATTTAATTTAGGGTGATTATATGATGATTACGACAAAATATTGTAAACCACACTAGTGACACTAAATGTGATTGTTAATAAGAATTTAATTATTTTAGGATTAGCATTAATAAAAATCAATCGGAATATCTGGCCATCGGACCTACTTTTAAGTTCAATTAACTCTAACACCGTACGATTAGCATCAAGATATGCTCGCACGGAAATTGATACAGACTCACACGGATTTTGATGCAGAGCACACAAATCTTGATGCAAATCGGATGGTCACCACACCCACTGAACCAAAGTAGGTCCGATGGGCATCGGACCTACTCTGAATTCCTGGCGGATATATTGAAGGTCAACACCATCAGGCACCAGCCACTTGTCAGAATCTTCGGTGGAATCTTCTTGTCAATTATCGGTAAATTAATTTGCATGAAACATAATTTGTTGAATGTATGAGCAACCCTTTCGGCGGGAATTGATGGAGAACTATTTATCAATTGACCAATTGATATCTTATAATGGTGTTCCTTGATCCTTGGTAGCAGGTTAGCAGCTACAAGCTTTTAAATATAATATATACATATATATCTCATAATGGTGGGTACCAAAATACTGTACAGTGATTGATGTACCAAGTCTTTTTTTCTTTTGAGAATATATGTACCAAGTCGCTTATCATGAGTCATTCAATAACTAATTCCACCGACCTCTCCACTGCAGCGCAATAAATACATATGCAAGTATGCACTATGCAACCATCCCTCCTTTACTTTTGTTTGATATTCTAAATGTGGCTTGTTGCGCAGAGGTTG
The DNA here is from genome assembly GCA_025461045.1 of Carex parvula. NCBI lineage: Eukaryota > Viridiplantae > Streptophyta > Magnoliopsida > Poales > Cyperaceae > Carex > Carex parvula. The sequence continues at coordinate 17,250 of JAJGRW010000465.1, forward strand.
GCGTAGCGAGTTACTCTTTGTAAAAACAAAACATTGTCAGAGAGTTTCTCATATAATAATAATAACTAACAAGTGCGGTACAGATGGTGAAAATCCATCTCTGAAAACTCACTTAATAAGAGCATGTTTGTTTGTCACGGAATTACACGGGATGAAATTTAACGGAAATGGAAACTTACTTTTGAAAAATTAGAAACCCATGAATACAGATATACATATGATTCATTATGAGAATGTGTTAAAATAAGTGTTCGGTTGTATCGTGGAAATAGTTTGGGAAATCTTATTTTTGTTTCTAAAATTCTTGATACCAATACAATTATACTTATTAATAATTATTAATATAGTTAAATAAAATAATAATATTTATTAATTATTATTTCTTAAATTAAAATTTTGTAATCAATTGTTCTTTTAAAATGCATTAAATATTTCTTAGAGTGTCTTGCATATATGTTTATTTTTAATCTTATGTTTCTATTCTTATATTAATAATTTTACACTATAGTTTAATCACAACATGACAAATAATAAAATATATATTTTATTTTATTTTATGTACTACGGACAAGTCTAGCAGCATTTAAAATTTTCAACTATTAGTTAAATTCAGTTTAATATTAATAATTGTGATAAATTAGTTTAATCACGTTAAGATACAACAAAAGTTATTGGTCTTCAATTTTCATAGCAGCTGCTCCATTTGGAAAAAAAAAATTGACTCAATTTAATTTATCCCATTAGAACAGTGTTTTTTTTAAAGAGCTCTGTTTGGTTGCACTCTCATTTTCACTGTTTACGTGGGAAAAAGAAATTACTCAGACTAAATTTTTTTTCCCACATAAACAGTAAAAATCAGTTCAAAATTTTTCTGTTCCTGTATTTATTTCTCTGCTCATATGTCCGCTGAACAGGGCGTAAAGTATGTGAGAATTTAATTGGAAAATCTTTCACCGCTGAACAACCAATGAAAACAAATGCCTAAATGTTACCATTTCCCATCAAATCCTAAGCTGCCGAACAGGACCTAAAGGAGAGAAGAGGAAGCACATATATTGTAAATATTCACATGTTTTGTTTTTGCTTTTCTTCATATGTTTCTTTCTAGGGTGCGGATCTACTGTGATTCTGAGGGATCGCAGGACTCTGTGATTCTAATTTCAACCATTCAAACGATTAAACCCAGAATTCTTTGAAAAAGTCAGTTTTTGTGCACGAATCTCAAAATATGTGAATGGTTGGGATTGGAATCGCAGGGACCCTGCGATCCTAAAGGATCGCAGCAGATTTATTTCCTTCTTTCTATTATCTATTATATTTTACATCACAGGTTATAGTCTTTGTTCTTTAGACGAGAACAGAGTAGGTCTGATGAGTATCGGACTTACTTTTAGGTTCAATGAGCATGATGACCGTCCGATCTAATTTAAAATTTGTGAGCACGAAAATTGAAACAGATGCGCACGATGTTTAAAGCGTTCGATGCCCATCGAACCTACTCTCAAGTGTCTTTAGACAGGACAATATAGAGAAGCACGAAGAGAACAGTTCGGAACGGAATGACAATTCTAATTACCTGTTTCATATCAATTATTACTTAATACTTTGTTTTGTTTTGCAATCATTTATAATAGTAAATATTTAACAATAAAATAGAGGCATTGGTATGCATTTGACTCTTCTTTTTCTTTATCCTTCAACATATTAATTATTCTTCTAGTTTCCTTGAGAGAAGAAGAAGCATGTAATTGATTGATTTTGTTGAATTAAATTTAATTCACCACTTTGCAACTGTTGAAAATGAAATCCTGCAAGGGTTCAAAGCTGGTAGCTATTTTGGGGAATTTGATCCATTTTGAGAAAGCTCTATTCCTTATTTTTTTATTTATAGAAATTAATATTAAATAATAAAGAAAAATATAATGATTAACTATAAAAAAAATACTAATTATTTCTTTCCCGTCTTCAATCCCCCAAACGTCCCCGGTACTAGGATCCAAATCTGCTGAAATCCAAAATCATGAACAGTGACGCTGAAATTTCTGAAATTCAGAATCCAGCCGTTGAACTGTTTCGAGATACGTACACAGAAAAACTAACTATTTCGAAATACATGCACGAAAAAAGTTGAACGGCTAAATTCGAAATTTCAGAAATTTCAGAAATATTTATTTTGAATTTCAACTGATTTGAAACCCGGTACTAGCGGTTTATCTCCCTTCTCCAATCTTTCCAATCTTCTAGAATCCCCTAACTTTCAATCTCTTCTCAATCTGTCTAAACGATCGACCTTGGAAAAAAAAAAGAAATCAAGTCGCGAGCATCCTCAACCACCTCCGCTGCTTCAAACTTCATCGATTCTCGCATACCATGTTGTCTTTATCCAATGATCTAAGTTGTCTTGATTAATTACTTCTCAAATCTTCCTTTTTTTATATACCCAACAACACTCTGCGCATCGCGCCAATCTAATTCGATTATGAAAGAAAAAAATGACAAAAAAGGATCGATAGTGAGAGAAATTGCCGAGAAGAGATTTGGTTCGTATTCACGTGCTGAAATTGATCCATATTCAACTGCCTTAATTACTTTCTCGTGGCCCGACTGGTAGATCTAATAAAGTCCTGAGTTGATCCGGATTTGCTTTCAATAATTTTCCTTTGAAATAAATCTTTTGTATGGATTAATTTCTCACATATTGTGATGGTAATAAGAAGGAAAATATTCAACCAAGAACACTATGCATTTTATGTGTTTAGTTATCTGATTCTTTGTGCATGTGGTTTTGATTAAGGACTAATTAGCTTTTTTGATATAATTTTTTTTTTATAGCATCTGTTAGGCACAAATATTTGTATTAATAGTTGCTTGACAATGTATTAATACTTGCTCGACGAGATATTAATACTTACACGATAAGGTATTAATAATTGCTCGACGAGATATGAATACTTGTACGATGAGATATGAATACTTGCACGATGATGAATGAATATTTGCTCGACGAGATATGAATACTTGCGCGGCTGAGAATCCGAAAGTAATTCATTATGGATCTCATTTGAAAAAAAAAAATTGTATAGAAGACGTTCGTGGTTTTAGATTCGCAAAATTTATCATATGTCACTAGAAATGTGAACAAGATTGAATGGAGAAAAAAAATCTACCTCTAAAAATGTGTAATAAATGAGTGTGATGAGAGAGATAAAAGAAAGCTTATATATCCAATTCTTTTAAAAATACTTGATATCTTAAGTATGAATATTTGCATTATGAGATATGAATACTTGCATTATGAGGTATGAATACTTGCATGACGAGTTATGAATACTTGCATGACGGGTTATGAATATTTGCACATCGGAGAACTTGAAAATATGTCATCATGTATCTCATTTGAAAGAGAAAATTACATAGAAGACGTTCGTAGTTTTAGATTCGCAAAATGTTTCATAGATCGTTAGAAATATTGGCGAGATTAGGGGTGGCAAAAAAGCTCGTAGCTCGTGGCTTGATCGTGACTCGCACCTGACTCGCTCGCTAACAGCTCGTTCGTTAGTGGACCGAGCTGTTAACGAGCCAGCTCGCCACTAGCTCGGTCTAGAATTAACGAGTTCAAGCTAGGGCCTAGCTTGCTCGTCAGCTCGCGAGCTAGCTCGGCTAGCATCAATTTGTGAATTTGTCTGATTTTGTGTGCATTTTATACTATATAGCTCGGTTCAGTTCGATCCAAAAGTGTGTAGAATTTATTTTCTTCTTAAAACAAGATCCAACCAAATCCAGCGAGACAGCTCGGGCTGGCTCGTCACGAGTTCAAGCTGGACTTTTAGCTCGGGCGCCAAAGGTCCAGCTCGCTCGATAAAAGTTCGGTCTAGAATTAACGAGCTGAGCTAGGGCCTAGCTCGGCCCGAGCCAGCTCGTTGACAGCCCTAGGCGAGATTGAAAGGAGAAAAAGAATCCACTTCTAAAAACATGTACAAAATGAATGTGTGATGAGAGATAAAAGAAAGCTGATATGTCCAGTTTTTTTTCGAAATACTTGATATATTATATATTAATACTTGCGCGCATAGGTATCCATATTTGCACGCACCAGTTGTAAATCTTTCAAATATTAGACGGTGTCTCAAGTAGTTAGTGGTCTCTCAATTAATGAGCGATCCCCAGATAGTTGATAACCGGAGATAAATAGGGGAAATTAACTAGGGATATTAAAAAAAAAGTATTAAGTAATAAATGATATGAAGATTATTAAATTTCACAGTAATCGGAATTCTCATCCATCCCGAATCTATTTCTACGCCTCTCTATACTAAACAGCGGAACAAATTGCAAATCAAGACTATTTCTGATTTTCAAGAACGAATTTTCACCATGTGTAAAATTTCAAAATGCAAGAGTAACTATTCAAATTTATGATTATGATATAATAAGAATGCAATTCGAAAATAATATACTCGATATTTATGCAATAATTCTTTATTTGTTCGACAAGAAGGAAAAACAAAAGAATATGAATATAATACAGGTGCAGTTGGGAAATCTAGTTATGATTACGTGTACATTGTAAGATTCGTCACATTAATTGCTACACAGCGAGAACTGCAGGAGAACTGGATTGAGACAACAGTGGACAGGGGACAACATTATCTAATCTCCTCTGTTTTTGGATGATACTTGGTGTTTCTGTTTGTTTTACCATTCTTTCAATTGAGGGGCAAAAGTAAGCCTAATTTTTTTTATGGCTGGTGAAGTAGGTGGACAACGCATGTTGTGTGCACTTCCATTGGAATCCTTGTTTATCTCATAATCTTCGTAATTTGCAGCACTAATAAGACTAATTAAGGGTAATATAGTGCGCCTGCCTTTAGGTCATGCTTGGTTGTGGCCTAAACTATGGAAATGCCTCACTTAAGCCGCAAAACGTGATTTAATTGAGCCAGTCTAAGATGGTATAAGCCGATCTTTAGTCTAGCCTAAACCATAAAAAAATTAAGCCACCTATCAAAGTGTTTAACTCTTAGTCCACGCTTATGGCTTAACCTTGCAAATATCAAGTATAATATAATTAAAATATCTATAGATTGTCTGTGAAACTTGTGATTCTCGAATTACAATAAATTTATATGTTTGTCTAAATGAGGAACTCGTCCCTAACTTTAATTATGTATATTGAAAGAATTTCATTAAACAGTTTCGGCTTAACCATTTGAATTTTAAATCTAATTCAATTATACTTTGATACTAAGTATATTTTACTATTTTATTAATACTTTGTATCAAATTTGATCTAATCTATATCATGTCAATGTGATTCAGATTTGTTTAAATTAGCTAATATCTTAATGCATATTCTGCAAATTTCCAACAATCAATACACTTGTATTAAGCTCTAAACAAAACGAATAGATAATTAGCGAATAAATTGATAACAAATTAATTTAATCCAAAATTATACAAATAAATATATTAATTAAATACATCATGTATCTAATATCATAAAATATAAAAAATATTATTTTTATTCCATTTATAAATTTTAATCTCCTTTTAAATTATTTAAAAAGAAATGAATTTTTTTTGTTTAAATCAATTTGGTCAAAAATTACTAATTAAAATTCTACATAAAATGTTAGATAAATTTTATCATAAATTACTAAATAAAAAAAACTATATGAAATGTAATATGAATAACTTTGGTCAGCCATAACTTGAACCACAAACTCTACTCAAACAAAAAATAACTTAAGCTATAACTTAACTTTAGACTTCAACCAAATATAAATAACTCTGACCGGCCTAAGTTGAAATAATCAGCTTAGGCCTCATTAATCCTAGGCCACAACCAAACACCACCTTAGTCCTTTACGTTATTTTGGATCTTTAATTATTAATGCCTTTCAGCTCTGTTCTTAATTATTTCCATTTGCAAGCTTGATTAGTGTTCTATTCTCAACAAAGAAAGTTGTGATATTGAGAACTAGCTTTTGGTCTAGTGATAAAGACAATGTTCTTTGTGTGGAGAGCAGCTTGGGTCCGATGTCCATCGGACCCAAAGTGGGTTCGATGGGCTCGATGACCGTCCGATCTGCTTTAAGATTCGTGCGCATGAATATTAAATTAGACGTGAAAGTTCTAGCGTGAATTTTAAAGCAGATTGGACGGTCATCGAGCCCATCGGACCCAAGCTGCTCTCCTTTGTGTGAAAGGTTGCATATTCAAAATTTGAATGAAAATTTTTTGTGATACTAAACTAGTCCCAGACTTTACTAAAAAAAGAGAAAAAGTTGTTAGAGCAAAAAGATATAAACGTAGATCAGAACATGAGAATAAACAGGCTGCGGTAGTTATATCATCTTGATTTTGTAAATGTTAGAATTTATTGACAACTAATTAACTTGATAATTTTGACATTTTGACGAATATAAACAATATATCCATATACTAGAAATGATAAAGTTTAATACAAACTTCATTGACGAATAACTCAAAATTTACAACGATTCATATTTAACAATAGTTAACCAAAAATCAAATGATATTTAAATTACATGAAATTAATACACAACTAATCTAAAAAGATAACGACATGTTCATAAACTTTTTTCTTTATTTTAAATTTCTTTTGGTCTGATTTGAGAATATATTGTTAAGATTAATTTACATGTTTTTAAACCAGCAACCCAAATTAATATCTCAAATTTGCATCTATTTAATTTCTTTATTTTTAACGACATGTTCATCAAATGATATTTTATTATTATTTAATTTTCATGAGAATATATTGTAAAGATTGTTATGTTTAAGTCAATAGATTTCAACAAATTTTTTAATGCTATTTCGTATAATTTTACAAAGCCAAGATCGTAGTAAGAAAGAAAAATAATCTTGAAAAAATCATGGTATAATATTTTTACGTAATACCAGGAAAAGCTACAGAACTGCACTTGCCTAGTTGCCTAACCTTGCTGGAAAAAAAAAATAAAAAAAAAAAGGAACGGCCGAACTCTGCTGACCTGATTTCCTTCATTTGGTCCCAGTACCTCATAGAATACATGGTTTTTTGGTTCATGGTAAGCCAGGTGCATTGTCCAGACTGAATTCAACAAATGCACAAACAAACTTTTTGGTTGTTCAGATTATTTTAATTAAAATATTTAGATTATATCTGATACGATATCTAACAACTTATATAAAGCCGAAACAAACATAAAAAACTATATAAATTTTGTAAAGTCCAACCGACATATACTTGAATTTGACATATTGAATAAGAACGAAAATTTCTTGACAACGGCTTATGTTGACAATCTTGATAACACGTTTCCATATCATGTCAAAAAAAAAATTATATAGAAAAAAATATAGATTTTTTTATAAATTGATTGTGTATCATTTTTCATGAATTTGATGTTCTATAAATGTCATTAAATATCATTTGATGAACGGCAAAAATTTCATAGTTTTTCACATACATGATAATTATTAAAGTAGATGTCAATTTACTAGTTGGATTTTATTTTATTTATTTATTTTTTAACGATTTTCAATATTGTCAGACTAATTAGTTGTCCATGGATTCTCACCCAATTTAATAATGATGTGCATATTTAAGTTAGTTTATTTTTATTAAAACAATTTATATTATATTTGACATGTAATTATTAACATAAATCCCACAAACGGACATAAATAGTTATATGACTAGTTATTTTGGTCCATCCAATCCGACGGGCAATATCATAGAAATCATAAGTCAAACCAAACATAATTTGTAATTTATAATAAAATTTGCGTACCTAAAAATCTAAAATATCTAAAACAATAAATAAAAAATAACACTTTTGTCCTCCCAATTTTTTGTTGTAAAAGAGGACAGGATCTTTCTATGACATGATTTCTTTCAATCAGATTTCCAAAAGTTTTGATTTGGTCCACTGTAGACCTGGTTCATGTAATAGCAGTATAACATGTCTTTATTGTAGTTTGCTTCAGGCAATGAACTTCAGAGGAGATTCCAAAGCTCTCTCTTTCTTTCCTTTTCCTAGCTATTGCTCATCACCCCCCTATAAAGTATTCACTTTTCCTTTTCTCAAAATTTCTATAATTTGTCCTGGATAATTTTAATAGTAACCCCTGCAAGTTTAACATTTAGCTACAACTACAACTTCAAAAACGCTTTTCTTGGAATTGTTATGCTTGAAACTTTTTGGTATAACAATAATAGGAATATATAATTTCAGTATTAGCTATAAAAACATCTAATACCTTTTGAATAATAAACGTGCCTTTATATGTCAATTCACAAACAACAGTAATAATTCAAATGGATTTAAAAGTGTGGCGCCAAGCTCTACTCATTAAACTAAACCAGAGTACTAGTTTGTAAAATAAATTTCTATAAAGGCAGCCAATTAACTCCAAGCAATGAAATATTAGTATAATCATGGGGCATATATGCAAAATAGTTGATTGTGATATATTGATATAATTTGTCCACTTGTTTGCTCAACCGGGCCTATAAATTCCACCCCATTACAAGGCCCCAATTCCCTTTTCCCTCTTTCTCTTCTTCCTTACTAAGCTTTCCTTCAATAAGGAACTGCTGCCAATATTAATCACCCATCTTTTTCTCTTCCCTATTAATCCATATATAATTTTTGTAATATTCAAATCCAATAATTCATTCTCACTGCCGCCCTTTTGCCATTTATTTTTCACATACAATAAGTGAAAAATAATAAAACATACACTCGGTCAACATATCTATCTTTTTTGTTGACTCATTCTTCATTCCATCACAAGGGGAGGTTCTGCCAAAATTTTCTTCAAATTTTTTCAAAGCCATTATAAAATTATCAATCTCTGTGTTGTATCCTTCCCTTTTAATTTGTGGGGCAACATCTATTAATTATCTTTTGGTTATAATTAAATAAGGGGAGGTTCTGTCAAAATTTTCCGGAGAAATTTGCAAAGCAAAAAAATAATTTTTTTTTTCTTCTGTTATTATCATACTTTTAGATACAAAAATAATTGTGAAATTGTCCAGATGCAAGATGATAGCCTCATGTTAATGCTTTCATTTATCCATGTATCAAGTTTCGGGTGTATGATAATTGCATCGGCTCTCCAGCGGCGCACCCACGTTGCTCAATCATTCTCCGTCGCCTTCCTCTACTGGTTCTACATGTTCTCATGAAACAAGCATAGTATTAGAAAATCCTACTGTTATAATCATAAACAAAAGGAACAAAGTTTTTATAATTTTAATGGCTGCACCTTGTGGGGTTTCAACATCAGACGGTTCTCATAAAGAAAATTTGATTGATGAGAGAAAAAGAAAGAGAATGGAGTCGAACAGAGAATCGGCACGGCGGTCTCGGATTAGAAAGCAAATCCAATTGGATGAACTAATATCTGAAGCCAATGAACTAAAGAAGGAGAAAAACAAACTAGCTTATGCTCTGTGTGAAACTAAAAAGGGTTGTTTGATTGTAGAAACTGAGAACTCTGTTTTGAGAAGTCAAGCTTTTGAGCTTGCAAACAGATTGGAGGCAATGAAGTTGATACTTAGTCAAATGGATATTTTAGCTGTGGATCCATGGTACTTGAACCAGTATAGCTATTACTAGGTTGAAACAATAATATGTGCATGTAAATATGGTGCTTATATCGGGGTACTAGTAGAGATAAAAATTTTGTAAGGTTTGGTGGGTTTACAACTTCACATGTACTTAAGTGCCGACTGACTTTATTGAACAGTATAATTATTGTACCACATCTCTCTATCTATCTGTCTCATGAACAGTAACGGAGACAATGATAGGGGAGCTAGCGTTAATTTGGAAGGTAAGATAAAAGTCTCTCTTACATAAAGAATGAAAGATCGATCTAGAAAACAAAGACTAAATTACCAACTGAAAATGAGATGACCGACATAATTTCCTTTACCTTCCCTGATGAGATAGTGACAACTGACAATCACCGTTTTTCTCCAGCAACTTTTCAACTCCAGAAATTTCCAAGTGTCCCTCCAACTTTCGGTTCGATGGAACACTATGAATTGTCTTCTTATAAATGATTCAATTTTAGAGTAGAACTAGGGTGCTCTCGAGTTCACCAAGCCCTTGGTGAACTCAAGTTCAAAACTCATCGGATCAGCTTCAAACGACGAATCCGACCGTTGAAACCAGTCTACCTTACGAGTGATGCGTCTACATGCAAAAATTTTAAATTTTGAAATTAATTTTGCATTGAGTCAAGTGGTCAAAAAATGTCAAAAAATGAATGCATTAAAATTAATTTATTAACCTTCTAATTTTGACCACTTGACTCTATGTAAAATTAATTTCAAAATTTAAAATTTTTTACATGTAGACGCATCACTTGTAAGGTAGACGGGTTTCAACAGTCGGATTCGTCGTTTGAAGCCGATCCGATGAGTTTTGGACTTGAGTTCACCAAGTCCAAAAAACAAAACACAAAGATAAATGAAAATAATAATATGGGCTTGGTGAACTCGAGAGCACCCTAGTTCTACTCTTCAATTTTAACATACATAAATATAATTTGCTAAAATATGGGCTTTCAATTTTGGAACTGATGCGGCGTAGTCAGTCTTTTCCTTAGCTATATAGTAATATAGAAAAAACAAAACACAAAGATATATGAAAATAATAATAATAAAGCCCACTATGGCCCAACTCCAGTCCTCTACAGACTCGAGCGTCTTTAAAGTCTTCCCCAACATTAACTTCCGGGCCCACCTCTCACCTATATGACATTTATAATTTATTGTTTTAGTTTTTTCATTATACACTTCTCCAAATGAAAATTGCATTAGGTGATTTTTTTCTGTGGTCATTACTATGTACAGTCTACTGTAGTGGGTCAAATGGAGCTAAATCAAATGAACCCTGAGCATAGTGACAAATCAAAAGTTCGGGTTCGGTTCGGCGAGATCAAAAGTTTGTGATTCCGGTATAATTCGGGTGTAATTCGGGAATGATTCGGTACAACAAGGAAGAAAAAAAAAAAAACCCAAAAAAAAACGTAAAAAAGAAAAAATTTGAAAAAATTCAAAATTTTTTTTTTTGGCGTTTTTATCGCGAATAATTAGTAACTCGCGTTTTATTCGCGAATAAAACGTATTATATGTTTTTCCGCTATTAAACGGTGTTCGGTGGGGTTATGTATAAAAAACGAATTATACGCGAATTATACGCGTATATGTATTATGTCACTATGACCCTGAGAGGAATACGGTTCGCTGCACGGGAAGTAGAGAACTTAAAAAAAAAAAGGATATGGAGGTTGTGTAGGTGTGTCAATGGTACGGTATGACATTCTCTAAAATTTGTCTTGTCCGTACCTAGTTTAGTTGTGCTAATATTTTATACTCAGATGTGCAGCGAACAAATCACTGCGACTAATTTTAACGGTTTTAAAAAACCCGCTGCATTGTAGTATGTAGACAGCAGAGCAACTCAACAAAAAAATTACAAAAATGCTTACAAACAAAAGCATAGGTTATCATATAAAGATAGAGATAAGAAAGAGAGAGAGACTATAAATAAGGTGCAGAGAAATTTGGGAGAAAATTGGAAGATCAAAAGTGATCCACGATAGAAGAGACACGACAATGACCTTTTTATTTTTATTTTTTATGAAAACACACGTACTCACTTTCTAATACCTGCACATATAGCAAGTTCGAATCTAAGACATCTCACATGGAGACATATGTATTAGCCACCGAGCTACGCAGTTAGAGGTGTTAATGGTACTTTTTTAGCTGTTTATCAGACCCGTGTCGTATTCGGGTAAGGTTTTTTTTTTTTCGTTAGCTTATTGGATATGAGTATGAGTAAGCATTTTTTTTCGTTAATTAAATGGGTAAGGGTATGGATAATGACTATTTCGTACCCATTACCCTACAGGGTAATTATAAAATCTAAAATTATATATATCCATTCAATTTTCAGGGCACCTAGATTTACTCTTCCATTTCAGTGCTCTAAAATGCGTATTTCTATTCCAGCGCATCAAGTTTGTATCTATGATATATTTTTTTTCTCCTTTTTGTTTTCGAGTTCAAATTTTGCAGTGAAAAATTATAATGGGTGAAAATATAATTTAAATGGTTATCTTATGTAATGAGTAAAATATAATTCGTAAAACATAATGAGTTTTTGATGTTTTATTTGTAAAATATAATAAAACTAATTATTATATTAGTATTATTCGTTATTCACCCATTATCGTTTTGTTACCCGATAATATTAACGGGTAAGGATAAGGTAGGGTAAGGTTAATTCTTAATGGGTAAGGGTAGGGTATGGATGAGATCAATTTTAATGGATATGAGTATGAAAATGTCTCCACCCGACCCGTACCGTACCCATTGACACCCTTATACGCAGTGCTAGACACGACAATGTCGTTTTATACTCATTGACAAACACACTTTGATTGTTGAAATGCTAGCATAAGAATTTAGATAATTAAAGTGATTGTTCTTTTTGAAAACAATATTCCAAATTATCAAATTCCAACTTTTTTTTTCGAGCAACTCTAAATTTTCAACTGAACACTCTTCGTATGAGAGGTCGCAGGTTTGAAACCCAATAGGAAAATCTCTTATATTAAATAGTTGGATGGCTTGACTTCTAATCTTTACTCAACTTTTTTCTTCAACCGAACATACATGATCTATTTTTCTCGAAAGTATGAGAGAAGGATGAGGTTTAATTTATGGAGGTTTTTTGGAGGGGAAACAATAGAGTCGTTTACGTCAAAAAAATTTGAATTGCTACAGTACACACGGGTCTGGAGGGTTTGGGCGGGTTGGGTCGATCTGGCGCAGGTCTGGCGTGGGTTCGGGTCCGAGTTCGGGGGGTTAGGCGGGTCTGGCATGAGTCCGGGCGGGTTGAGTCCAGTTCTACACGGGGTGGTCCGCGCTTGGTCAGGCCCGCTCCGGGTCAGTTCCACGAGTTCCCACGGTCCGGTCCTACACGGTCCTAGGGAAAAGAATTGAACCAAACCCGTGCTAGACCCGTTCCTAGCAATGGTTCGGTCCGATATGGGTTTGGGGCACGGTCCGAGGCGGTCCAGGTCCAAACCACGGGTTGTCCGGTCCGATCCTGGACCAGCCGAATTTTTTCAAAACACTAGACGCAATGAGTGTTGCAACTTGAAACCTGCAATCTGCAATCTTTCATTAAATAATTTGAAACCCCAATAGGAAAATCTCTTATATTAAATAGTTAGATAGCTTGACTTCCAAACTTTACTCAACTTTTTTCTTCAACCGAACACACATGATCTAGTTTTCTCGAAAGTATGAACATTGAAGAAAATTATTTCCTAAATTATACTAATTAGAGTAAAAAACTATTATTTTCTTTATAATACAAATTATGTCTGTATTATTTTCTTTATAATTATATTTGGACAAGTAGATGAATTGAATGGATTTTCACTAATAACCAGTCTTATATATCTATTCTTCTTCAGCAAGACTCTTAGTAAAATTCTGTTAAGTAAGATTTTTAAGATCATTTATAAAATACATGCTAATTGTGATATGTATGTAATTTAGTAAATCCAACAAAATAATCACATCAGTTTGACGAATGAATGAGGAACTGAAGCTTTAATCGATCAAGTTCCGGTAACAAATGGTACGCACAGATATTGTGGCCTGTTCCTGTCCGGATTGGGTTTCTATGCGTGGCGTTAAATTTGGGCCTTGGGTTGGGCCAAGGCTCAAATGCTCCAATCTCTGTAGACGCAATGAGTGTTGGAACTTGCAACCTGCAAGCAATTGAGTGAAAGCGTCCCAGTTTCTGTTTCTCTACAGTCTACATGCAATTGGTGTTGCAAGCAATCGGTTAGAAAAAGAAATTAGCTCTCAGTACATGAGATTATTGTCACAAGCAACTGAGTGAAGGAGAAACTAGGTCTAATTTTTTTTTTTTTTTTCTTGACATGCAATTACCGTTGTAAGCAAATGGATAAAATAACTCCAACTTGTCTTTATTCTTGCCAATCTGTGAGTTAAAGTGCAAAGTAGGAGGATGTGCTGTACTGCCCAAGAAAATAGGCTATTGCTTGGGGCGTAAGTGGTCCTCTTAATGGGGATAGGGTAAGCAAACTGTTTAAGCAAGGAATTAGCCTAGTGCTGCATAAGCGCATAAGAGGGCTATTATTGATTGTTCTTCAAAAGAATAAAAAGCACTGTTATAAAACACACCCAAACTAGAACAATAGAATCGGTCCCCCCTTAAAGAGTTATAATAACAATAATTATTATATAATGTTTGAAACTCATGATTCGGATAAAATATTAATGTATAGTTTTTGTTCCTTTTTTCCATAATGCAAATAATATATCAAAATACTAACATTTTAGAAAGAAAATAAAATTTTCTTATGTTTATTGAATAATATGAGATAAACAGCCTACTATTTGTAAAATTTATAAAATTTAAACATTATTTAAGGATGCGCTAACAATGAATACTACGAGTATTAATTACATAGTTGAATATAAATTCGTTAATTCAAAGAAGAAAATAACATCGAACAAATAAGTCGACTGCCTTTTGATAGACATAATAAAACATGACGTGCTTTTACAATTAGAAACACGTAATCTAAAATCCGTAAATCCAAAATAAAATAGCAAATGAGTTTAAATCTTACAGTTCTGAATTGAAGACATCTTTAAGCGGAAGCGTTAATACTGAGATCTTCAATGATTTTCCTGATAACTGATGATGGACACAGCGTTTTCTCTTAATAGCGTTTTTTCTTAATTCAGTAGTAAGAGATAGAGAGACGTTATTCTGATTGGTTTTCTGTATCTTATCAGGCAATCATTGGGACCAGTATCTATTAATAGCAACAGATTTTTCCATCAAAAATGCTGAAGCCCTTTCGTTCATTTCTTTGAATGAACCTGGTGCATATTAATAACATAGGCCATAACATAATAAAATAAAACTAACATTCTCCCACTTGGCCGTAATGTTATAACATAATAAAGCACATATTAAAAATTGGCCAATATAATTTTCATTAATCATGAACCTGTTCAGTTAGAAATACCAAACCAAACTAATGTAATCAGAATAACAAATGTCGTTATTCGATCCCCATTAATTATAACAATGGTACTCTTTCCAACAATGGTTAGTAATTTTCATTCGGTCCTCATAAGTAATTTGCTTAGATTAAATAAAATTATGCGCATCGTAATAAGCAAACTTATAAATTCAAAGTCAATACATAATTAAATATTCAGTACATAACATAATATATATATATAGTTTACAACAACAAAATTATAATACATTAACTAAACCCATGCCGGCAACATGCTCTTTGTAAAGAGTGGGTGGTAGCGCTTTTGTTAGAGAATCAGCTAACATAGCTCTTGTATTAATATGTTGTATCATAATAGTACCATCTTTGACTTTGTCTCTAACAACAAGATATTTGATGTCAATCCACTTAGACGCACCACTTGATTTGTTATTCTTAGAGAAGAAAACAGCAGCCTCGTTATCACAAAATAAGGTGAGTGGCCTCGCAATACTGTCAATTACTTGAAGTCCTGGTATAAAATTCTTCAACCAAACTGCTTGACCAGTAGCATGAAAACACGCCACAAATTCTGCTTGCATAGTGGAAGATGCCCTTAAAGACTGCTTAGCACTCTTCCATGAAATTGGTCCCCCTGCAAGCATAAATATGTAACCTGATGTGGATTTCTTACTGTCGACACATCCAGAAAAATCTGAATCAGAATAACCAATAACTTCAAGGTTATTTGACTTCTTGTAAGTAAGCATATTATCTTTTGTCCCTTGCAAATAGCGTAAAACTTTCTTGGCAGCTTTCCAATGTTCCATTCCTGGATCAGTTTGATATCGGCCAAGCATACCAACTGCAAATGCAATATCAGGACGTGTACAAACTTGAGCATACATTAGACTCCCTACTACCGAAGCGTATGGAATTTGCTTCATTTGAGCACGTTCTATTTCATTTTTAGGTTATTGAAACTTGCTGAATTTGTCACCCTTGACAATAGGAGCAACACTAGGGGAGCAATTGTGCATATTATATCTTTTAAGCACTTTCTCAATATATGCTTTTTGGGATAAACCTAAGATCCCACGAGACCTATCTCGGTAAATTTCAATTCCTATAACATAAGAGGCTTCACCAAGATCCTTCATTTCAAACTTAGTTGATAGAAAACGTTTTGTCTCATATAACATGTCTAAATCACTGCTTGCTAATAAAATATCATCCACGTACAAAACGAGAAAGATAAATTTACTCCCACTAACCTTGAGATATATGCATTGATCTATTGTATTTTCTTTAAATCCAAATTCGGTTATGACCTCATCAAACTTGAGATACCACTGTCGTGAAGCTTGTTTTAACCCATATATTGAACGTTTTAACCGACATGCCATATGTTCCTTGCCTTGTACAACAAACTCTTCAGGTTGTTTCATAAAAATTTCTTCATGCAAGTTACCATTAAGAAATGCAGTTTTCACATCCATTTGATGTAGTTCTAAATCATAATGAGCTACAAGAGCTAAAATAATTCTTAATGAATCTTTCTTTGAGACAGGAGAAAATGTATTATCAAAATGTACACCTTCTTGTTGCGTAAACCCTTTAGCGACTAATCTGGCCTTAAATCTGTCAATGTTACCTTTTGAGTCTGTTTTTGTTTTATAGACCCATTTACAACCTACAGGCTTAACCCCGACAGGTAACTCAACAAGATCCCATACTTCGTTAATTTCCATTGATTTCATTTCGTCATTCATGGCTTCTAGCCATTGAGATGATTTATCGCTCATAATTGCTTGCTTGAATGAGTTAGGATCTTCTCCATGACCTATATCACATCCTTCTTCTGTAAGGTATACGATATAATCATCAGGTATGGCAGATCTTCTCTCTCTTTGCGATCTACGTAAGGGTTCTTGTGGCAGAATAGGAGTTTCATCAACATTAGGAATATCATGAACATGAGTATCTTCATTAGTCTCTTGCACATGAGGTATAGAATTTGTAACCTCTCGAATTATCGAAATTGGAACATAAATACGATTTTCCTCGAGGTTTACAGTTCTATTTACATTACTCCCACTAACGTTGCCATTTTCAAAAAATACAGCATGTCTAGTCTCAACTATTCTAGTGGTATGTGACGGGCAATAAAATCTAAAACCTTTGGATCTCTCTGGATAACCAATAAAATAACAACTAATGGTTCTGGAATCAAGTTTCTTTAGTTGCGGATTATAGACTTTTGCTTCAGCAGGACAGCCCCACACACGTAAGTATCCTAATTGCGAATTTCTGCCAGTCCACAGTTCGTAAGGTGTTTTTGGAACAGATTTACTAGGAACCCGATTTAGAATATGTGTGGCTGTTTTTAAGGCTTCTGTCCACAAAAAATCCGGCAATGTGGTATTGCAAATCATACTTCGTACCATATCCATTAGTGTACGGTTACGTCTTTCAGCAACTCCATTCTGTCGAGGATCTCCCGGCATTGAGTACTGATGAACAATACCATATTCTTGAAGAAATATAGCGAATGGGCCTGGACTTTGACCAAGGTCGGTGTGTCTACCATAATATTCACCGCCTCTATCTGATCGCACTACTTTAATTTTAAGGTTATGTTGATTTTCAACTTCAGCCTTAAAAATTTTGAATTTATCTAGTGCTTCAGATTTTTCATTAATCAGATACACATAACCATAACGAGAATAATCGTCAATGAAAGTAATAAACGATTTATGCCCGTTAATACCCGGAGTAGGAAAATGACCACATATATCAGTATGAATAATTTCTAATAGTCCCCCACTTCGAGTGGCTTCTTTCTTATTTCCCTTGACAAATTTTCCTTTAACACATTCTACGCAGTTGTCGAAATCAGAAAAATCTAATGCCGGGAGAATTTCATTTCTAATGAGACGTTGCATTCTATCTCTTGAAATATGACCCAACCTGCGATGCCATAATTTGGAAGAATTTCCAACATCACGATTTCTCTTAACTCCACGTTTATGATTAACACTAGTAATATTCATAGATAACAGAGATTCACAAAAGGAAGAATCCAAAAATAATTTATATAGATTATCACATAATAATCCAGAACCAACAAACTTAGAGTTATGATATAGTCTCAACTCATTATTTCCAAACTGAAACATAAAACCACACGCATCAAGTCTAGAAACAGAAATTAAATTCCTAATCACACTAGGAATATAAACTACATCATGTAAATCAAGAATAAAGCCACTCTTCAAAACCAAACGAAGAGTTCCAACAGCCTCGACTTCAGCCTCTAGTCCGTTAGCAACCTTAAGTTTCCTTTCTCCCCTTTGAAGCATCCTCACGGAATGGAATCCCTGCAATGAGTTCGTAATGTGCACAGAGGCACCAGTGTCAACCCACCACGTATTTAAGGGAATATCAACTAAAAAGGTTTCACAAATCATGAAATTTAAATCATTACCCTTTTTAGCGAGCCAATCTTTAAACTTCACACAGTCCTTCCTCATGTGTCCACGTTTCTTACAGTGGTGACACTTAGGAGCATGCACGGGTTTTGTACCAGATGTACTTGCCTTGTTAATTCCAGTAGCCGAATTCACTTTATTTTTACCTTTACCATTGTCTTTCATTTTCGGTTTTGGACTTTGAACAGCAATATGTGCATAATCAGGTTTCTCAGCCTTAATCCTTTCTTCTTCTTCAACACACATGGCAATTAATTCGCTCATTTTCCACTTTTCTTTCTGCGTATTATAATTGATCTTGAAAGGACCAAATTGGGCAGGAAGAGAAGTCATAATGAAATGAACTAAAAAGCCTTCAGAAATTGCCATATCCATGCCGTTTAATTTTGCGGCCATATCATTCATCATCATGATATGTTCACGTACACCGCTTGTCCCGTTATACTTGGTGGTGAGCATTTTCATTATGAGAGTACTTGCATTAGCCTTAGAAGTACTTTTAAACTGCTCTTCAACATAAGCCAAATACTGTTTAGCAGTGAATACAGTATTTGCATTATCCTTCTCAGGAATGCCTCCTCTTATAGCAGATGTAATAGTACTTTTCATAATCATGAGAGACATGCGGTTTGAGCGCTCCCATTTTTCTAAATTATTTTTATCATCATCAGTACTTTTATCTGTAATAGCAGGTTTGTCCATTCGTAATGCCTGGTCAATATCCAGAACACCAAGACAAATCTCAATTTGCTCTTTCCAAGTGGAAAAATTAGTTCCGTTCAATGGTATTATTCCAGAGATTTGAGCATGAACATTATTCAATGCTGCATTAGATTCAGAAAAAAAAATGCTTACTATTATCAAAGATAAATCCACAAATAACATAATAACATTAAATCAACTGTATATATAGAGGGACTAACAATAATTATACTGAAATAAAAATAAAATGCCAAATTATATTTCAGTTCTATCATAACAATTGTTGCATAAAATTCAATTTATATCACCGTTGGGCAGAAATAAATTGAATTGCTAAAATAAAGAAATTCATTTAATAAATCATAATGGCAATTAAAGTTGGTAAAATTAACCTTTATAATTTATTACATGAAGAAAACGTAATTTTATTAAAATTAATTTGTATCACCGTTGGGCAGAAACAAATTAAAACAAATAAATTCATTTAATAAATCATAATGGCAATTAAAGTTGGTAAAATTAACCGTCATAATTTATTAAATGTATAACATAATTGTGACTTAAATCACAAAATTAATTTTATCATAATAATAACGTTAAATAATAATTTCTAAAATTATTTATATGAAATATATAATAAATTTCTGCAACAGAAAATTAATTAGACCAAAATTATATATTAATTCATATAAAACCATAGAAAATACCAATATAATACGGACTGTGCAACATATATACACATATAGGTTTTTGTACATGCAATCCCATCTTATCCTATCATATAACATATAGTCTAGATCCAATACAACACATATAACACATAGTTCGGTCCTTCCTCTTCATTAGCCATACAATCAACTTTTGGGCAACTTTTGGGCGAAATTCAGTAAGTTCGGCCACTTTTGCCAAAACGCATGGCTGTCATCGAGGTTGGACCGAAGTTTTGTTCATCATAAGTTGCATCAGATCCAATATAGCAAAATAGAGATGTGCATGTGAGGCCTCTTGGGAGGTTAAAGGTCTCCAACTTTTGCATCTCCCATGAATTTTAATAATAGAGAATAATGATGAATTGTTTCAAGAATAATAAATTCATAAAATTAATAATTCTCAAAATTTATATGAACCAAAGAATTTAAAAAAAACAAAAACAAAATTAATAATTCTCCGATTAAAATTAGTAATTAATCCAAAAAAAAATTTTACTCTCGGATTAATCCAAAACTCATCCAAAATGAATTTGTCAGTTTAAATTCGTCGTTCATAATATTTATACGAAAAAAAAAAAATTATTGCATCTTATATGAATTTACGGTGGCTCTGATACCAAATGATAGACATAATAAAACATGACGTGCTTTTACAATTAGAAACACGTAATCCAAAATCCGTAAATCCAAAATAAAATAGCAAATGAGTTTAAATCTTACAGTTCTGAATTGAAGACATCTTTAAGCGGAAGCGTTAATACTGAGATCTTCAATGATTTTCCTGATAACTGATGATGGACACAGCGTTTTCTCTTAATAGCGTTTTTTCTTAATTCAGTAGTAAGAGATAGAGAGACGTTATTCTGATTGGTTTTCTGTATCTTATCAGGCAATCATTGGGACCAGTATCTATTAATAGCAACAGATTTTTCCATCAAAAATGCTGAAGCCCTTTCGTTCATTTCTTTGAATGAACCTGGTGCATATTAATAACATAGGCCATAACATAATAAAATAAAACTAACACCTTTCATTATAACTTGCAAATTAATTATATTCACATTATATAGTGTTTCAATATTTCTCATGATTATTACTTTTCAACAGGAAATACAATACATTAATTCTTTTACCAATAGCAGTACCGCTGCTACAAAATGATTCATTTGCAACTTAATATGAGAAAGCATCGTTTCAACTTAATAGATCGTATTTAGGAGAGATGAGATTCCAGAGAGACTAGAAACAATGTTTACGTGTTGGAAAGAAAAACAGAAAAGGAGAGAGACCATATCGAAAAAATATGAATAAAAGCAGAGACAGAAAAGAGTAGGTAAAAGCAAAAAAATAAAGGGCTGGGATTCGGGAATTCATTATCATGTGAGATTTTAGTCATGCTTTAAGAACCCATACATAAACTTGAAGACACGCAGCATGTGACAGCATATCAGCTTTGCACTCAGGATCGGATTCAGGATTTTGATCAGAAGTATGTACAAAATATTAATAAGAGTATAATTTTTTTTCTCCTGACGAATTGGATCGGAGTAGTGGATAGGGATCTAAAAAAATAACAGCACAACTGAATACGTCACGGCACGATACGGTTCCGGACACGGCACGTGTGCCGGTTACGTGTCGTTACCATCTATCAAAAATTTAGCATGACAAGGCACGTCACACAAAAGATTTTGGTCACGGCACGATACATGGTCATGTGTAATTAAAACCGTTAGACCTTGATCGAATGTTGAAGCTTAAATAAACTAACCTAAATTATGAAAAAAATAGTTAAACGTGACAAATGTGACCCGTCACGTTTGGACACGTCACGTGTGATCACGGCGTGATTAATGTGTTGTGACCATTCATGTGCCATGACTATACTTCCAAATTTGATCACGACACGTAATCCAAGTTATATGAAATAAAAGATATATATCCAAGGAAAATTGTATAATTACTCATCAGTTTATCCGAAATTATTTTAGTTACCACCCCATTAAATTCAAATTAATTAAACACTACCCTAATCAATTTTTCTCAATACTTACCACCCAGGCGGACTGAGAGAGCGCACCAAATTGGGATGGTGCGCACCCTGGGTTAGGATACCACTTGGTGCGCTTACTGGGAGCGCGCATCAAGTGATACCCAAACCCAGGGTGCGCACCAAATTCCGTTGGCGCAAAAATATCAAATCACAAATTGATTTGTGGAGATTATGACATATACCAAGCAAAGATATCATACATTTTTAATTAGAAAGAGACATGAAAACCTTTTTACATATGCATTAACGGCTAACTAGCCGCCTGGCCATATTAAATTTCGCCTAGCATGTTAATAAATGTCTCTTTTCTCATAAGAAAATTTATCTGTATCTGTTTTTACTTTTTTTTTCTTTTCTTTTTAAAATTCTACCAGACCTATAATAAACGGAATTAGTTTACCCATTCAACTAAAAACATATTTTAAATAACCAAATAATAAGAATTAGCATCTGAAAGGCTGCTGTGGCCAAATTCATGCTAATCCAATTAATTCACGCGGCAGCTCGATTTCCTTGCTAATCCAATTATTTTGGCGTGCACCCTGAGTTAGAGTACTACTTGGTGCACGCCCTCAAATAGCGCACCAAATGGTCTAATTCAGGGTGCGCACCATCCCAGTTTGGTGCGCTCTTCCAGTCCGCGTGGGTGGTAAGTATTAAGGAAAATTGACTGGGGTGGTGTTTAATTAATTTGAATTTAATGGGGGTCGTAATTAAAAAAATTTCGGTTAGCTTATAATTAATAAAAAAATCTCTGATGGGATGCAACAGTGATGATTGGACAACAAATGAAGTAATAAATGCTGGTCGACTTTTAAGTACTGTAATTCTAAAATTAGCTAAGCCAAACTATATGATGGAGCCAAAAGTGAAGAAAAGAAAAAGGTACATCAGTGTTGTTATTTAAAAATGAAGTACCAACTTACTTTCGTCGTTTTGTTATTTTATTTTCCTTGCTGATGTTATATTGCCCGTACCAGTAACTACATATAAAGTGCAAAAAATAAAATAAAATTATAGTTAACAAACTAACTAACTAATTTAAACCTCGAAGACTTCCAGAATTGCCACATCAGTGTCTTTGTTATATTTTATATTTTTTTTTATGAATTCTCTCATGATTTTTTTTATCTGTTACTTTCTAACCATTTATTTTGAAATATCTTTATTATGCCTTTATTTTTAAATTTTTTAAATCTTAATATTTGAAACTCAAATGTTAAAATAAAATCATTAAATATGATCTATATCACTCTTTTGTTTTAGTTGACATCATGAGTTTGTAAAAATAATGAGGATAATTTTTGGACGTTGAATTTAAATTAATTGATTCAAATAAATAAAATTGAAAAGTGATAATTTGGAAAGAAAATAATATAGATCGCATCTAATTTTTTATTTTGATATTAAGTTTTCAAACTTTTGTCATTAGAAAATTAAAGTGGAAATATACAAAATAAACTCACTGGAGTGGAAACATAAACCATCATAATGTCCGTATAAAGGCACTCTTTAATTTAATTTAATTTAATTTTTTTTGTGGGGGGGGGGGGGGGGGGGGGTGCACCCCAACGGTTGAATTCTTAAGAAAAAGGTCCGTAGCACTTATTCCCATATTATCCTTCCTCTATAGACCAATCAACTGTATCACAAAAAAAGAGCAACATGCAGTTATTATTAGAAAGAGACATGGCCATTACCCATAACGTATTTGAAATTAGATTGAGGAGGACTATCAATTAATTTATGAAAAAAAAAATTCAGGTTGAGAGCACATTTTGGTACCCTTTCATGATTTTATCGGTGATGGCTACCTACCCTTGCTTTATAGGAAGTACACATATATATATATATTAATGCAAATGTATTTTTTTTTTAAAAGATGAAGATCCTCAAATTCCACTAAAAGGACATCAAGGTGTCAATTTACAAAAAAATTGGATAAAGAGAAGATTAAAAAAAAATCATAAGGGAAAAAAGAAAAAAAACTGAAAAACTAAACCACGGCAAACCATTTTTTTTTTTTATTATTTTGAGATAAAACATGG
>JAJGRW010000465.1:47796-67396 GCA_025461045.1 Carex parvula
GGGGGGTGGGGTGGGGGTGCACCCCAACGGTTGAATTCTTAAGAAAAAGGTCCGTAGCACTTATTCCCATATTATCCTTCCTCTATAGACCAATCAACTGTATCACAAAAAAGAGCAACATGCAGTTATTATTAGAAAGAGACATGGCCATTACCCATAACGTATTTGAAATTAGATTGAGGAGGACTATCAATTAATTTATGAAAAAAAAAATTCAGGTTGAGAGCACATTTTGGTACCCTTTCATGATTTTATCGGTGATGGCTACCTACCCTTGCTTTATAGGAAGTACACATATATATATATTAATGCAAATGTATTTTTTTTTTAAAAGATGAAGATCCTCAAATTCCACTAAAAGGACATCAAGGTGTCAATTTACAAAAAAATTGGATAAAGAGAAGATTAAAAAAAAATCATAAGGGAAAAAAGAAAAAAAACTGAAAAACTAAACCACGGCAAACCATTTTTTTTTTTTATTATTTTGAGATAAAACATGGGTCATGCTTTATTCTATTAATTAAAGAAGTGTAACACAAGAGTTCATGCGTGAGCTCTAACAAAATAAAAATAATTTCTAAAGTCTTGCATTATTTCACTCTTTTTACTGTAATTTAATTCTCAAATACCCTTAAGATTCTATTGCTGCTATATATTTTTATTGAATTTTAAATTGTCATCATGATTTCATGGAAAGAAGAAAAAGGAAGTAAAGTTACCTATAGCATGCACCTAGCAAAGGAGGTCAGGACCTCTGGTGGAGATGAGATTTAAGAAATAAAAAGGTAACCTTTAATAAATTTAAATGAATAGTGATTGTCTTTAAAAGCAGGATCAAATTTAATTAGACAGAAAGTAGATGCTTTGGAATAACTTGAGCTGCTTGCTTTTAAACTTTCAATTTTGCAGGGTATCTTGAGCTGGTTGCTTTCAAACTTCCATTAATGAATGACTATATCTTTTTGTTCAATAAAAATGTATTCAACCCATGATCTACTCTTTAATTAGTTCCCACCTTAGTATTCATATCTGAATGTGTTTATATTGTATATGGAAACATTAACTAGTTGTATTTAACAATTAAGTTATTTTTCTAATATGTAATTATAAAAAAATACCATATGATTGTCTGTTTTAATATTAAATTACATTATTTCTAACAAAATATTGTTCTTGTAAATACTTCTTCATGACTTCGTTTAACACTTGAATAATTCACAAAGCGTGTCGGTAATGATAAGGAATTTAATTTTTTTTATTTTGAGTAAAATGTAGAAGTCTAGCTCCTACTTGAGGGGCGAACTAGTCCGCTATGATTGTTTGTTGAAAGCATGATGTTGCAACTTAATTTTTTTTTTTTTTTGAAAAAAAAACATTAAGTGCCCCGTTCAATTAAATGAAGCAAACCCATTAAACTAGCCTAAAATACAAACAAAAATCCTAAATTAATTATCCAAAAAAGACCCTGATAGCTAGACTAAATTAAGCAACACGCCAGCTTAACTGCCTTTGCATAAATTAATCTATTAATTCCACCGTATATAGTTGATGCTATGCATCCGTTTCGAGTCCTAGGGGTATGTTTGGTTGCAATCTTAAAATAGCTAGAATAGTAAAATTGACATTTTTGTCTTATTAAAATAGCTTGTTTCAACTTTTTTGAGAATAGTTTGTTCTAGTAAGACAAACAAGTTTGGTTCCCTATTTTAGCTATTCTAACCCAATCAAACACCGATCGAATAGCTTGTTCCGAATAACTTGTTCTCAAGAATAGCCTATTCTCAATCCAACCAAACATATATACCCTAAAGGGTACGTTTGGATGCACTCTAGAAATAACTAGAATAGCTACTATTTGAGAATAGTAAATAAAAATAGCACTAACCTTGATGATAAGAGAATTGTGCTATTCGGAATAATAAAAAAGTTATTTGAAATGTATATTTGGAATAGAGTTTGGAGAAAATGAATAAAGTAATGATTTATGTATTCCTTTTTCTTTTTTTTTAACTCTAATCTTGTTTGGAATGCTGAAAATTTTCTTTTGTAACAAAGCTAATATTGAAAGCCAACAATCCAAAACTAATATATAACATATTGCAAATCTGAAATGAAAAGAAAATAAAAACAAATAAAAGAAGGAAATCAAAAGCCATATTTCAGAATCAGAACAAACTTTAACCAATTAAAACTGCTTTGAACAATGCTAATTACCAATTAAAGTAATTTTTTAAAGGTACTAACAGTATTGCTTTATGAATATTAATTAAAACGAATTTTTAAAAATGTAAAACAACGAATGAGAAAGGAAAGGAAAAATATCAATATCACTATAATTTAAATAATTGTAGTAATACATAAAACATGTGCATTATCTATTTATCTCACACTTTTTGTTCAAAACCTGCTACTTCCAACGGCAGGTACAAGAAATAATAAAGAATGGAGACATAACTATTTTTTTAATTTAGCTGAGAGGCTCGTTGTAGCTATTCCAACTTTTCTTTGGGTTAGTGGAATTGGATGGAACTGGGCTGTTCCGAATAGCACCAGTTTTGTTTGGATTCACCCTATTCAGAATAGCATTGCTATTATCAGAATAGTGCTATTTACGACACCCAAACACACCCTAATTAATTAGCTAGCATCATGCTCAAATCGGTTGTTTTGAAGTCAAAATTAACCAACAATTAATAGCTAGCAATACCTTAATTAGCTCACCCCCATAGCATCATGCAAATAGGAGGTAACAACTTATAACTTGTACTGTGCTATAACTTCTGTAACAGCCAACTCTAATTACACACTGTCATTGTTACCATCCAGCTGAGACAGCCAACATATATATATGGAACATGTAAAAGTGAGTATTGAATCCACAATTTGAATTAATGCAATTCTTAAATATTAAAAAGTCAATATTAGTTTCCTTGTGTATGTGGGCTTAATTAGCGAGATAATCCTCCATCAGTAACTATTAGAAAGTTGAATTTTGACTGCCAAAACATATATAAATTATGATTTGCATAAAACATAGTTCGTGAAAAGTTGCTCCGTCCATGATTAATTAACTCATTTAACATATGCACATATACATGCTGTTCTTAGAAGGCACCGTGTGCTTTTGGCAAGCGCTATATATAAATACCAGCAATCCATCATCTCATCAAACAACTTAAGCAAACATTTCAGTTAGCTTCATAGGATCAAAGCTAGTGTCAATTAAGAGACCCATGGCTTGTTCAAGGGCCTTCCTTTTGCTTCTCTTCTCTCTCATTGCCTTCTCTCCACTCTCCATGGCCATGACGACCTACAAGGGAGATGTTGAGTTATCCCTACAATTCTATGACCATACATGCCCAAAAGCCCAAGAAATTGCCAGAAATGTTTTTGCACAAGCCTACGCTAAGGATCCCCGCATTGCCGGATCGTTACTTCGTTTGCATTTTCATGACTGCTTTGTCAAGGTTTACCTGTTTTGTTGGTTAATTAGTATGCATAAAAATAGATTAAGTTTCCATGAACTTCTAGCTATACATTTTTCATAGTCAAACATATGCAAGTACCAGTAATATATACTTCCCAAGTTCTAACTAATAAATGTGTATGAAATGTTTTCTTTTCTCATGCATATATACCCAACTATTTGAAGTTTAATATGGCCAATTAGGTTGAATGCAGTTCAAGGGCACATACATACAAGTACTTGTATCATATATAATTTCATAATGTCCTGATCAAGCAATCAAGTGAAACTTATTTGGGCTTTTTTTTTCTACTTACTGTAGGGATGTGATGCATCTAATTTGCTGGATAGCAGCGGGACGATTGCAAGCGAGAAGCGGTCTGTGCCAAACCTGAACTCAGCCAGAGGATTTGAGGTGATAGATCAGATCAAGCTTGCTTTGGAGGAAGAATGCCCGCTCACTGTGTCTTGTGCTGACATTCTCACCATCACTGCCAGAGACTCCGTTGTCATGGTACTTAATTTACAAATTAACCTTTCTTCATTTCAATTTTTTCTAACATATTTCCTGTGATTTAATTTGACTGTAAATGTAATAATGGATTGTAAAGAAAGTATATACATTTCCTACAGTACATACACTGATACATTCAATGCTACATTATGTCTACATTCAATTAAATTTTTTTAAATATATTTCTATAATTATTTTGGAAATTTAAAAATCAATTTTTAAAGATGGATAAATACTCTCCATTTCTATCTATTCACCGACACAAGTAGCATAAAGAAAAGAAAAGTTGGATATGAGAGAATATATTTGTCTGTCCTCATTTTTCGCTTCCAAAACATTTCCATCCGTGTCTCCACTGTCTAGGCCTCTAGGGGTTGGGTAAAGAAAAAGGGATTTGGATAGTGTACTGTGTACACTAGTAGCCTAGCCTTCTCGTGCTTTGTGAAAGGAGCAAAATTTCAGGTCTAAGATTTGTTTTGTTTTTGCCATTTCTACTCTAGTGCTGTTAGCGAAAATAGATAGAGAAAGAAAAATGTCCTTTTATTGTTATTATTTAAAAAAATGATCATATTAGAATGTAGCCTTTAATTAATATATAATATAATTTGGAGATATATTCTGTTAAATACATGCAGGCTGGAGGCCCAGATTGGCCGGTGTCACTGGGAAGAAGGGATTCATTAGGTGCTAGCGTTCAAGGCTCAAACAATGACATTCCTGCTCCTAACAACACTCTTCCTACTATTCTCACCAAGTTCAAGCGCCTAGGCCTTGACCTCCTTGACTTAGTCGCCCTCTCTGGTAAAGACATTATACTTTCAATTTCAGAATTAATTACATCCTTTAATATTCAATCTGTTTAATATTACTGACTGTTTCCGTGTGTTTTACTTTTAATGACCTTTGTAGGTAGCCATACAATTGGAGATTCAAGGTGCACTAGCTTCCGACAGAGGCTGTACAATCAGACAGGTAATGGTCAACCCGACTTGAGTCTTGACCCGTCATATGCCTCCGAGCTCCGGACCCACTGCCCTCAATCGGGCGGGGACCAGAACCTCTTTTTTCTGGACCCAGTTACGCCGTTCAAATTCGATAACCAGTACTATAAGAACCTAATTGAGCACAAGGGTTTATTGAGCTCTGATGAGGTGCTGTTCACACAAAACAAAGATACAATGGAGATTGTGGAGAAGTTTGCAGAGAATGAAGGATTGTTCTTTGATACCTATGTGAAGTCTATTATCAAGATGGGAAACATCTCTCCGTTGACTGGCAGTGATGGAGAGATCAGGAAAATTTGTCGGAGGGTTAACCACAATTGATTTCTAGTTTGATCATGTATTGTTTTGGTTTTGTGTTGTGTTGTGCTTGTGGTGTTTAAAAGTTTGGATTGCCTTGACTTTAAAAGTTGTGTTTTGTTTTCCGCTTATTAGACATACCAAGTTTGAAATTTCTTGTTGTGTTGCTACAAAAATGAAAAGAAAATTTGTTTGTTATGTACACTAGTACAAATAGGTATATATTTCAATAAACATATGAACTTAAATAAATTGGATTTGTCTATAGTACAGTAAAGTTATATTGGCTATAGTACAGCAAAATCAGACTAAATCACAATCGTTAATTTTGTCTATTAAATGGTTCAGATTAGATAGATCATTTAACTCTCATAATCCTATCTCGCGTTAAATTAAACGGAAATATTTTTTTCGGAAGGGTAAAATAGTCCGTCTCTTTCTTACCCTCCGTCTACGTCTCCTGCTCCTCTCCTCCGCTTCTCTCTCGTCCAGGCGATTTCCTCCATAAACCCAAACCCAAACCCTTCCGCCTCTCTGCATCTCTGCCTCTCTGCTTCGCTCACGCGCCGCCCCTCTCTGACCCCGCCTTGGACAAGTCTCCGCCTCTCCTCTCTACCCGCGCGAGTGAGAAGCTCTCCGCCCAGTCGCTTTCCTCTTTCAGACATGATCGAGCCGTACCGACGCCGCAAGTCATTGACGCCTCTCATCTCGATCTACACAGCCGCTTTCTACACTGGCGTGATCAGAGCCGCCGTTACAGAACAGTTATACAAGGTTTTGTTGTTCTTCTTTTTGTTTCACTTAAGATTTGTCTCTAGTGCTATATGTTAATAGCTCTAAAGAGCAACGCTTGCTTGAGACATTTTGTCGAACAGTTCATGTGCTTTTTTAAAAATTAAATTTCAGAATAGAAAATGCATTCGGTCAAATAATTGATATAGTATGTTCTTTTCAATATCCTTTTATCCCCTTGAACATTGTTAGTAGTTGGCTCGTTGCTACTGTATGTTAATTAATGGAATGTTATTCTTGGTTGAGACTTCTTATCGAACATCTGGTGTAAATAAACCAGTGGAAATTTGCATCACTGAACAAACAAATCTTTATGGTCTCATGGTGAAAATCAATATGCAATTACAGATGACTTACTGGATGTCTTGTTTGATACCATTAGATAATTCCGGTGCTATATTGTTGACCTAATTTTGCATTTCCAGTGCTTCAATATTTCAATGGTTGAAACTTAGCATATGCACACTTCATCTAAACCACCTTAACATTTGTAGATTTTGGTTTGTTGTGAACCAGCGTAAACCCCAATCACAAAAGTTCTCCAAATTTTGGTTAGGTAGCAGTCGGTACAATTGGAGACAACGGGCCAGCTACTTGAGTACAAACCCATCTAACTGATTTCATAATTCTGATTAATGCACAATTGGAGACTTTCTAAAACTCATTTAGTTTACAGTGTATTTTTTCTTTGTTCTGACTAGCTTTTAATAAGGTGTATCATCCAACTTTTAGATTGTAGATTGACGATTGGAGATTGTATCAAGGGTTGCACAGGGCTTGGTTTGGCATGGAACATGATTCTGATTAAGGTATACACTGGGGTTCATGATCTGTCAGCTTTGAACATACATTTTCTCATTAATTTTGCTAATGAGAGTGTGCTATTTTATCATGTAGCCATAGAGGAATGTGTGAGCTTTGATTATGTCAAGTTTCACAATTTTTGGAATTTTATTTCTATTTTTAAAGTCATTATTTGTGCAGAGGGGCAAAACTGTCACATGCTGTCATATTTTTCATAGTCCAAATGTCAAAATGTAAATTCAATGTAAAATTGAATAAAAATCCAAACGATATGAAATTTGTGTCTATTTGTGTCTTAAAGTCCTTTATGTGATTGTGCTGCCCATTTTTCATTTTGGTCCCTGTACTAATCTGTACTGACCAGTTTGTCAGAGAAGGTCATTTCACTGTTTTGTGATGCTTTTCATGTGCTAGTGGCACTTGCTTTGTAATTCATTGCTGATGCTGTGTACATGGGTGTACCAGAGGCTAGTTGGAGGTGGTTACCACCATGTACATGCCTTTCTTTTTTTGACACAAGACAAGACGTACAAGTTTTTTTTTTTTTTTTTCTGGAAATGAAGATTTCATTTGTCCTGTAATGTATTAACAAAGATTTCAGTTGTGAAATGGAAATCCTGTAATGTATTAACAAAGATTTCAGTGGCACTGGTACATTAAATGCCAGTATGCAAGTTGTACAGTTGCTGCTGCATTCTGGTCTGCAGTGCCTGAGTTCTGGTTTTGCATTGTTTTAATTTATTTATATTTTGCTTTGATTCCATTCGTCTCAGATTGTATTGTATGTTGTTTAAGATGGGTAGTTCCTTGTTTCGATCTACTATAAACTCTATTTATCATTAGATAAATGTAAAATATTCTCAGTATAAAAGAGGTCTGCAATTATATTCAGAAAACCTTGTTAGTCCTAATTTCTTATCTAATATTGCAAGGTACAGAGGTGTTGACCTGAAGAAGAGAACAGTGGCTTGGTATAAAAGCACCTATGTAGGATGTAATGTTAGATTTAGTTCTATTTTTTTTGCAGGGCTTAATATAGATAAATTAGGGTCTAAACTGTAAAGAATGTTGTTTTATATTGTTATATTAACAATTGTGAAATTCATACAATTTGATATAAATTACTTTATTCATTTTGCTATTATTTATGAATTTATCCTTTGTTGTAATTTCGAAAAATCTTCCTAGAGTGACATGTAAATGTCACAGTAAAAGCGATGCACTCAAATATATATCACATTGAAAAACTGCATTACATTACAAAAGTGATAAGTGCCTATTACATCAACAAAAAGCTATTACATATTACACAGAACAATTCCTAAAATACCTCAGCAAAAATTAATATCACATAAATGCTTAGCATAACCTTTGTACCGGCTATACTAGGTAGTACCAAGAACTAAAAAAACACTTAGTCTGAGTGATCATCATAACAAACACTATTACAACATAACACGCCAACAATACGATCATTAAAACTAAAATGCCTCTCATAGCTCCAGTGTATGAAAAATCGACACCCCTCTGTGTTGATGTCTTGGACTACATTCCAATAAGAGAGGGATCGTTCCAATCAACACCAGGAATCTGTTACAATATCATACAGGTGATATTATTATATGACCAAAAGAAAATATTGCAAATATTTTCTGATGCAGCAAGACTAAGTTAATTGAAATGAGTCAGGTGAACAAATCAAATAACATAGCAAATTCTGCAGTAATAGTCAGATACTGGTAACCCGCTGATTACAACGTAACATCCTGAGAGTATTTTATCATTTATTAAGTTATTTTTATCTTCCTTGTATGGTATTATAGCAAATTATGTCTAGGTTGATCTTACAAAAACCACTTTTACTAAAATAGGGTGCTTACCATACTAACTAGTGACAGTATTGGCTAATTGGATCCAAAACCCAAAGTCAAAGATGAAGAAAAAGAGTAAACAGTTACCAGCAGCAGAACCAACTCTTTGCAAAACACCAGGTTCGCCATTGTCAGAAAAGATGGGATACGAGGAACCATTGAAAGGTACATGTGGCCTTGTTATGAAATTCAACAGCAATCTCCTCACTACAGATGTCACTATATCACTTTCCTGTGGAAGACATACATAATGATTTGCTCTTTTCAGTAACTCGCAGGTGCACAATTGAAAATTTAACAAAAGAATCATTACTTTGATTGAAGTATCAGCAGCTAAAAAATTTCATCTGAGACCAACATAGGTACAGTATTATGCTGCATTGTTTTTTTTTGGGGGGGGGGGGGGGGGGAGGGATATTGCGGGGCAGTTGTTTATAAATATTCAGAATGATTTTTAACTCCCCTGGCCTTAAATGTATCCAGTAGTTGCATACAAAAGTCTTGAAATTCTAAAAACAATCCTTAATATTCCACACACACTAGTTATTTAGTAATTTCTTTACTCGTGGATGTTAAAAACAAGCATGAGTTTTTCATGATACCCAATCATAAAGTCACTGCACTACCTGAAGCATAGCAGCATCCAAGAAAGGGTGCATATCCTTTGGTTCTTGTTACCGTGGAGTCGACGGCGCCGCTCCCATAACAAATTCTTGTGTTGTCTCTTCCAATCTCAGAATTATACATAGAGAGAGAGAGAGAGACTAATTTTTAATCATGAACTCAATATCCGCTGCCACAGAAGTGATAGCAGCTTACTACCATTGTAACATATGGGCTATCAGATCACATGCAGACGACCCGGCAGAACACCTGAGGAGGGGGCAAGTCGTGCCGATACGCAGCCGCGGTGCTCTCCTCCAAATGCTCCGGATGACCCTGTGGCAAATAAACCACCACACTCCCTTTCTTCGGCAGCGATATCAGCGGGCCAGCGATCGGATGAGAGACGAGCTAGGGATTGGAGTCGTGTGGGGAGGCAGCGCGTCATCCTGGCGCAATTTCTCCTCTCTTCTCCGCGATTTTTAGGGATGAGAGGAAGAGATTAACGGTGTCTCATTTCTGTGGGAAAGAGATAACGGTGTCAGGAAAAAAAGAGAAAAGGACAGTTTTACCCTAAATAACTTAAAAGTTGGAGACAGAAATTAAAGATCAGATTTTAATTAAAACTACTTACTGTACTACAGTCAAATTAATTTTACTGCACTGTAGACAAACCCAAATTTCGCTTGAAACATTTTTATTTAGTCGAGTCTGTAATAAACTAATTAGGATAATTTAATCTTAATAAAAGGGTCTAATCCGCTAAAATGCTAACTAAAAAGCCCAGCTCATGTCAATTCAAAGGATTTTAGTACCGCTTGGGATCGAGCTTAATTATACGGACTTGTGCATTTCTGTAATTTGGTTATTTTGGTAAAACAATATTACAATATTCCACTTGTTCATTTACAAATCCTCTTCGGCTGGTGCTGATTGCTGAATGCCCTCTTTGATCCAATCTGGTGAGGGCGTGAGGCACCGATTTGTGGGACCCATAAACATTTTAGTTCAGAACTGGATAGGAATTATTTATATAGGCTGGGCTGGGCTGGGCTGGGCCTGCCGGCCTGGATTAGTTTGTCAATTCCTCGTTTATCGACACTTCTCATTGTAATGTAATAGTCTTTTGATGCGATAATTATTTGAGTGCATCCTTTTTAGTTGCTGACGTGCTTGACTTGCCATTCGATCCTGAAACATATTTAAAGTCATGTGTTATGATTTATGGTACAAATTGATTTTTTATTTAAACAAAACTATATTTTATTTGATTTTTAAAATTGTTTTCAGTTGTTAACAGAAAAGCTCAGGATGGCAACTTCAGACTCAATATCTTTTTGTAGGTTTACTTGATCAGTATGAAATAAGTTGCAAAATAAACTCTGCAAATTGTTCTAAAAAGCATAACAACTTTAAATTTTGAATCATAAGCATTAAAGAGAAATTTTATTGGAAAGAGACCAAGATGACCACAGTTTTCTGATTTTCAGAAAATCAGACTTTTCATTTATTTTATAAAATTCTTTAAACATTTTATTCTAAAATACATGTAATGAAGTCGAAGATGTATATGAGGTAACTTCTAGTTTAGTTTTGCCTTTTATTAGGTCATATGAGAAGTGCCTATTACATCAACAAAAAGCTATTACATATTACATAGAACAATTCCTAAAATACCCTCAGCAAACATTAATATCAAATCAATGCTTAGCATAACCTTTGTACCGACTATACTCAGTACTAGTACCAAGAACTTAAAATACGCTTGGTCTGAGTGATCATCATAACAAACATTATTACAACATAACACGCCAACAATACAATTATCAAAACTAAAATGCCTCTCGTAGCTCCAGTGTATTAAAAATCGACACTGCTCTGTGCTGTTGTCTCGGACTGCATTCTAATAAGAGAGGGATTGTTCCGATCAACACCAGGAAGCTGTTACAATATCATACAAGTGATATTATAATGTGACCAAAAGAAAACATTGCAAATATATACTGATGTAGTAAGACTAGTGTTAGTTCATTGTCTTTTTAGTTCCTTTGAAAAACTTGATTTTGGTCCAATTGCACAATTGAATAAGGCAGAAAGTTAATGGCTCCCATGTAGGCATTTGGAGGGCTATCAAACAGATTTTTTTTTACAAATCTACAATTGCATACAATAAAATAAGTTAATTGGGTCAGGTGAACAAAGCAAATACTGTGGCAACACAACTCATGTGGAGTCTCAAAAGCATCCAGCAGGTGAAGTGAATGGGATCGGGAGGGAGATAGCATGAGAGAGGAAGGAGCGATCGGGATCAGGATCGGGATCGTCTTATAACGTGTCTTCAGATTGGTTGAACTTTTCAAGTTGTTTTGCTCACGCTTTTGACGTTCATAATACCCTTCTTTCGAGCAAACATATATAATAGAAGATAAACCATTTCTTGACTTTGATTGAGAATTCTTATGAATACTAAACCAGTGTAAGGGTCCTTCCCATTCATCTGATACATGTCAGACAAAATAAATTTACCAATTTGTTTTTTTTGAAGGTTAGTGGCTTAATTTACCAATTTGTTTAACAAGGAAGAAAACTTAAAGACAGAACTATAGAAAATAAAAAGAATACCCGCATCTGTATATTAGCGTCATCATTCATGATAGACGAGTTGCACGAATGAACTGGGGTGGTTGAGGCCTTGGAGTGACATTTCAAGAGCTGCAAGTTAATAATTAAGTTCGAGACTTAAGTTCTAACAATGTCATATTAAATTTCTAGCCTGATTTTTAAGTCGTCAAATTAGGATTTCTTGTTCAGAACCAAAGAAAAGGTGGACTAACTACAGGCAATAGTCAGCCCATGCATATATATATAATCCAATCCATGTTCAGATGCCAAACATGACTATTAGAATGGCATTTCCATACATGGTACAATACTATTCTCGAGACAAGTTGAATCCATTTTATGTTCACATCCTATTTTCTTAAATTTTCAGGAAGAAATATTTGAACATGCGAGTTACCACTTACCAGTTGAGTCCCTGCTGGACAGGAAGAAGGCCATGGGCTGATGGGCTCCATTCAAGTTTTTTTTCTGTCCAACAAATCTGAAAGCAAAATAAGAAATAACATTGAAATAAGCTTTGGCAATGTAAGAGAAAGGTGTTTAGCAGAAAGCAGGACTCAGTTAATTCATTTGCACAAACACCGATCGAGTATTTCATAATATTTGAAAAAATGAATACCCACCACTGACCTTTACTGATACTGAGTCATTGAATAAATGTAAAGGACTACCTTGCTTTTAAATCTATTATACTCAGAGACTTATTAAATGTTTATACTCCAAAATCAAACCTAGAAGTATAACTCTATTCAATCCTGTAACTCATTTTTTTTCCCCTTTTCGAGCCTTTCTCAATTACTGTTGTTTCACATACTGCCAGGTTGTTATGAGACCATGTCACTTGGTTTGCGGATATACTGTCAATTAAAAGAAAACCACAATTGATGCAGAACTTGCTATGCTAGTGCATAGAGGAAAAAAAAAAACAAAAATACCATTTTGGTCAGTTTGCCGAACTTGCTCCTTATATGCAAAATTGTAGCTACAGTCATATTACAATCAAATCAGTAATTAAATGGTTCAGCTGAGCAAATCAAATATCTAAGCAAATTCTTCGGCAACACATAATCCTTGTGGAGTCTCAAAAGTATCGAGCCGGTTAAGCGACTGGGATCGCGAGGGACAGCATTAAAGAAATCACAGAAACCAGAGTTTAAACTGCACCACAGGAAGCTGAGTTTTCCTACAAATCAAGAGGTCAATTCAAAAATTGAGCCATGTCACACCAGAGGATGTGACCAAATCCCTCCAATTGGATCAAGTATTATAAAAATTTCTAACTTCATTCAAATTTAGTAGATAGCTTGATTAAAAAGTTTGGAGATGACAGAAAATCAGCTTTAGGTTTCTTTAATTGAACCAATTCACACCTGAGTAACAATCACACCACATACGCTTGCAATAGAATGATTGATTTACTTGGAACAATGAAGAAGTTCGATAAACTGTGGGATTTGCTATATGACTTTAACAGCACCTGCTCCCTCTCTCTGGAAACTATTTCCAAGGCCATGAGAGAATTGACTGGGGCCCGGAGATGGAAAGAAATTATTTCATTATTTTTACTAGTAAAAATACCAGTAAAACTAACAACTACTAATTCAGCCGCAAGCTCTCTCATTTTGTAAGACTAAATAGAATGAAAGCAAAGATTTAAAATACTTACAGATCCAAGTCGAGCTTGGCGAGTACGAGGTTGCGTGTGTGTGTGGAGGCGGCTGTGAGTCTGGGGCGAAGAGCGAGGGTGGAGGCGAGGGTCAGTATGAGGCGAGAGAGAGCAGATAGAGGAGTAAATCGCACAAAGAAAGCTAGAGCTAGCTGGGGAGCAGGAGAGAGAGAGGAAAAGGAAATCCAGGGGAGGTCGAATCAAGCTCGGCGGAGGAGAAAGAGAAGAGGCAAATTTTCTTGACTGATCGGTAAGAAAAGAGGGACGGAGAGAGATGGTCAGCAGTCAGAACAGCGGGCAGTGTCATTTTTGTGAAATAGAAGGTCAGAGCCGCTGGATTAGATGAACGGTTCAGATTTCTGCCCATTGTACAGGTTAGGGTACCCGGGAGGATGCGGGAATTCAGATGGATCTGGACCGTTCCTTTTAACTTGACACGACTCTCAAGTCCAACTAATACTGCCCCTGGGCTAGCCCGAATCTGAAAGAGGCTGGGATTTAATCTCAAACCGTAAAGTGAGGGGAGTCTTTTACGGTACCTGGGGGGATACTTTTTCCAGGATGCGGATCCGACTTGGTTCCTTCTCGGCCTTTTCGCGGGAAAACTCCCGCCATTCTTACTAGTCTTATCTCCCTCTCTCTCTCACTTGCGTCTTTTCCCCAATCATTTCTCCCTCCCTTCCTCCCCCCTCTCTCTTTTTCTGTCTCTATCTCTCATTCAGTCGGACGATTGAACAGCCATGGCGCCAGCTGGCAACAGTTCTTCTCCCTTCGGTAACTTTTCTCTCCTCGCTCTCCTATTAATCTCAGAACCCTTTTTTTTTTTCTCGTTATCTTGTTCTCATCCACAAGTCCATATTCGCATATGTGCTTCTTAAGGAATTAATTTATCTACTTGTTTCTTATATCTATTACATTTGCAATACCACGAGCTGTTATCAGTTGTACCAAGAAGTTAACCTAAATATGTGCGAATTTAAGTGATCGATTGAGCTTAAAGTATTCCTAAGATTCTTTTTCTGATGGCAAAGTTTCTTCATTTGTATGAAGTATGATAACCTTGCTCTTTTTAATTGGTTGGTCAAAGTTTTGGTGCTTCTCTTCATACCCGTCTATATTATATCATTAATTCCTCTTTATCTGCGTAAAGTTAGTACAATTTTGCAAATATAATCCCCGAGGGTCAATAGTTTATACCAGAAAATGAGTTCTTTCTCTTGAATTGTCAGGTGTACTAATAAATAATAATATTACACTTCTAATTTAAAATTAAATTTCCAAAAATCTCCGGCACATTTTGGGAATCAGAACACACAACCCCCTTAAATTTAGATGATCTGGTTGTGGAAAATATTTGGTTAACACAAATCTTTTCATCAGGAGGCAGCCAATCAACTCCATTGGGGAACTCCAATTCATCGCAGACCCCTCGTCGTTCCAGACGCCGCAGGACAAACAACTCCAATTCGTCCCCAGCATCCTCTCCACTTCCTTTGGAGACTCCACCTTCCCATATGGCTGGCCTTGCATCCACACCTTCTACTACAACCCGGCGTCGTGGGGCTCAGCACAACCCCAGTGCCACCCCATCGACGCCTTTGTCCACTGATGATATGGTCCCACCATACTCTTCAGACCGGGATGACAATGACAACATGGAAACTGATGGTCAGGATGATACTACGCCAGTGTTTGTATGGGGGACAAATATCAGTGTTCAAGAAGTCAATGGGGCCATACTGAGGTTCTTACGCCACTTTCGTGACACACGCAGCGCTTCTGAGTCCAGTGATGCTGCAGATCTCATATCTGAGGTAGTCATATGAAATAAGTGGCATCATTTAGATGTTCATGTCATGCACAACGGTTTTTAAAAGATGCTTTTTAAATAACAACCAATAATTAATCCAACTGTTTATTATTTGCAATATGTACCAACATTGATTTGAAGCATCTGTAAATAACAGCACTTGGTTGATTGTGCAAAATTTTGCTAAGACTAAAAATGCTATCGAGATAATTTGTATACAAAATTACATGTCACATTTGAAGTCTATATAGACTAATTTTTATAGACTGCTTGAGTAATTATAAAGATTTAGGATCATTTTGATCCTTTTCTTGATTGAACCTTGGCTTTCGTTGTTAGTATTATGGCCAAAACAATCTAGAAAATATTAGATGATATTGGATCATGTTAAAATATTGTGTGGAGTTTGCAGAATATTATTTTATTTGCTTATTTGTTTTATCTTGCTTAATGTTTGTTGATTTTGGATATTTTTTTAGGGGAAGTATATGCGGATTGTGCATAGAATAATGGAATTAGAAGGTGCTGAGTCTCTCGACATAGATGCGCATGATGTGTTTGAATACGACCCTGATTTGTACAATAAGATGGTCAGGTACCCGTTGGAGGTGCTCGCTATATTTGACATTGTTCTAATGGATCTTGTTGCCAGAATTGATCCATTATTTGAGAAGCACATACAGACGCGCATCCATAACCTCAAGTCGTCTGTATGTATGCGCAACCTCAACCCTTCAGGTAATTTCCAAGGGCTGCAATTGGTTTATTTGCATTGCCAAACAGACAATACTATTTGGTTCAGGATATATTTATTACAACCTATTTTTCTTTTCTTTTTTTACATCAATTGTTCTTTTCTTTATATATCAAGGATTACTTATAGGACTCTTGCCTTTTTATAATACGAAGGAAAAAGGAATTCAGCTCAATTGATAAACCTAAAATCAAACCTATTGCCCTCCATGTCAGCCCTAGGCGGCTGAAGATTTTGAATGGTTGGTAGACGGTTATATGGTTACTGGTTTGTTAAATTTTATTTTTATACATCTTTTATATGAGTAGATATTGAGAAGATGGTTTCGATGAAAGGAATGATAATAAGGTGCAGTTCAATCATACCAGAGCTCAAAGAGGCGATCTTTCGTTGCCTTGTGTGCGGCTTCTACTCTGAACCTGTCTTAGTGGACAGAGGTACTGAAAATACTTGAGATATTCCAAAAAATTTGAAATTCATCATCACTGTTTTTGGTTGAATGACACTGGAGCTAACTATTTTATTTTTATTGACTTTTGTTGGATTGTCAGGGAGGATCAATGAGCCAACAAGGTGCCCCAGAGAGGAATGTAAGGCTATGAATTCCATGTCTCTTGTGCATAATCGATGCAGGTTAGTAATTCTTACATTGAGCTATTTATTTTTACTTGGTTCCATAAGGTTCATCTCCTCCTATGGATCAACCCTACAAGTGACTAAACTTGATAATAATAACAGATTTGCAGACAAGCAAATAGTGAAATTACAAGAGACACCTGATGAGATACCAGACGGCGGGACCCCCCATACAGTCAGTGTCTTAATGCATGACAAACTTGTTGACACTGGCAAGCCTGGGGACCGAGTTGAGGTATAAACAAATAAATTAATCTTTCACTAAATTGTATTCTGAACAATTTTAAGTTCTTACTTTTGTTACATATTTCTATTTTTTCCCTGCTAACAGGTAACTGGGATTTACCGAGCAATGAGTGTAAGGGTGGGGCCCACTCAGAGGACGGTAAAATCTATATTCAAGGTACTATAAGAATTTCAGATTGAAATTTTCCATCAAAAAAAAATTTCAGATTGAAATTTACTTGTGACATAAACGGAACTCAGTACTAACATGCATTTTTCCTGGTTTGTATAGACATATATTGATTGCTTACACCTTAAAAAAACGGACAAATCAAGGCTTCAAATAGATGACACAGCGGATCGTGACTCTAACAATAATGCTACCCAAGAAGACGATGCGCCTCTTAATAATGATAAGGTCCTCTTCCTGTATCTTCTTTAAGTTTTTTCTTTGCTTGTAAAATCTTTCACTAAATTGTAACATATATTTTCAGATAGAGAAATTGAAGGAGCTTGCAAAATTGCCAGATATATATGATAGGCTTACAAGGTCCCTGGCACCTAATATTTGGGAACTCGATGATGTCAAAAGAGGCCTTCTTTGTCAGGTCTTCCTTTAACCCTTGTAAATTTATTATCTCAAACTCAATGCAAAGTTTCACTGACTTCCTTTTGATAGTTATTCGGAGGGAATGCATTGAAACTAGCTTCGTCAGGTGCAAGTTTAAGGGGAGATATAAATATTTTATTGGTGGGTGACCCGGGTACAAGCAAGTCACAACTGCTACGTACATGCACAAGCTTTCGCCTCGTGGCATCTACACCAGTGGCCGTGGT
Source organism: Carex parvula (assembly GCA_025461045.1). Lineage (NCBI taxonomy): Eukaryota > Viridiplantae > Streptophyta > Magnoliopsida > Poales > Cyperaceae > Carex > Carex parvula. The sequence goes on from JAJGRW010000465.1 coordinate 65,698, forward strand.
AGCTCTGCAGTTGGCCTCACTGCCTATGTCGCAAAAGATCCTGAGACTGGTGAAACTGTACGTTGCAAATCACAACACTGACCTTTTACCCTCCCTTTCTCTTCCTTGACAAATATTCAATGGTGATTTTGAAGGTACTGGAGAGTGGGGCCCTGGTGCTAAGTGATAAAGGTGTCTGTTGCATAGACGAGTTTGATAAGATGTCTGACAATGCTAGAAGCATGTTGCACGAGGTCCTTTCTTTATTCAATCTTTTATTTTGTTGGAATTATTAAACTTTACTTGTTCCCCTACATACTTTCAAAAATGTCACACATGCCCTTGAAACATAAGAATTGCTGTATGTGTTACTACAAAAAAAAAAACTCTATTTCCATTTATAATGTGCCCTCCTGCGACTGTTATCTCTAGTCAAATGAGTAACAAAAGATAGGATTGTCAATTTTTGAAGAATTACTCACAGCAGGAGTATATTAATATTTTTCATGTTACAAGGGGCGATGACATTATTTGGCAAATGTATCCATCATACTGTTTTTTATAGGTACAGATGATGTTACTTTTAAAAAAGACTTAAGACAGTAGGAAATTTTGAAATGCAGGTCATGGAGCAACAGACGGTGTCAATTGCAAAAGCAGGGATAATAGCCTCATTAAATGCACGTACCTCTGTGTTAGCATGTGCAAACCCCAGTGAATCGCGATATAACCCACGTCTCTCTGTCCATTGACAATATCCACCTTCCTCCTACCCTCCTCTCTCGGTACCTTTCGACTTTCTTTTTTATCCATTAATGTTTTCTATAATTATTTCTAATTAATTGAACACATTTTGTATGGAACAGATTTGACCTGATATATTTGATACTTGACAAGGCCGATGAGCAGGACTGACAGACGCCTTGCCAAGCATATCGTCTCTTTGTTTTTTCAAAATCCAGATGTAAATATTCTTCTTTTGTTTGTGTAATCAATAAGAATTTTTATCTGTTTCTTGACAAACAAAACCCAAAAACTAAGCATAAGATATCTGAAGTTTCAAAGTACTTGCAGCTAATATCATCTACTTTTTGTATATTAGCAAAATGCCAAATCCAATTAACATAATGTCAAGTTAGAGTGAAAGTTGGCTGAATTACTCTAAACCAATTCAATCTAATGCATCAAATTAACTCATGTTTAGATTCGCATCACTTCAATTTGTCCTCAGGTAGCACAGTTAAAATTTGATTTCTCTATTTGACACATACCTAATCATCACTTCACAAAGTAAGATAGCAGTTGTATATTAGTTGAAAAGGTCTGAAATAAGAAATCTTAGAAGTCAGTGCAGCTGTGGTAGAATACTGAATGTTAGTTGCAGTTATGGTAGAATACTGAATGTTAGTTGCAAAACGCAGATGATATTTAGTACTTGATGTTTGATTGTGTGTGGCAATATTTCATTTCTTATCATTTTTTTTTGCAGACTTCAGTGCATGAAGTTTTGGATTTTACCAACCTTAGTGGCATTTATAAGCTATGCCAAGAAGCACATTCATCCTGAGTATCTGATGAGGCAGCTGAGGAACTAACACGGCGGTATGTGCAGATGCGCCAGCGTGGCAACACACCCGGCAGCCGCACGAAGGTACTGCCTATTCTTCATTGTGACCTTTACCATATTGTCACTAAGGTTGTCATTTCATATTGACATCTT
>JAJGRW010000466.1:0-18340 GCA_025461045.1 Carex parvula
CTTAAACATAATTAGTGTCTCAGTGTTTCCTTTTGAGAAATTAATGTCATATTTAACAGTTAAGAATTGATTACATTTAACGGGGATTGCTAGAAAATGCATCAAAAAACAAGAAATAATTTCCAAATATTTAAAGCTATATTTTTTTTTAGTCAACAAAGGAAGATAGAGGCACAATGAAACGATGTATAAAACAGAGATTAATTTAACAGACCATATAATACTGCATCATTTAATTCTGACCTGAGAGGTTGTGTATATATATAGATCCACCATTAATTGCCATTAATGAGCAAACCAAATTTGGCACTCATCTATTTGATGATTGTAAAAACATTGTTCAAAGTTCAAACAAAATTTTCAAAAATTGTAAATATTTAAAGTTAAATTGACTCAAAGTTATCACACATTAATTTTTATCTAAATAATGAAAAACACATCTATAAAAAAACCTTTTAATTTGAATAAAATTTTAAGATATCAAAAAGTTGAATGTAATAAAATTGGAGCAAAGCTAGTATGCGTTGTGTTCACCAAGAGGTTTTGGTGAGCACAACTCTAAAATTCTATCGGATTGGCTTCAAACCTTTAAGAATTGATCTACTTTACAAGTGATTCATGTACCAAAAAAATTGAAATTTTCGAATTCATTTAGTACAAAGTCAATCTGTCAAAATAGTGATGAAAATAAATGCATAAAAGAACTTATAAAATAAACTTATAAAAAGTTCGTATTTTTACCACTTGACTTTGTACTAATTGAATTCGAAATTTTCAATTTTTTGCATGTACATGCATAACTCGTGAAGCATATCAGTTTCAACTGTTTGGATTTGTCATTTAAAGCCAATCTGATAGTTTTTTTAAATTATGCTCATCAAACTCTCTTGGTGAGCATAACACACGCTAACTTTGCTCAATAAAATTGTTCTTTTCAGAATAAATTATTTATCTGGCTTGTACTTAACAATAAGATATTGACAAAGAATAGGGGGTGGAAAGAATAATGAGGAAGTGTGTGTATTGTTCTAAAAATGAAAGTGTGGACCATCTATTTTTGCATATTCGATCAATATGCACCTAAAAATTTTGTTCTCAAACTTTGTCATTGTTTTTTTTATATGGTGTGCATTTAATAAAATTTGTTTCTTCTATATACCAAAATTCATTATACTATGGATGAACTATTTTTTTTAAACTATCATAAAGTAATGAAAATAGATGCTATGCCTTTAAAAATAGATGCTTGAGGCTCCTTTAAAAAAAATTGCTAGAATTTTTATTTTCAAAAAGCAATTAGTAGTCACACTTATTACCTATATAACTAAAGTTACTTTAGGATTAGCTCTGTGAAAGAGAAATATCAATTAACAAAAAAATTAAAAGTTATAATAAGACAATTTTGATGAAAGTGATTTTTCTGTCCACAAATCATTGACATAAATAAATATACTTTTAAATGCTAAAAATTGTCAGTGAAAAATTACATGATAGGTCGCAAATAAAATTTGTAGAAGAACAGAAAAAAATTATATTACCCTAGGTCAAAAAAAAAAATGCCAAGAGATCATTGCCAGATTAAGTTGCATAAATATATGCCCCAAAATAAACAGAGATACAAATTTAGTTGTTTTGTTCTTATTTATTAGTATTAGTGTTATTTGAAGAATCAACCCATAGACACAATATGAGTTGGTGAATTGGTGGGATGTCAAAACCCAAAATCACATCAAATATGGCATCCTTGAAGAACTTTATAGATCACCAATAGGGTGGTTAATTATAATATGATATATTATCTTATGCATGCTTTCTAGTTCTCAATTATATAAAGAGAAGAAGGAGATCAAGTATTATGGAATATTGGGCTGACTGTTCCAATTACGTAATTAATAAATAAAATCGATAAATTAAAGAATAGAAATAATTTTTGTTATAAGGTTTTTTTTAGAAACTTGGTAGTGACTACCAAGTAAATAAATTTTTGTTATAAGGTATCGACCTCAAAATTATCTTCTTCTTCATCAACTCAAGTAAATTTTTTATATAAAATTTTATATTTAATTCTTAGAAGATAAGGGAAATATATATATATATATAGAGTAAGGCTACGGTGCTTTGCAAAGTAAACCACTCCTTTTACTTCGGGTCACTTTTTGGATTTTGAAAATCCAAACAACCGATCCGAACCGTTCAACATGTTCTAAATATTGAAATGTGCTTGGAGACCAAATTTTACATTTTTTGGAATTTTTTTACTATTTATTAAGCCACTTTGAAAATCGCTGATCCGACGGCGAACAGTAAAAAACAGTAAAACTAGGGTGCACTCGAGTTCACCAAGCCCTTGGTGAACTCAAGTCCAAAACTCATCGGATCGGTTTCAAACGACGAATCTGACCGTTGAAACCCGTCTACCTTACGAGTGATGCATCTACATGCAAAAATTTTAAATTTTGAAATTAATTTTGCATAGAGTCAAGGTCAAAAAAAGTCAAAAAGTGAATGTATTAAAATTAATTTATTAACCTTCTAATTTTGACCACTTGACTCTATATAAAATTAATTTCAAAATTTAAAATTTTTTCATATAGACGCATCACTCGTAAGGTAGACGGATTTCAACGGTTGTATTCGGCGTTTGACGCCGAATCCGATGAGTTTTGGACTTGAGTTCACCAAGCCCACGGTTGTATTCGGTGTTTGACGCCGAATCCGATGAGTTTTGGACTTGAGTTCACCAAGGGCTTGGTGAACTCGAGAGCACCCTAGTTCTACTCTCTCTCTATATATATATATATATATATTCTCTCAGAGCTAATTAAAAAAATTAGAAGAACTACTATTTAAGAGTATGATTCAAATGTCTTGTGTCTTCCGTGCCTTAATTGTGCCTCACATCCTTAACTGATCAATGTTCATAAAATCAAACAGTTAATTCAAACTGCTCAACATGATTCGCATATTAAATTGTGCTTGGAGACCAAATTTTATATTTTTTAGAAAAATTTTGCTATTTTTTTAAAGGTACAAAATCATTGTTTTTTGACGATTCTGGACCATCCAAAAACAATGATTTTATACTTATCTAAAATATAGTAAAAAAATTTCAAAAATTATAAAATTTGGTCTTCAAGCATATTTTAATACGGAAATCATGTTGAGCGTTTAGATTGACTATTAGAACGTTGAAACGGAGATAATAATGTGAGAGTAGAACTAGGGTGCTCTCGAGTTCACCAAGTCCTTGGTGAACTCAAGTCCAAAACTCATCGGATCGGCTTCAAACGACGAATCCGACCGTTGAAACCCGTCTACCTTACAAGTGATGCGTTTACATGCAACAATTTTAAATTTTGAAATTAATTTTGCATAGAGTCAAGTGATCAAAAAACGTCAAAAAATGAATGCATTAAAATTAATTTATTAACCTTCTAATTTTGACCACTTGACTCTATGCAAAATTAATTTTTAAATTTAAAATTTTTGCATGTAGACGCATCACTCGTAAGGTAGACGGGTTTCAACGGTCGGATTCGTCGTTTGATGCCGATCCGATGAGTTTTGGACTTGAGTTCACCAAGGGCTTGGTGAACTCGAGAGCACCCTAGTTCTACTCAATAATGTGAATCACGATTAAAGAATGAAAGATATAAGACATTTGAATCCTACTGTTTAATAAATATATTTATTTGAGAAAATTATCTTATTGGTTTCAAAAACGAAAGAACAAGAATCCAGGCGATTCCAGAGTACAAAAAGAAATAAAAATTTAAAAAGATCAAGAAATACGTTGGGAAAATAACAAGGCGATTGGGTAAATATTTTAACAGAGCAGTTTTGACTTGATGCAATGCACAAACCATATGCAGTGCTAATTTGATTCTATAGTCTGTGCGCTGCAGAAGTCGAAATTGCTCTGTTAAAACCTTTACATAGTCGATTCCATTTTGTCACGGAGACCGCAGAACGAATGGCTTCTGATCAGAAAGAATTGCGCTGGAGTTCACGCTGGGGATGATTTTGGATATTCTAAACGCTCCGTGCCCTATGGGGTGGAGAGCAGGTTGGGTCTGATCTGCTTTAAGATCGTGCGCACGAATTTTAAAGCAAATGCAAAAATTGTGGGAGCGAATCTTAAAACAGATCGGACGGTTATTGAACTCATCAAACTCACTTTGAGTCTGATGAACATCGGACCCAAATTGACCTCTATGGGGTTAGGTGCTGGTCCCAATCGGGTCCATATTTTCTACTCAAATATTAAGTTTGGATCCGAAACGACAAATTAGAATTCGGAATCAAACTGGACAACTTTAAAAATGAGTGAGGCTATGTTACTATGCATAGTCCATATTGGCCCACGCTATGGACTCAAATTTTCAATTTGAAAGTTCAAACGGTCGATCTGAACCGTTCAACATAGTCTCATATGAATATGTATTTTTAAACTTAATTTAATATTTTTTAGAATTCTTTTACTATTTTTTAATGAGTAGAAAATCACTTATTCATAAAACAGTGATTTTCTACCCATCTAAAAAAACTCTAAAAAATGTTAAATTTAGTTTAAGAATATATATATTCACATGAAGATCATATTGAACTGTTTGAATCAACTATTTGAATTTTAAAAATAAAAATATTAATTCGTAGTACGGACCAATCTATACTATGTATAATTACCATAGCCTCACTCGATGAAAATTTACGAAGCCGATATAATATGTATGCCGAAGCTGACTGGAAGATCCGAATTCAAACTAAAGGATTTGAACTCGATCCCAAGCGAGTCCGAATACTCTGAAGTAACTCAAATTTTTTTTTTTTTTGCTTTAAAGTAACTCAAATTTTGAATTTATATCCGAAACGTCTTATTATAACTCAATATTAAATTTGTATCTGAACCATCTGATCGGACTAATTCAATTTGAGGTAAAATGCATGGAATTCCTTAATTAAAATAGATCATACGGTTCGAATCTAAATTCAAAATTTGAGTTACTTTGAGGTGAACATGTGAAAATTAGACGTTCAAATGGTTTGTTTATTTGATTTAAAATAAAACTCTTTAATAAACGATTCAATTGTGTGATTATTTTAAAATAATAATATTTTTTTTTGTTATGATAGTCTATTTATGTAATGGGTGAATAACTACCTTAATGAACGCAACCTCTAAACAAAAAGGTCATGTTTGATCGTGATTTATATTGAGAAATAAGAAGTTTAATCCTTTCTTGTAAGTAAACATAGATAAACTATGGGGTATGTTTGGTTGAATTGAGAATAAACTATTTTTAGAGTTAGGCTATTCGGAACAGCCTATTCAGTGTTTGGCTAGATTAGAATAGCTAGAATAGTGAATTCAAACTTTTTATCTTATTATAATAGGTTATTCCTAAGAGTTGAGATTTGACTATTCTAATAAGATAAAAAATAGATATTCTTTTTTTTTGTTTGAAAAACATGATAGAAACTATCAAAACAATAATTATTCTTAATTTAACTATTCTAGCAATTCTTATTTTGCAATCAAACATACTCTGGTAGAATAACTTGTAGTGATGACATAAGAAATAAGAAAGAGTAAGGTAGAGAGGTCAGCTGACTTATTTCATCTCTCATCATCATAATAATAATAATAATAATAATATTAAAATGGCATTGTTATTCTAGAAGAATCAAATCGGTATCATCATAGCTCTGAAAATCGATCGATTCTGAGTTGACTCGATCGGCTTAGTCAGACAAACTTCACAGCACCTCAATGATCTCTATATTGGAAATGTCGATTGAATTTAATGATCCTTCTTTGGCGAGCAAGAAATCTACACTGACTCTATTTTTCTGTGGAATTTTGCCGATCTTCTCTCGTTCTTCTTCGGTCAATTCCCAGTCGAAGATTTCCAAGTTTTGCCGGAGCCTTTCCTTATTGAAGCTCTTTACAACCATGCTTACTCCTTGCTCCACCAGCCATCTCAGTGCAATCTGCAAATTTAACATATTAAATAGATATACATTTGCCTGATGAATTTTGTCAGCAGCATCTGAAAATTACAATCAAGATCATATCATATGGTATACTGAGCACACTGGTGTCATAATTGTGTAACAAATGCTTCTAATCTCTCTTATTTACACTATCTACTAGGTCTGATTGGCATGAGACCTACTTTAGATGCGATGGCCTCCCCGACCGTCCGATCTGCTTTAAGATTCGTGTGCTCCGCTTTAATATTTGTGTGCACGGATCTTAAAGTGAATTGATCGGTCCTGAAACTCATCGGACTCAAAAATAGATCTGATGCCCACGAACCTATTCCGTTCTCTATATTAATAGAAAGAACAGAAATTACCTGTGCAATGGTTTTTCCTTTAGCATCAGCTATTTCTTTGAGCACATCAGATGTCAATACTGGATTAATACCAACCAATTTTTCGCCCCCCTGGCCTCCCAATGGAGAGTACCCAGTTATACAAATCCCCTTGTTTGCACAGTATTTCTTTAATTTCTGTTGCTGCCATGATGTGTTCATCTCAACCTGTATTAATACCCATAATTAAATTAACCTTATTTACTATAATTAGCCCAAGACTGTAAATTTTTGCATTGTATACCTGGTCAACAGCAGGAGGTATCTTAGCAAATGAAAGTAGTTCTTCTAGCTTTCTTGTATTGAAATTGCTCACTCCAATTGCCTTTGTTAAACCCAACCTTTGGCACTCTTCCATTACTTCCCATACACCCTTCAGGTCTAGTGGTACCACATCCTCTCGTTTGATAGGGAATTCACGCGCTCCCGGCTTCACACTCATCGGCAAGTGGATTAGGTACAAGTCGAGGTAATCGGTTTTCAGATTCCTATGGAGCAAGGCAAGAAAAGAATCAGCAAATTGAGAATTCAGATTTCTACCATAGAAGGAATAATCGGAATTGGGATCGGGATCGGCAACTTCCGATCCTGATCCGGATCGGTCCAAAATCGGTCGGAATCGTTTTTTCCTCTCAAACTGGCTTTCCGAGTAAATCGGTCCAAAATCAGATCGGTCTTGTCCGATCCCGATCTGAATCGGCCGATTCCGATTAGAATCGGCCGATTTTGCCTTCTATGATTTCTACTTGTGATTCTCCATCGCAATTGATTTGTACGCAAGATGAAATGATTAAAAAAAAATTAAGCAATATGATAGTGGTATGAAACTACATATGTAACAAGTATCACTTAATCAGATTGGGTGTTCAAGTTTTGTACCACAGAATCAGATAATTGATCTTAATTTCTTTGATCTTTGAACTCACCTGAGACTGGATTGAATGGAAGGAAGAACAAGGTCCGGGTGGTTCTCTGTACACCAGAGCTTGGAAGTGATGAACAGCTCCTCGCGTGATCCTATGAGGCCGAGTTTTATGGCCTCCTGTATGACCTCTCCTAGCGGTTGCTCTGTCTGGTACAGAGAGGCAGTGTCAAAGTGGCGGTACCCAATCGCAATTGCATCCAGATAAGCCGATTTCATCTTCTCCGGTGTGCTCGGGAACTCGGCAGTCCCCATGCCCACAACCGGCATCACATGACCGTTGTTCAGTATCAGTTTTGGGATCATCTCACTAGTTGTCATCTCTCTGTTTCTCAGCTAGCTAGTGAATGATAACAAGGGGATAAAGGAGAGTAGGTCAGAAAGAGATTGATGGGAGAATTTTTTTATTTAGAGAAACTATTATCAAGTAAGAGAGGAAAAGAAAAAAAGAGTATTTTGAATTTTCGATCTATAAAAATATTGATTGAATTTTTTTCATTCTAAATTTTGGGTCAGTAAAAGTTCTACCAATTCTTTTGTATTTCTTTACAATATTTATCTTGTATTACTCCCTGTTATTTCTTTTCAAGTTGAAAAAAATATGTTATTTTAAATCGGTAAAAGTTCTGGCGATCCTCCTATATATTCAAAAATTAAGATAATTTTTCTCTATCTATTATTATTTTATAATATTTCCTATAAATAAAAAATTTCCCGATTGATAGGGATAAGGATAAGCCTAACGCGTATCCTCTGCATTAACTTAAAAAGGAATCTTTTGAGTTAATGAATCTGAACCATCTGATTTTAAACGGAGCCAATCCGATTTCTGACTATAACTTAGAAGAATTTTCAATATTCGTGCAGATCTAGTCCGCACAAATCTTAAAACAAATCAGATAGTCGAAATTCATTAACTCAAAAGATTCCCTTTTGAGTTAATGCAGAGGATACGATAAGCCTTGGACAGATTGGTAGGATGTCAAATCCCCAAAGTCTTGTCAAATATGGCATCTTTGGAACTTTATAGATCACCAACAGGTTGGCCATATTATATTATACATACTTTCTAGTTCTCAACCAAACAATCTTGTGATCTAGTCCCACTTGTAATTTTATAAAGATCAATTATTGGTGATTTGGTATCTTAAGAAACAAGCTAAGAAGGGAACATAAATATATCCTCTGAGGTAACAAAACATTGTTGTTTAGATGATCCGGACCGTCCGATCAGAATCCAGGATAATTATGTCCATGGTGTAATGCACGAGCATCTTTAATATTCGTGTGGAGTTCGATCGGACGGTTCGGATGTAAACAGTTACCTTGAGGTGATATGAATTCTTCTAGTCTCACCTAGAAAGATCAATTATTGAATCTTAAGAATTAAGCTAATTATAGAAGCAATATGAATAGAAGCACATCATGTATTTGAATATATATTGGGCGGACTGTTCCAATTACATGATTAATAAATAAAATCAATAAATGATTGAATAGAAATAATTTTTGTTACAAGGTATATATTGACCTCAAAATTATTTTCTTCATCGTCAAATAAAGTAATAAATTATTTTATATACAATTTTATATCCAATTATTAGAAGATAAAAAAATATATAAATAATATCTCTGAGCTAATAGAATAGAAGAAATCTACTATTTTGGATAAACTTATTTAGTTAAATATTGAGAAAGTTTCCTTAATGGAATCAAAAGCGAATCAAAAGAATAACAATTTAAATAGATCAGGAAATATCCTGGAGTGTTGGTCCCAAAATAAAAATAAATAAATAATTCAGTTGTGTGATTAATTTTAAAATAAAAAATAATTCTATTTTTTTTCCTAAAGAACGATTCAATAGATTCAATTTGCATTTTCACATTTATAAATCAAGTAGAGCAAACAAATTTAATGAATTAAAATGATATAGAATATTATATCAGAATTATACTAATATAAAGAAATTGGTAGTTTGTGATTCGCTATAAAATAAAATTTTACATAAAAATTCCGTTTAATAAAAATCACTCGAATTATGAACGATTTGTAATTTGGTTGATTGGATGATTTGATCAGTTAAATTTATACTATGCAAATATAAGAAAAATTTAATTAGACAAAATTTAATTATTTTTGAATTTACAAAAATAAAAATGGGGTCCAGTTTCTCAACTTGATGTGGTAGCAAAAAATCTTCTTCACATATTGGTTCTTCTTTTTACTTGAAAGATTTAAAATAATTAAAAATTCCCGCAAAACATTTTATATATAATGTTACCTAATTTTATAATATAACATTCGCTCATCTGTTGTTGAATTTTATCATCCGAAAAATATATATTTTATCTCGTTCTTCCAAATTTAATCGTTCTTGTAAATTTAATGTAATTTGTAAATATTTACGTCAAGATACAATTAAATCCACGGCAAAAGGCGGACTTTAACCTAATCTTTACACCGAACATGTGGCCTGCCGCCTGCCTCTACTTTTCATCTCCATCGAGATTTGTGCTATTTATTCAATCTCGTTAGCTAGATCTCCCAAAAAGTTTCTCTCAAAATTTTCTGTCCTATTTCATGCAGCCATATGTGCATCTGGTTTTATTTAAATAGTAATTAGCATAGTGACAACTCAATGATTCGGGAAAGGTTCGGCGGGGTAAAAAATTTGTGATTCAGGTATAATCGGGAATGATTTCGTATAACAAGGATGCAAAAAAAAAAAAAGTTTGAAAAAAAAAAAAAATTTCGTGTTTTTTTCGCAAATAATTCGTCAACTCGCGTTTTATTCGCGAATTATACGTTTCTGCGTTTTATTCGGAGTTCGGTTCGGTAACATCAAAAAAACATTTAATACGCGAATTATTCGCAAATTAAACGCAAATCTTGTCACTATGGTAATTAGTAACAGCCAAATGTGCAATATACCATGTGCTGTAGCGAATCCTACGAGAAACGAATTTGTATCCTCTGCATTAATTCAAAAATGATTCTTTTGAGTTAATGCATCTGGACCGTCTGATATGTTTTAAATTCGTAGGAACTAGATCTGTATTAATATTGAAAGCTCCCGCATTATAGGCGGTAACTTGACTCTGTTTAAAATCAGACGATCCAAATGCATTAACTCAAAGCTCATTTGAGTTAATGCAGACGATGCAGACTCATGAGAAACCGCAATTGTCCATCAGATTATTTACCCCATCGTTTGTTGTATCAAGGTTATTTATGTCTGCTTATAGCAATTGTCCAATTGAATGGCAGGCAGTCTGATGTATTTAAAAAAAAAAAATTCAAAAAAGAATGGCAATCTGATCAGATGATTTTGGGAGTTGCTTTGATCTCAAATTTGAATCTTGAATCTTTTTGGTCCATCAGATGATTCAGACGCAATAGGATTGATGGGTTTTAATAGGGGAGATAAATTTAGACACATTATTAGTTATCAGGTTAACCGCAAAATATTAGAAAGGAAAAAATAAAAAGGAAAAGGAAGGTTGGGATGGCAAGTTTATCACGAATCAGATTTTTGCCCAGGGCCCGGCCCGCCTTATTATTGACCCAATCAGGCCCAGTTAAGCCCGTCTCGACAAAGTTGTCCTTTTTTCGACGCAATAATCTTGAATACTGAACCCACCAAGAGTTAATTTAGACATTCGTCGGACCAAATTAATTTTGTACTCGATGCTTAAATTTTTTAAAAACTAATAATTTAAATTATTAATCACCAAAAAATTAAGCTCCTTAATTAATCAGGAGCTAACGCATGTGTCCATCATATACAAAAAATTCATAAAAGTATGAATTATGTTGAATTTTTTTGAATATTTAATACAAAGTGTGCCCATGTGGCCATGTGGCAACCCTTTGGTGGATGAGTGGCGGTGGTTTGATTTTGGTTCCTGATTCAATTTATCTCAACTTTTTATTTATTTCTTTTTAAAAAAATTGATTTTCACACAATTAAAATGCAATATCAATTCAATTTATATACTCGTGGCGTGCTGTGATGGGAAACGATAACAACGTAAATAATTTAATTATTCACTGCTCACCATTGGATTTCGAAATGTAACGCCCACATAAAATATATTATCTTAACTAACTGCATTGGAAATAATTCTTTATTTAATATGGTAATTAAGATAATGAACCTAGATATAATTAATGAATCATAACCCAGCAAATTATTTATATTCTGTAAACGTTAATGCTTCTATCAACCAATCATCTGCGTTGTTCCCACAATATATATATATATATATATATATATATATATATATATATATATATATATGAGTAAGGCTACGGTGCTTTGCAAAGTAAACCACCCCGTTTACTTCGGGCTACTTTTTGGATTTTGAAAATTCAAACAACCGATCCGAACCGTTCAACATGTTCTAAACATTGAAATGTGCTTGGAGACCAAATTTTACATTTTTTGGAATTTTTTTACTATTTATTAAGCCACTTTGAAAGTTTCTGATCCGGTGGTCCAGAAAATTTTACTGTTTTTTACTGTTCGCCGTCGGATCAGCGATTTTCAAAGTGGCTTAATAAATAGTAAAAAAATTCCAAAAAATATAAAATTTGGTCTCCAAGCACATTTCAATGTTTAGAACATGTTGAACGGTTCGGATCGGTTGTTAGGATTTTCAAAATCTAAAAAGTAGTCCGAAGTAAACGGGGTGGTTTACTTTGCAAAGCACCGTAGCCTTACTATATATATATATATATATATATATATATAGAGAGAGAGAGAGAGAGAGAGAGAGATGGGCTATGGTGCATTGCAATGCATAGGCACCCTTATGCATTGGACCATAAATCACCGATCCAAACCGTTCATCTTGTTCTCCATATTAATATGTACTTGGAGACCAAATTTTATATTTTTTGGAATTTTTTTACTATTTATTAAGCCACTTTGAAAATTGCTGATCACATGGTCCAGAATTTAGTTGCACTGTTTTTACTGTTCACCCGGATCAGCAATTTTCAAAGTATTTTAATAAATAGCAAAAAAATTTCAAAAAATGTAAAATTTGGTCTCCAAGCACATATTAATATGGAGAACAAGATGAACGGTTTGGATCGGTCATTTGGACTTTGAATCCGTGATTTATAGTCCAATGCACAAGGGTGCCTATGCATTGCAATGCACCATAGCCCATCTCTCTCTCTCTATATATATATATATATTAATTTTCTTTTTAACATATATTTGATTCTGAGAAGCTGCCTTGCCGCCCTGGTGTACATCACAGCTGACGTCTCCCACTTCCCAGAAACTAGGTGCAGTCAACAAAGGTTCAACAAGATGGGATCTTATGTGACATCTTAATAACTTCGAAGTATAGCGGGTCAGTAACGCATAAAAATATACTTCAATATATAAAGCCCATTTTATCAATTGTAAAACCAAGCATGATTTGGCAGACTTTGAATAATTTGCATTTTTCAGCACTACGGTCTCCAAAGTGAATGGCAAACAAATAAATTTTCAGAAGTGTTAATGCATGATTGACGACATTATTTCCTAGAAATCTGTTGCATATATAGTTTAATCATTTCCTGAACTTTTTGTGGTTCTATAAATAAAGCAGAAACAACCACTAGCCAACTCAAAGTTCAAATTGAGAGAAGAGAGAGATGGCATTAGAAACCAGTACCAAAATCCCTTTAAAAACCCTTAGCTCAGGCCATGACATGCCGGTCGTAGCCTTAGGCACGATCGAGTCCTCGTTCGATCCTGATAAGGCAATAGCAGCCATTATAGAGGCGGTCAAGATCGGATACCGCCACTTTGACACGGCATCTCTGTACGGATCAGAGGGTGCCTTGGGTGATGGCATTGCCGAGGCCGTGCGGCTCGGTCTGATCGGGTCGCGTGCAGATGTGTTTATCACCTCCAAGCTATGGTGTACCGACAACCATCCCGATGGTGTGCTTTCTGCCATTAAAACTAGTCTCAGGTAAATTTCTTTTCCCTTTTGTTGTCACAAGATTATGGGCTAATAATTAAATGTCATATATCCATCACTTTAAAAATGAAGAAACCATCACTTACCATTCCAAAACTTTGGCAATGGCTGTGCACTATGATATATATCCTGTCATGCTGTTGAATACTTGAATCACAAAAATTTAGCATAAATTTTTTTTAAAATAAGACAGTTTTGATAGTCTTTTGCTTTTAGCTTAAAATTTATGAAATCACAAAACTTTTGGTATATACTAATAAAGTAATAATGAACACAATACAACTTGTTGCCACACAATTATGCCTTTTGCTTATATTTCGTACAGAAACACTTTCCAGTTTATCCCACTGTCTATGTTCATCCTCGCACAAGTACTTAGCAATGTTTGGAATTCATGATATGCTTATTTTTTTAGTAACAATAGGGGTCAAGCCCTCATGATATGCTTATTAATCATATGCTCAATTCATTTGGCAACATAAAGGAATCTTAAAATGGACTACCTGGACTTGTATCTGATCCACTGGCCAATAAGTATTAAATCGGGGCCAAACACCTTCCCGCTGAAGCGGGACGAAGTGATACCCCTGGATCTAAAAGGTGTGTGGGAGGCCATGGAAGAGTGCCAAAAACTAGGTCTGACAAGGTCCATTGGAGTGAGCAATTTTACAACAAAGAAGCTTGAGGAGCTGCTTCAGTTTGCTAAGATACCTCCTGCTGTTAACCAGGTAATATAAATAATTGTGCAAGTTTATCATTAATAAGGTAAAAATGATTATGTATGTGGGGATGGTTTTTCCCTTTTAATTTTTCTTACAGAGTTGTTTTTTTTCAAGGATAACTAAATAATAAGTCTTCTGATTTTTATTCAGGTTGAGATGAATCCAGCATGGCAGCAACAGAAATTAAAAGAATATTGTACAAAGAAAAGAATAACTATCACTGCATACTCTTCTTTGGGCGGCCAAATGAAATCCATCCCTAATGCAGTTTTAACATCTGATGTGCTCAAAGAAATAGCAAATGCCAAAGGCAAAAGTATTGCACAGGTGCTCGCTGCTCTTATTATTCACTATGTACATATCAGATTTTTATACAATATCAATCAAGCATTTTGCTGATAGTAGTATTGTCAATTGGTCTAGCAGCAAAAGTTTGACCAGTATACAAAATCTGTGAAGATTATCAGATTTTTAGTAGTCAATCATTAGGAAAAAAAATCAGTCAATTAATTATCCAACGAATATAATGTCTCCTAAGAGATTTTCTTTTTACTTAATTCCAAGAAAAAACAACAAATTAGTAATTTTCTTGTATTATTATTATATCTTGTAGATTTCACTGAGATGGATTCTGGAACAAGGCACAGGCATTGTAGTAAAGAGCTTCTACAAAGAAAGGCTCATACAGAATCTGGAAATCTTCGATTGGGAATTAACCGAAGAAGAACACGCAAAGATCAGCTCGATCCCGCAAAAAAAGTTGTTCACTACAGAATTCATGCTCACCTCAGAAGGAACTTTAACATCGGTTGACTTTGTCGATATTAATAACATGGAAGATTAAGTCTTGATAACTTTGTTGGGATATCAAATTCCTCACACATGTTTTTAAGAAGAGTTGCTATATATATGTGTGAATTTGTTGGTCATGTTTTGACCTTCTTTGATAATAAAGTTTGTAACAGTTTTTTTTTGGTTTGTTGCTTCAAAATTATTAATTTCTGCATATAGAAATTGTTCAATTGAATGGTAGAGTCTGATAAGAAATTATTTAAGTAATAACAGGGAATTGTTTTGATCTCAAACGTGTTCATGAATCTTGCATCTTTTTGGTGCATAAGATGATTCAGACACAATTGGATTCCAATGCTTCTTCTTTTGCATACAACTTCTGATGAGCAATTCCTGTCTTCTCATAAAAAAAAAAAATTAAATAAATAAAAGAGAAAAGAAGATTGGGATAACAAATTTATCACGAACCAATATTTCTGTCCAGGATCCGGCCCGATTGTGTTGTGGGCTTATCGGCCCAAAAGAAAATTAAACTAATTTCCAACTTTTCAGTTTTTGCAACTTTTTTCTACTTCCCTCCTTTACTCGTTTCCCCGCGCTGGCACCCAATCGAAAAAAAATGGCTCTTCATTTCCCCGCCTCCCAATCTATTTCCACTTGTAACCAAATTTCAAATTAATTAATGCCCAATTCACCAGTCACAAAATCCATAGTTTTAAATCCAAACAAGTCATGGATAAAAATTGAGAACTCCCACTTCCCTCTCAAATCCAACCTACAAATAACCTCTCAACCCACCATGTCTGCTCTCCAATCCAACCTCACCATGGCTCTCTCTTCCCTCTCTCTTGACAAAGAAAACATCGCTCCTCCTTCTACCTCTTCAATGAACAACAGCTTAATCAAGAACAGAAAGAGAAAGAGGATGGATTGGTCCGATTGGATTAGAGTTCCGCTCGAAGACATCACACATTTGTTTCATCCAAACAACAACGATGAAGTGATGCCTTGCGCTGCTCTGTTCCATTTGGATTCTCCAATTGAGAGGAGAGTTATGCTGGTGAAGCGAAGGGTTTTCAAGCCCGCAAAGAAGAGTAACAGAGTTTGTCTAAGAAAAGAGTTCAGATAACTTGATCTTTTTTTTTTTTTTTTTTGGCAAAATTGCCAGTTAGTGAACAATTATTTACTATAAAAAACAATTTAGTGAAAATTTGTGCTGCTTAGTTCATGTTTTGGGGTTGTGAGATGATTCAGACACAATTGTATGGATTTTCACTTGTCAGGATTCGTGTTGTTCTTGTAGAGATTAATTGCTGAAGCCAAATTCATATCAGGCACAGCCCAATAGAAAAAATGAAAATAAAAAATAAAAAAGGAGGTTGTGAAATTTTCCACCCAATAATTTTGAAAGCTGAACCCATCAGAGGTTTTATATAGAAATTTCGGAGACTAATTTTGTACTACATGAGTAAATTTATAAATGTAATAATTGAAAAATTAATCACCAAAAAATTGAACTCCTTAATCAGGAGCTATCACCAAAAAATTCAGAAAAATATGAATTACAATCTAATTTTCTAAATATTTTATACGAAGTTCGCACGAGAACAGAGTAGGTCTGATGCCCATCGGACCTACTTTTAGGTTCAACGAGCATGATGACTGTCCGATCTAATTTAAGATATGTGCGCACGAAAATTGAAACAAATATGCACGAAGTTTAAAGCATTTTGCACGTTAAAGAAAATCGACAGTGATTAAACCCATCGAACAAAAGTAGGTCCAATGCCCATCGGACCTACTCTCAAGTGAGTTCGCACATGTAGCAATTGTCGTGAGAGGGAAGGGGGAGTTTTCAATTTTTATCCATGGCTTTATTATACGAAGTTCCCATGCACATGTGGGAATTTTCAGTCTCGAATTTTATCAATTTTTATTTATTATAAAAGAAAGTGGTGCAGAAAACAAATGCATAAAACAACAAAATTGGAAAATTGTCGTGACATAAGAAGTTTATGAATACAGACTGTGAAATAAGAATTTTTTTTATAAATCATAATTAAAAAAAAAAATTTACGAAACCAACATGATTTTTTTTTTTTTACAAAAATTATAAGAACCGAAATGTCATTCGGTCCGGTTTTTTTTTTAGATTTTCTGTAGCGGCTCATATGAAAACTTGTGAAACCAGTACCACAAAAAATTCAAAAAGAGGATCGGACTAAAATGCCATTTCAGTCTGGAATATAAAAAATAACGGACCGAAATGGCATTTTCGGTTCTTATGATTTTTGTAAAAAAAAAAAAATCATGTTGGTTTCGTATTGGTTTCGTAAAAGAAAAAAAATTTAAGTGGTTTATAACAAAAATTCGTGAAATAAAGGTTGAAATATCTTCTCAGCAGTTTTCTTGACCTTTTAGTTTTGTGTTGTGTTGCCCTTTAAGAGCCCAATAAATTAAATTGGAAAATTGTTCGTGATATAAGAAGTTTCCAGAGAAGTTGACATAAAACAAAAGGCAAGCAAGTTGAAGGACAACGCTGGGCCCACATAAGGAGGTATCGACTGGGCCCACATGTTGCTTAGTACCAAATCAGATTATCTTTCTTATGGGGGCCCAGGTGAGACCCATGCTGATTATCGTCCTAAATCCTAATTAACATCAACATATTGGTCGGTAAAGATTTTAACAGAACAGTTTTGATTTCATGCAGCGTCCAGACTATTGAATCAAAACAGCTCTGTACATGGTTTGTGCGCTGCATGAAGTCAAAATTGCCCTGTTAAAATGTTTATCCCATATAAGTTTAAATATTCGATAAAGGAAAAAGTTGTGCGAGTCACTAATTCAAGTTCTTTGATTGTGAATACAAGTTACCATAAGATTCTTATGGAGCAAAGAGTATCGTTACTCTTTGTCGTGGATACAGATTAATTGTGACTAGCTAGCATCAATGTTATTAAAGGTGTGCGAGTGTACTGATTAAAGCGTAATGCATAACAAAATAATAGTAAAGGTTTCAAATTTGTGACAATTGGATTTTATAATATCAATAAATTCACAATTTTTATTTTATTTTTACAATATAATTAATTGCAAAGAGAGGATGAGGAAAATTTGGAGAGAGAAATAGAATTAACTGGACAGATTCGAAAGCGGAGAGAGGTGAGAGGAATTTGGATCCGAATATAGTGGTGAGATTCGGTGCTAGGGATTTCAGGGCAGCTTTACTAATCACGTCCAATCCAACAATAAATTCAGTTCAAAGTAATTTAAATTAGCGAAGTTTAGAAGCGAAAAAAAAAAAAAAATTCAAACTCTAGATCTAGCCGCACTCCTCCCGTATGGCCACACTCCTCTTCCCCTCTAGATTTTACTCTTGACACAACAATATCCTCCTCTTTCATCTCTACCTCCTGAAGTGGAGAGGAGAATGAGAGAGAGAGAGAGGAGGGACCCGAGCGAGCTGATCGGAGCCAATAGTGTGATATCGTCAAAGCTCGGAACGTAGAGTCTATCAATTCTCGCATGGTGTGGTG
>JAJGRW010000466.1:23340-41100 GCA_025461045.1 Carex parvula
TTCAGGAGGTAGAGATGAGAGAGAGAAGAGGATATTGTTGTGTCAAGAGTAAAATCTAGAGGGGAAGCGGAGTGTGGCCATATGGGAGAAGTGCGCGCGGCTAGATCTAGAGTTTGAATTTTTTCTTTTTTTCACTTTTAAACTTCGCTAATTTAAATTACTTTGAACTGAATTTATTGTTGAATTGGACGCAATCAATAGAAGCTGCCCTAAAATCCCCAGCACCGAATCTCACCACTATATACGGATCCAAATTCCTCTCACCTCTCTCCGCTTTCGAATATGTCCAATTAATTCTATTTCTCGCTCCAAATTCTCCTCATCCTCTCATTGAAATTTATTATATTATAAAAATAAAATAAAAATTGTGAATTTATTGATATTATAAAATCCAATTGTCACAAATTTGAAACCTTTACTAATATTATTGTTATGCATAACGCTTTAATCAGTACACTCGCACACCTTTGATAACATTGATGCTAGTCACAATTAATCTGTAGTCACGACAAAGAGTAACGATACACTCTTTGCTCCATAAGAATCTTATGGTAACTTGTATTCACAATCAAATAACTTGAATTAGTGACTCGCACAACTTTTTCCTTTTTCGAATATTTAAACTTATATGGGATAAACATTTTAACAGGACAATTTTGATTTCATGCAGTGCACAAATCATATACAGAGTTGTTTTGATTCAATAGTCTGAACTAGGGGTGTTCATTGGGTCCGGTTTAGTCGGTTTTGAACCGAACCGAATTAGTTTGGACCAAACGGTTCGGTTTTTTTGGTTTAATGGTTCGGTTCGGTTTGCTTTTTAAAACCGAATTATAATTTCGGTTTGGTTCAGATTGAAAATTTTCAAAACCGAAATCACCGAACCGACAGAAATTTTATATATTATGAATTTGGTCTGGACCGCCCCAGTTTATTTCTTAATCAATTGCTTTAAATACTTCAATTTATTTCTTAATATCCCGGTTTATTTCTTAATACCTCGGTTTATTTCTTAATATACTTTGGTTTATTATAAATCAATTGCTTTAAATAAAAAAAATTAATATATTTCAGTTTGAACCGAACAAACCGAAATAAAACTTTGGTTCGGTTCGGTTGCAATGCTAAATCGGTTCGGTTGGATTTTATTTTTGAAACAGAATTATAACTTTGGACGCTGCATGAAATCAAAACTGTTCTGTTAAAATCTTTACCGACCAATATGTTGATGTTAATTAGGATTTAGGACGATAATCAGCATGGGTCTCACCTGGGCCCCCATAAGAAAGATAATCTGATTTGGTACTAAGCAACATGTGGGCCCAGTCGATACCTCCTTATGTGGGCCCAGCGTTGTCCTCCAACTTGCTTGCCTTTTGTTTTATGTCAACTTCTCAGGCAACTTCTTATATCACGAACAATTTTCCAATTTAATTTATTGGGCTCTTAAAGGGGAGAACAGAGTAGGTCCGATGCACATCAGGCCTACTTTTAGGTTCAACGAGCATGATAACCGTCCGATCTAATTTTAGATTTGTACGCATCAAAATTGAAACAGACACGCACAAAGTTTAAAGCGTTCTGCATGAATCTTAAAGCAAATCGACAGTGATTAAACCCATCGAACCAAAGTAGGTCCGATGCCCATCGGACCTACTCTCAAGTGCTTAAAGGGCAACACAAAACTAAAAGGTCTAGAAAACTGCTGAGAAGATATTTCAATCTTTATTTCACAGTTTGTATTCATAAACTTCTTATGTCACGACAATTTTCCAATTTTGTTGTTTTATGCATTTGTTTTCTGTACCACTTTCTTTTAAAAAAAATAAAAAAAATTGATAAAATTTGAGACTGAAAATTCCCACATGTGGGAACTTCGTATAATAAATCCATGGATAAAAATTGAAAAAGGAATTGCTACATGTGCGAACTTCGTATAAATATTTAGAAAATTAGACTGTAATTCATATTTTTCTGAATTTTTTGGTGATAGCTCCTGATTAAGGAGTTCAATTTTTTGGTGATTAATTTTTCAATTATTACATTTATAAACTTACTCATGTAGTACAAAATTAGTCTCCGAAATTTCTATATAAAACCTCTGATGGGTTCAGCTTTCAAAATTATTGGGTGGAAAATTTCACAACCTCCTTTTTTATTTTTATTTTCATTTTTTCTATTGGGCTGTGCCTGATATGAATTTGGCTTCAGCAATTAATCTCTACAAGAACAACACGAATCCTGACAAGTGAAAATCCATACAATTGTGTCTGAATCATCTCACAACCCCAAAACATGAACTAATTAAACAGCACAAATTTTCACTAAATTGTTTTTTTTTATAGTAAATAATTGTTCACTAACTGGCAATTTTGCCAAAAAAAAAAAAAAAAAAAAGATCAAGTTATCTGAACTCTTTTCTTAGACAAACTCTGTTACTCTTCTTTGCGGGCTTGAAAACCCTTCGCTTCACCAGCATAACTCTCCTCTCAATTGGAGAATCCAAATGGAACAGAGCAGCGCAAGGCGTCACTTCATCGTTGTTGTTTGGATGAAACAAATGCGTGATGTCTTCAAGCGGAACTCTGATCCAATCGGACCAATCCGTCCTTTTTCTCTTTCTGTTCTTGATCAAGTTGTCGTTTATTGAAGAAGTCGAAGGAGGAGAAGAGGCAGGAGGAATGATATTTTCTTTGTGAAGAGAGAGGGAAGAGAGAGCCATGGCGATGTTGGATTGGAGAGCAGACATGGTGGGTTGAGAGGTTATTTGTAGGTTGGATTTGAGAGGGAAGTGGGAGTTTTCAATTTTTATCCATGACTTGTTTGGATTTGAAACTATGGATTTTGCGACTGGTGAATTGGGCATTAATTAATTTGAAATTTGGTTATAAGTGGAAATAGATTGGGAGGCGGGGAAATGAAGAGCCATTTTTTTTCGATTGGGTGCCAGCGCGGGGAAACGAGTCAAGGAGGGAAGTAGAAAAAAGTTGCAAAAACTGAAAAGTTGGAAATTAGTTTAATTTTCTTTTGGGCCGAAAAGCCCACAACACAATCGGGCCGGATCCTGGACAGAAATATTGGTTCGTGATAAATTTGTTATTCCAATCTTCTTTTTTCTTTTATTTATTTAATTTTTTTTTTATGAGCAAGACAGGAATTGCTCATCGATCAGAAGTTGTATGCAAAAGAAGAAGCATTGGAATCCAATTGTGTCTGAATCATCTTATGCACCAAAAAGATGCAAGATTCATGAACACGTTTGAGATCAAAACAATTCCCTGTTATTATTTAAATAATTTCTTATCAGACTCTACCATTCAATTGAACAATTTCTATATGCAGAAATCAATAATTTTGAAGCAACAAACCAAAAAAAAAAACTGTTACAAACTTTATTATCAAAGAAGGTCAAAACATGACCAACAAATTCACATATATATATAGCAACACTTCTTAAAAACATGTGTGAGGAATTTGATATCCCAACAAAGTTATCAAGACTTAATCTTCCATGTTATTAATATCGACAAAGTCAACCGATGTTAAAGTTCCTTCTGAGGTGAGCATGAATTCGGTAGTGAACAACTTCTTTTGCGGGATCGAGCTGATCTTTGCGTGTTCTTCTTCGGTTAATTCCCAATCGAAGATTTCCAGATTCTGTATGAGCCTTTCTTTGTAGAAGCTCTTTACTACAATGCCTGTGCCTTGTTCCAGAATCCATCTCAGTGAAATCTACAAGATATAATAATACAAGAAAATTACTAATTTGTTGTTTTTTCTTGGAATTAAGTAAAAATGAAAATCTCTTAGGAGACATTATATTCATTGGATAATTGACTGATTTTTTTCCTAATGATTGACTACTAAAAATCTGATAATCTTCACAGATTTTGTATACTGGTCAAACTTTTGCTGCTAGACCAATTGACAATACTACTATCAGCAAAATGCTTGATTGATATTGTATAAAAATCTGATATGTATATAGTGAATAATAAGAGCAGCGAGCACCTGTGCAATACTTTTGCCTTTGGCATTTGCTATTTCTTTGAGCACATCAGATGTTAAAACTGCATTAGGGATGGATTTCATTTGGCCGCCCAAAGGAGAGTATGCAGTGATAGTTATTCTTTTCTTTATACAATATTCTTTTAATTTCTGTTGCTGCCATGCTGGATTCATCTCAACCTGAATAAAAATCAGAAGACTTATTATTTAGTTATCCTTGAACAAAAACAACTCTGTAAGAAAAATTAAAAGGGAAAAACCATCCCCACATACATAATCATTTTTACATTATTAATGATAAACTTGCACAATTATTTATATTACCTGGTTAACAGCAGGAGGTATCTTAGCAAACTGAAGCAGCTCCTCAAGCTTCTTTGTTGTAAAATTGCTCACTCCAATGGACCTTGTCAGACCTAGTTTTTGGCACTCTTCCATGGCCTCCCACACACCTTTTAGATCCAGGGGTATCACTTCGTCCCGCTTCAGCGGGAAGGTGTTTGGCCCCGATTTAATACTTATTGGCCAGTGGATCAGATACAAGTCCAGGTAGTCCATTTTAAGATTCCTTTATGTTGCCAAATGAATTGAGCATATGATTAATAAGCATATCATGAGGGCTTGACCCCTATTGTTACTAAAATAATAAGCATATCATGAATTCCAAACAATGCTAAGTACTTGTGGGAGGATGAACAAAGACAGTGGGATAAACTGGAAAGTGTTTCTGTACGAAATATAAGCAAAAGGCATAATTGTGTGGCAACAAGTTGTATTGTGTGTATTATTAGTATATACCAAAATTTTTGTTATTTCATAAATTTTAAGCTAAAAGCAAAAGACTATCAAAACTGTCTTATTAAAAAAAAAATTTATGCTAAATTTTTGTGATTAAAGTATTCAACAGCATGACAGGATATATATCATAGTGCACAGCCATTGCCAAAGTTTTGGAATGGTAAGTGATGGTTTCTTCATTTTTAAAGTGATGGATATATGACATTTAATTATTAGCCCATAATCATGTGACAACAAAAGGGAAAAGAAATTTACCTGAGACTAGTTTTAATGGCAGAAAGCACACTATTGGGATGGTTGTCGGTACACCATAGCTTGGAGGTGATAAACACATCCGCGCGCGACCCGATCAGACCGAGCCGCACGGCCTCAGCAATGGCATCACCCAAGGCACCCTCTGATCCGTACAGAGATGCCGTGTCGAAGTGGCGGTATCCGATCTTGATTGCCTCTATGATAGCTGCTATCGCCTTATCAGGATCGAACGAGGACTCGGCCGTGCCTAAGGCTACGACCGGCATGTCGTGGCCTGAGCTAAGGGTTTTTAAAGGGATTTTGGTACTGGTTTCTAATGCCATCTCTCTATTTCTCTCAATTTGAACTTGAGTTTGCTAGTGGTTGTTCCTGCTTTATATATAGAACAAAAAAAAGTTAGTAGGTAGTAGTACCTTGGAAGCCTCCTAGAGGAAATGATAAAACTATGCAACAGATTTTCTAGGAAATACTGTGGTGAATCATGCACTAACACTTCTGAAAATTTATTTGTTTGCCATTCACTTTAGAGACCGTAGTGCTGAAAAATGCAAATTATTCGAAGTCTGCCAAATCATGCTTGGTTTTACAACTGATAAATTTTGGACCTTAAATATTGAAGTATATTTTTATGCGTTACTGACCCGCTACACTTTGAAGTTATTAAGATGTCTCATAAGATCCCAACTTATTGGTTAACCTTTGTTGACTGCTCCTAGTTTCTGGGAAGGGGAAGACGTCAGCTGTGATGCACACCAAGGCGGCAAGGCAGCTTCTTAGAAATCAAATATATGTTAAAAAGAAAATTAATATATATATATATAGTGCTTGGCTATTATGCTTATATAAGCATATGTCCACATATGCTTAAATAAGTATTTTTGCGTTTTCAATGTTCAAATGGTCGATCCGACCGTTTATCTTGTACTCCATATTAATATGTGCTTGGAGACCAAATTTTACATTTTTCTGAATTTTTTTACTATTTATTAAGCCACTTTGAAAATTGCTGATCTGGATGAACAGTAAAAACAGTGTTTCCAAAATTCTGGACCATATGATCAGCAATTTTCAAAGTGGCTTAATAAATAGTAAAAAAATTCAGAAAAATATAAAATTTAGTCTCCAAGCACATATTAATATGGAGAACAAGATGAACGGTCGGATCGACCATTTGAACATTGGAAACTCAAAAATGAGTTATAAGCATATGTGGGCATATGCTTATATAAGCATAGTAGCCAGCCCCACATATATATATATATATATATATATATATAGTAGAACTAGGGTGCTCTCGAGTTCACCAAGCCCTTGGTGAACTCAAGTCCAAAACTCATCGGATCGGCTTCAAACGACGAATCTGACCGTTGAAACCCGTCTACCTTACGAGTGATGCATCTACATGCAAAAGTTTTAAATTTTGAAATTAATTTTGCATAGAGTCAAGTGGTCAAAAAACGTCAAAAAATGAATACATTAAAATTAATTTATTAACCTTCTAATTTTGACCACTTAACTCTATGCAAAATTAATTTCAAAATTTAAAATTTTTGCATGTAGACGCATCACTAGTAAGGTAGACGGGTTTCAACAGTCGGATTCGTCGTTTGAAGCCGATCCGATGAGTTTTGGACTTGAGTTCACTAAGAGCTTGGTGAACTCGAGAGCACCCTAGTTCTACTCTATATATATATATATATATATATATAGAGAGAGAGAGAGAGAGAGAGGGGGCTAATATCAAAACGTTTGCACCACGGCTCTCGTGCAACCAAGTTGTTTTCGGATTTTCAAAGTCCAAACAATTAAACCAAACCGTTAGATGTTCAATCTATATTAAAATCTGCTTGGAGACCAAATTTTACATTTTTTGGAATTTTTTTACTATTTATTAAGCCACTTTGAAAATCGCTGATTCACTGTGAACAGTAAAAATTTCTGGACCACCGGATCAGCGATTTCAAAGTGACTTAATAAATAGTAAAAAAATTCCAAAAAATGTAAAATTTAGTCACCAAGCACATTTCAATATTTAGAACATGTTGAATGGTTCGGATCGGTTGTTTGGATTTTCAAAATGAAAAATATGGCCCGAAGTAAAGAGGGTGTTTTACTTTACAAAGCACAACAGCCCATCTCATATATATATATATATATATATATATATATATATATATATATATATATATATATATATATATATATATATATTGTGGGAATAACGCAGATGATTGGTTGATAGAAGCATTAACGTTTACAGAATATAAATAATTTGCTGGGTTATGATTCAATAATTATATCTAGGTTCATAATCTTAATTACCATATTGAATTAAGAATTATTTCTAATGCAGTTAGTTAAGATAATATATTTTATGTGGGCGTTACATTTCGAAATCCAACGGTGAGCAGTGAATAATTAAATTATTTACGTTGTTATCGGTTCGGTCACAACACGTCACGAATATATAATTGAATTGATATTGCAGTTTAATTGTGTGAAAATCAAATTTTTTAAAAAGAAATAAATAAAAAGTTCAGATAAATTGAATCAGGAACCAAAATCAAACCACCGCCACTCATCCACCAATGGGTTGCCACATGGGCACACTTTGTATTAAATATTCAAAAAAATTCAACATAATTCATACTTTTATGAATTTTTTGTTAGCTCCTGATTAATTAAGGAGCTTAATTTTTTGGTGATTAATTTTTAAATTATTACTTTTTAAAAAATTTAAGCATGGAGTACAAAATTTGGTCCGACGAATGTCTAAATTAACTCTTGGTGGGTTCAGTATTCAAGATTATTGGGTCGAAAAAAAAGACAACTTTGTCGAGACGGGCCTAACTGGGCCTGATTGGGTCAATAATAAGGCAGGCCGGGCCCTGGGCAAAAATCTGATTCGTGATAAACTTGCCATCCCAACCTTCCTTTTCCTTTTTATTTTTTCCTTTCTAATATTTTGCGGTTAACCTGATAACTAATACTGTGTCTAAATTTATCTCCCCAATTAAAACCCATCAATCCTATTGCGTCTGAATCATCTGATGGACCAAAAAGATTCAAGATTCAAATTTGAGATCAAAACAACTCCCAAAATCATCTGATCAGATTGCCATTCTTTTTTTTTTTTTTTTTTTTAAATACATCAGACTGCCTGCCATTCAATTGGACAATTGCTATAAGCAGACATAAATAACCTTGATACAACAAACGATGAGTTAAATAATCTGATGGACAATTGCGGTTTCTCATGAGTCTGCATCGTCTGCATTAACTCAAATGAGCATCTTTTGAGTTAATGCATTTGGGTCGTCTGATTTTAAACAGAGTCAAGCTACCGCCTATAATGCAGGAGCTTTTAATATTAATACAAATCTAGTTCGTACGAATTTAAAACATATCAGACGGTCCAGATGCATTAACTCAAAAGAATCATTTTTGAATTAATGCAGAGGATACAAATTCGTTTCTAGTAGGATTCGCTACAGCACATGGTATATTGCACATTTGGCTGTTACTAATTACCATAGTGACAAGATTTGCGTTTAATTTGCGAATAATTTGCGTATTAAACGTTTTTTTATATTACCGAACTGAACTCCGAATAAAACGCAGAAAAACGTATAATTCGCGAATAAAACGCGTATAAAACACGAGTTGACGAATTATTTGCGAAAAAAACACGAAATTTTTTTTTTCAAAATTTTTTTTTTGGTTTTTTTTGGTTTTTTTTTTTTTGCTTCCTTGTTATACCAAATCATTCCCGAATTATACCTGAATCACGAATTTTTTACCCCGCCGAACCTTTCCCGAATCATTGAGTTGTCACTATGCTAATTACTATTTAAATAAAACCAGATGCACATATGGCTGCATGAAATAGGACAGAGAAAATTTTGACAGAAACTTTTTGGGAGATCTAGCTAACCAGATTGAATAAATAGCACGAATCTCGATGGAGATGAAAAGTAGAGGCAGGTGGCAGGCCACATGTTCGGTGTAAAGATTAGGTTAAAGTCCGCCTTTTGCCTGTATCTTGACGTAAATATTTACAAATTACATTAAATTTACAAGAACGATTAAATTTGGAAGAACGAGATAAAATATATATTTTTCGGATGATAAAATTCAACAACAGATGAGCGAATGTTATATTATAAAATTAGGTAACATTATATATAAAATGTTTTGCGGGAATTTTTTAATTATTTTAAATCTTTCAAGTAAAAAGAAGAACCAATATGTGAAGAAGATTTTTTGCTACCACATCAAGTTGAGAAACTGGACCCCATTTTTATTTTTGTAAATTCAAAAATAATTAAATTTTGTCTAATTAAATTTTTCTTATATTTGCATAGTATAAATTTAACTGATCAAATCATCCAATCAACCAAATTACAAATCGTTCATAATTCGAGTGATTTTTATTAAACGGAATTTTTATGTAAAATTTTATTTTATAGCGAATCACAAACTACCAATTTCTTTATATTAGTATAATTCTGATATAATATTCTATATCATTTTGATTCATTAAATTTGTTTGCTCTACTTGATTTATAAATGTGAAAATGCAAATTGAATCTATTGAATCGTTCTTTAGGAAAAAAAATAGAATTATTTTTTATTTTAAAATTAATCACACAACTGAATTGTTTATTTATTTTTGTTTTGGGACCAACACTCCAGGATATTTCCTGATCTATTTAAATTGTTATTCTTTTGATTCGCTTTTGATTCCATTAAGGCAACTTTCTCAATATTTAACTAAATAAGTTTATCCAAAATAGTAGATTTCTTCTATTCTATTAGCTCAGAGATATTATTTATATATTTTTTTATCTTATAATAATTGGATATAAAATTGTATATAAAATAATTTATTACTTTATTTGACGATGAAGAAAATAATTTTGAGGTCAATATATACCTTGTAACAAAAATTATTTCTATTCAATCATTTATTGATTTTATTTATTAATCATGTAATTGGAACAGTCCGCCCAATATATATTCAAATACATGATGTGCTTCTATTCATATTGCCTTCTATAATTAGCTTAATTCTTAAGATTCAATAATTGATCTTTCTAGGTGAGACTAGAAGAATTCATATCACCTCAAGGTAACTGTTTAGATCCGAACCGTCCGATCAAACTCCACACGAATATTAAAGATGCTCGTGCATTACACCATGGACATAATTATCCTGGATTCTGATCGGACGGTCCGGATCATCTAAACAACAATGTTTTGTTACCTCAGAGGATATATTTATGTTCCCTTCTTAGCTTGTTTCTTAAGATACCAAATCACCAATAATTGATCTTTATAAAATTACAAGTGGGACTAGATCACAAGATTGTTTGGTTGAGAACTAGAAAGTATGTATAATATAATATGGCCAACCTGTTGGTGATCTACAAAGTTCCAAAGATGCCATATTTGACAAGACTTTGGGGATTTGACATCCTACCAATCTGTCCAAGGCTTATCGTATCCTCTGCATTAACTCAAAAGAAAATCTTTTGAGTTAATAAATTTCGACCATCCGATTTTTTTTAAGATTTGTGAGGACTAGATCTGCACGAATATTAAAAATTTTTCTAAGTTATAATCAGAAGTCGGATTGACTCCGTTTAAAATCAGACGGTTCAGATTCATTAACTCAAAGATTCCTTTTTGAGTTAATGCAGGGATACGCGTTCAGGCTTATCCTTATCCCTATCAATCGAGAAATTTTTTATTTATTGAAAATATTATAAAATAATAATAGATAGAGAAAAATTATCTTAATTTTTGAATATATAGGAGGATCGCCAGAACTTTTACCGATTTAAAATAACATATTTTTTTCAACTTGAAAAGAAATAACAGGGAGTAATACAAGATAAATATTGTAAAGAAATACAGAAGAATTGGTAGAACTTTTACTGACCCAAAATTTAGAATGAAAAAAATTCAATCAATATTTTTATAGATCGAAAATTCAATATTCTCTTTTTCTTTTCCTCTCTTACTTGATAATAGTTTCTCTGAATAAAAAAATTATCCCATCAATCTCTTTCTGACCTACTCATTTATCCCCTTGTTATCATTAACTAGCTAACTGAGAAACAGAGAGATGACAACTAGTGAGATGATCCCAAAACTGATACTGAACAACGGTCATGTGATGCCGGTGGTGGGCATGGGGACTGCTGAGTTCCCGAGCATACCGGAGAAGATGAAATCGGCTTATCTGGATGCAATTGCGATTGGGTACCGCCACTTTGACACTGCCTCTCTGTACCAGACAGAGCAACCGCTAGGAGAGGCCATACAGGAGGCCATAAAACTCGGCCTCATAGGATCACGCGAGGAGCTGTTCATCACTTCCAAGCTCTGGTGTACAGAAAACCACCCGGACCTTGTTCTTCCTTCCATTCAATCCAGTCTCAGGTGAGTTCAAAGATCAAAGAAATTAAGATCAATTATCTGATTCTGTGGTACAAAACTTGAACACCCAATCTGATTAAGTGATACATGATTAAATATGTAGTTTCATACCACTATCATATTGCTTAATTTTTTTTTAATCATTTCATCTTGCGTACAAATCAATTGCAATGGAGAATCACAAGTAGAAATCATAGAAGGCAAAATCGGCCGATTCAAATCGGAATCGGCCGATTCAGATCGGGATCGGACAAGACCGATCTGATTTTGGACCGATTTACTCGGAAAGCCAGTTTGAGAGGAAAAAACGATTCCGACCGATTTTGGACCGATCCGGATCAGGATCGGAA
Organism: Carex parvula; assembly: GCA_025461045.1. Taxonomy (NCBI): domain Eukaryota; kingdom Viridiplantae; phylum Streptophyta; class Magnoliopsida; order Poales; family Cyperaceae; genus Carex; species Carex parvula. The sequence goes on from JAJGRW010000466.1 coordinate 35,196, forward strand.
GTTGCCGATCCCGATCCCAATTCCGATTATTCCTTCTATGGTAGAAATCTGAATTCTCAATTTGCTGATTCTTTTCTTGCCTTGCTCCATAGGAATCTGAAAACCGATTACCTCGACTTGTACCTAATCCACTTGCCGATGAGTGTGAAGCCGGGAGCGCGTGAATTCCCTATCAAACGAGAGGATGTGGTACCACTAGACCTGAAGGGTGTATGGGAAGTAATGGAAGAGTGCCAAAGGTTGGGTTTAACAAAGGCAATTGGAGTGAGCAATTTCAATACAAGAAAGCTAGAAGAACTACTTTCATTTGCTAAGATACCTCCTGCTGTTGACCAGGTATACAATGTAAAAATTTACAGTCTTGAGCTAATTATAGTAAATAAGGTTAATTTAATTATGGGTATTAATACAGGTTGAGATGAACACATCATGGCAGCAACAGAAATTAAAGAAATACTGTGCAAACAAGGGGATTTGTATAACTGGGTACTCTCCATTGGGAGGCCAGGGGGGCGAAAAATTGGTTGGTATTAATCCAGTATTGACATCTGATGTGCTCAAAGAAATAGCTGATGCTAAAGGAAAAACCACTGCACAGGTAATTTCTGCTCTGTCTATTAATATAGAGAACGGAATAGGTTCGTGGGCATCAGATCTACTTTTGGATCCAATGAGTTTCAGAACCGATCAATCCAATTTAAGATCCGTGCACACAAATATTAAAGCGGAGCACACGAATCTTAAAGCGGATCGGACGGTCCTGGAGGTCATCGCATCTAAAGTAGGTCTCATGCCAATCAGACCTAGTAGATAGTGTAAATAAGAGAGATTAGAAGCATTTGTTACACAATTATGGCACCAGTGTGCTCAGTATACCATATGATATGATCTTGAAATTTTCAGATGCTGCTGCAAAATTCATCAGGCAAATGTACAATTTCTCTCAAGAACCTTGCTTCAACGTTTCTCAGTACTAATTAATATGTCAAATTTGCAGATTGCACTGAGATGGCTGGTGGAGCAAGGAGTAAGCATGGTTGTAAAGAGCTTCAATAAGGAAAGGCTCCGGCAAAACTTGGAAATCTTCGACTGGGAATTGACCGAAGAAGAACGAGAGAAGATCGGCAAAATTCCACAGAAAAATAGAGTCAGTGTAGATTTCTTGCTCGCCAAAGAAGGATCATTAAATTCAATCGACATTTCCAATATAGAGATCATTGAGGTGCTGTGAAGTTTGTCTGACTAAGCCGATCGAGTCAACTCAGAATCGATCGATTTTCAGAGCTACGATGATACCGATTTGATTCTTCTAGAATAAGAATGCCATTTTAATATTATTATTATTATTATTATTATTATGATGATGATGAGAGATGAAATAAGTCAGCTGACCTCTCTACCTTACTCTTTCTTATTTCTTATGTCATCACTACAAGTTATTCTACCAGAGTATGTTTGATTGCAAAATAAGAATTGCTAGAATAGTTAAATTAAGAATAATTATTGTTTTGATAGTTTCTATCATGTTTTTCAAACAAAAAAAACGAATATTTATTTTTTATCTTATTAGAATAGTCAAATCTCAACTCTTAGAAATAGTCTATTATAATAAGATAAAAAGTTTGAATTCACTATTCTAGCTATTTTAATCCAGCCAAACACTGAATAGGCTATTCCGAATAACCTAACTCTAAAAATAGTTTATTCTCAATCTAACCAAACATACCCCCATAGTTTATCTTTGTTTACTTATAAGGAAGGAATAAACTTCTCATTTCTCACTATAAATCACGATCAAACATGACCTTTTTGTTTAGAGGTTGCGTTCATTAAGGTAATTATTCACCCATTACATAAATAGACTATCATAACCAAAAAAAAATTATTATTATTTTAAAATAATCACACAATTGAATCGTTTATTAAAGAGTTTTAGTTTAAATCAAATAAACAAACCATTTGAACGTCTAATTTTCACATGTTCACTTCAAAGTAACTCAAATTTTGAATTTAGATTCGAACCGTATGATCTATTTTGACACAAATATTAAAGGAGCTCCATGCATTTTACCTCAAATTGAATTAGTTCGATCAGATGGTTCAGATACAAATTCAAAATTGAGTTATAATAAGACGTTTCAGATATAAATTCAAAATTTGAGTTACTTCAAAGCAACAAAAAAAAAATTTGAGTTACTTCAGAGTATTCGGACTCGCTTGGGATCGAGTTTGAATCCTTTAGTTTGAATTCGGACCTTTCGGTCAGCTTTGGCACACATTTTATAGCGGCTTCGTAAATTTTCATAGAGTGAGGCTATGGTACTATACATAGCACGGATTGATCCGTACTACGAATTTATGTTTTTATTTTCAAAATTCAAATAGTTGATTCAAACAGTTCAATATAATCTTCATATGAATATATATTCGTAAACTAAATTTTTCATTTTTTAGAATTTTTTTAGATGGGTAGAAAATAACTGTTGTATGAATAAGTGATTTTCTACTCATCTAAAAAACAGTAAAAGAATTTTAAAAAAAATATTAAATTAAGTTTATAAATACATATTCATATAGAAACTAGGTTGAATGGTTCAGATCGACCGTTTGGACTTTTAAACTGAAAATTTGAGTCCACAGCATGGGTCAATATGGGTTATGCATAGTACCATACCTCACTCATTTTCAAAATTGTCCAGTTTGATTCCGAATTCTAATTTATCGTTTCGGATCCAAACTTAATATTTGAGTTAGAAAATATGGACCCGATTGGGACCAGCGCCTAACCCCATAGGGCACGGAGCGTTTCGAATATCCAAAATCATCCCCAGCGTGAACTCCAGCGCAATTCTCTGATCAGAAGCCATTCGCTCTGCGGTCTCCGTGACAAAATGGAATCGACTATGTAAAGGTTTTAACAGAGCAATTTCGACTTCTGCAGCGAACAGACAATAAAATCAAATTAGCACTGCATGTGGTTTGTGCATTGCATCCAGTTAAAGTTGCTCTGTTAAAATATTTACCCAATCGCCTTGTTATTTTCCCAACGTATTTCTTGATCTTTTTAAATTTTTATTTCTTTTTGTAGTCTGGAATCGACTGGATTCTTGTTCTTTCGTTTTCGAAACCAATAAGATAATTTTCTCAAATAAATATATTTATTAAACAGTAGGATTCAAATGTCTTATATCTTTCATTCTTTATTTGTGATTCACATTATTGAGTAGAACTAGGGTGCTCTCGAGTTCACCAAGCCCTTGGTGAACTCAAGTCCAAAACTCATCGGATCAGCATCAAATGATGAATCCGACTGTTGAAATCCGTCTACCTTACGAGTGATGCGTCTACATGCAAAAATTTTAAATTTTAAAATTAATTTTGTATAGAGTCAAGTGGTCAAAATTAGAAGGTTAATAAATTAATTTTAATGCATTCATTTTTTGACGTTGTTGACCACTTAACTCTATGCAAAATTAATTTCAAAATTTAAAAGTTTTGCATGTAAACGCATCACTTGTAAGGTAGACGGATTTCAACGGTCGGATTCGTCGTTTGAAGCCGATCCGATGAGTTTTGGACTGAGTTCACCAAGGACTTGGTGAACTCGAGAGCACCCTAGTTCTACTCTCACATTATTATCTATGTTTCAACGTTCTAATAGTCAATCTGAACGCTCAACATGATCTCCGTATTAAAATATGCTTGAAAATCAAATTTTATAATTTTTGAAACTTTTTTACTATATTTTCGATAGGTATAAAACCATTGTTTTTGGATGGTCTAGAATCGTCAAAAAACAATGATTTTGTACCTTTTAAAATAGCAAAAATTTTCTAAAAAATATAAAATTAGGTCTCCAAGCACAATTTAATATGGGAATCATGTTGAGCAGTTTGAATTAACTGTTTGATTTTATGAAAATTGATTAGTTAAGGATGTGAGGCACAATTAAGGCACGAAAGACACAAGACATTTGAATCACACTCTTAAATAGTAGTTCTTCTAATTTTTTTTAATTAGCTATGAGAGAATATATATATAGAGTAGAACTAGGGTGCTCTCGAGTTCACCAAGTCCTTGGTGAACTCAAGTCCAAAACTCATCGGATCGGCTTCAAACGCCGAATCCGACTGTTGAAATCCGCCTACTTTACGAGTGATGCGTCTACATGAAAAAATTTTAAATTTTGAAATTAATTTTGTATAGAGTCAAGTGGTCAAAATTAGAAGGTTAATAAATTAATTTTAATACATTCATTTTTGACTTTTTTGACCACTTGACTCTATGCAAAATTAATTTCAAAATTTAAAATTTTTGCATGTAGACGCATTACTCGTAAGGTAGACGGGTTCAACGGTCGGATTCGTCGTTGAAACCGATCCGGATGAGTTTTGGACTTGAGTTCACCAGGACTTGGTGAACTCGAGAGCACCCTAGTTCTACTATATATATATATATATTATATATATATGATATAGAGTGAGCCTATGGTGCTATGCATAGCACGGATGGAGTCCGTGCTACGGCTCAAAATTTGACTTTTAAAATCCTAACGTCGATCCAACCGTTCAATTGTGATAATCATATGAATATGTACTTGCAAACTAAATTTTATATTTTTTTGAATTTTTTACTATTTTTTTAGATAGGTAGAAAAATCATTGTTTTCTGAAAATTCTGGACCATCAAAATTCTACCTATCTAAAAAAATAGTAAAAAAAATGCGAAAAAATATAAAATTTAGTTTGCAAGTACATATTCATATGGTTATCACATTGACCGGTTGGGATCGATCGTTAGAATGTTTGAAAAGTCAAATTTGAGCCGTAGCACGGACCCATCCGTGCTATGCATAGCACCATAGCCTCACTCCTATATATCGAGTATATTAGATATATATTCCCTTAGTCTTCTAAGAATTAAATATAAAATTTTATATAGAAAAATTACTTGAATTGATGAAGAGAAGAATAGTTTGAAAGGTCGATACCTTAGAACAAAAATTTGATTTTACTCGGTAGTCACTACCAAGTTTCTAAAAAAAAAACCTGATAACAAAATTATTTCTATTCGTTAATTAGCGATTTAGTTATTAATTACGTAATTGGAACAGTCAGCCCAAGATTCCATAAGACTGTGAGGTCTCCATGCTTCTCTTGATGAAGAATTGAGAACTAGAAAGCATGCCATAAGAGAATATATCATATTAGAATTAACCACCCTATTGTGAGTCTATAAAGTTCTTCAAGTGATGCCATATTTGATTGGAGTTTTGGGTTTTGACATCCAGCAATTCACCAACGCATATTGTGTCTATAGGGTTGATGCGTCAAATGAACACTAATACTAATAAATAAGAACAAAACAACTAAATTTGTATCTGTTTATTTTGGGGCATATATTTATGCAACTTAAGCTGGCAATGATCTCTTGGCATTTTTTTTTGTGACCTAGGGTAATATAATTTTTTTCTGTTCTTCTACAAATTTTATTTGCGACCTATCATGTAATTTTTCACTGACAATTTTTAGCATTTAAAAGTATATTTATTTATGTCAATGATTTGTGGACAGAAAAATCACTTTCATCAAAATTGTCTTATTATAACTTTTAATTTTTTTGTTAATTGATATTTCTCTTTCACAGAGCTAATCCTAAAGTAACTTTAGTTATAGGTAATAAGTGTGACTACTAATTGCTTTTTGAAAATAAAAATTCTAGCAATTTTTTTTTTAAAGGAGCCTCAAGCATCTATTTTTAAAGGCATAGCATCTATTTTCATTACTTATGATAGTTTAAAAAAAATAGTTCATCCATAGTATAATGAATTTTGGTATATAGAAGAAACAAATTTTTATTAAACGCACACCATATCAAAAAACAATGACAGATTTTGAGAACAAAA
>JAJGRW010000467.1:0-37423 GCA_025461045.1 Carex parvula
ATGGACCTTGAGCGGCCGTCGACGTACAACTGGGGTGGGGCTGTCCTGGCGCTCTATACTCCCACCTGTGCCGTAGTAGTGAGGTAAGTCACCAACTCTTAATTTAGTGTAAATTATTTAATCAATAAATCCATAAAAATACACTGACGTGTAATGTTCTTGAAAATGCAGCCGAAAGCGAAGCAGATGTATGGGCCGGTACTACTGTTGCAGCACTGGTCGTGGTCACGGCTACCGGTAGGCCGTCATATCCCCAATGAGGCGCGGATTGGGGAGAGCCGAATGTGTTTACGGTTTCCACCACTACTTGGATCGGATCCACGGTGCTACCGTTGGGATCAGGCCAGTCCGGTCAGAGCTTCAGAGTTTGCCTGCAGCTCTTGTTGAGTGGACGCTGTACGATCAGTTGTACGAGGAGTACCTATTGCCGGGCAGTGTGGGTGACGAGCAGGAGCGGGCGATGTGGTTCTGATCAGAGTCAAAATAACGATGATTTACGTAGGGTTTTGGCTTAGGTTTTGCATATTTTCTCACACTTATGTTTACTTTATTTAGAGAAAAAGGCTACTGTCACCCTTCTTTATGTTTTATTGCAGAAAACAAGTTTTGGGACTATTTTACATCAAATAGAGCTAGAATCAGGTCAATCGGATCAGCGACACTCATCGACTAAGTCTCTGTTACGGTCCGTATTGCCTAATACGGACCAGGCCTAGCACAGACCAGGAGATAGCGCTGGAAGCATTAAACCCTAACCGTCAAGGACCTAATACGGACCGTATCACCTGATACGGCCCGTATCCGAATGCATCTCTTGGGGAATAACTGCCGACAGCTGTTTCCAGATCAGTTTCTTAGCCTCTACTCAACCTCTACACGTCCCTCCACTCCTATATAAGGCCCCTGGGCAGAAGGAATAATCATCTTTGTAATTAGAGTTAGATTTGATTAAAGTGAGAAGAGAGGAGTGCTTGTAACAATGCCGTTCCGCGGCTAAGTTCCTTTTCTTAGGGCTGGGCAGTAAACCTTGTTACTCTTGATGTTTTGATATATATATTTCTGTTGATTATGATTTCTTGTTGTTGAAACAAAATGCTTTTGTGATTTACTATCTCTTCATCTAACTTCAATGATCTAGTTTGAGTCCGTTAGGGTAGTGACAGTACTTTAATGGTAAGAGAAACTATTTGTATGAATTAGCCTCGTTGAGATTTATTAGGTTTATGTGAAGAAAACCTTAGCGGGGAAACCATAAACCAGACCAACAAAATGCGTACCAAATTCCATCACATGCGTAAAGTAAATCGCAGTGATCTGTGTAGTAATTTGGGGTATTTGAGAGATCAGACATTTGCGTAAGGAAAATCGCAGTGTCCTATGTAGAATCTCGGTAAAAGATCTGTCATTCTTGTGTAACATAAATCGCAATGACCTATGTGGTGTCTTTCATTAAACAACAACAGGAAATCAGACGCAACAGGAATATATTGTCAAGGCGGATTGAGTGACAATGGTGTGCCGAAACCCTAGGAATTCTCATCTCTATCTTATTTTAATTACTTTTAATTGCTTCCTAATTTACATTGATCAAAACAACATCTCTCAATTTTCAGATTTCGTCTAGCCTTTCGAAAGATTGTGATTCGATCGCTCAAAGCATTGAACCAATATTCCCTGTGGATCAACCTCGAATATACTACTCGATAGGATTGTGCGCTTGCAGTCCGAACCGATATCATTTACGAGTTTATAAATATTAAAAGAAACATTGCTCTCTTTTGAATGATCAAGCTTTTTGGCGCCGTTGCCGGGGAATAACGGTTCATTGTGCAAGGCCTCGCAAGACGTCCTTGATTTGACCATTGAATTCAATTAATTAGAAATGCCTAGATTTCTTTTTTTCATTTTTCTTTTATTTTCAATTTCGTTTTTATTTTTATTTTCTTTTTATTTTCAGTTTTTAGTTTAATTTTTGGATTTTCTGTTCTTTTTAGGAAACTGCACACTGGCCGAATCATCCGTACGAAGATCCGAGAGGATTGCTAGTAGGAGAGGACAATTCGCTTTCACATCGCCGATAAGAACCAATCATAGTTCTTCATCAAGCAATTCTGAAAGCGAAGAGGACTCAGATTCGATCAACATGGATATTCCACCGATTAACAATGGAAGACAAAACAATGGTGATAATGAAGTTCACGATGCAGCAAGACCCAAACTTCTACGAGACTATTGCGTACCACGCGCGAATGATCCTAATTCTAGTATAAACCCGCCAACTATTACGAACCGTAATTTTGAGATCAACCTGCTCTCATAAATATGGTTTCGCAACAGCAATTTGGAGGATTTCCACATGAAGATCCACATCTTCATTTGTCAATTTTCCTAGGGATATGCGAGACGATAAAGATCAATGGAGTTACCGATGAAGCAATCAGGCTAAGGCTATTTCAATTCTCATTAAAAGATAAAGCAAGAGCATGGTTGTTTTCCTTACCGGCCAATTCCATTCAAACTTGGGACCAATTGTTTAATGTGTTTATTGCAAAATATTTTTCACCATCCAAAACTTCGAGGTTTAGGAATGCAATTACTAATTTTGAACAAAGGGATGGTGAAACATTGTGTGAGGCATGGGATAGATATAAGGATATGTTAAGGTGTTGTCCACATCATGGTCTAGAAAGATGGCTGATTGTCTAAACTTTTTATAATGGTCTAAATCCTACCGATAGGTTGTCTATTGATGCTTCTGCAGGAGGAGCAATCATGAACAAGGAACCTGACGAGGCTTACAACCTAATTGAAGAGATTGCAATCAACCAACACTACTGGATCCCTGAGCGAAAGAAGCCAAGTCCAACACCTGGCATGCACCGAGTAGATGATATATCCATGCTGAGCGCAAAGATCGATGCTTTGCAAATGGCACTTAACAAGCAAACCAAGCAGCGAACGGTAGCAGCAGTCAACGCCGCAACAGCATGTGGCTATTGTGGAGGAGCGCACGAGATGACCGAATGTATGAATGTGATGGAAACTGAGGAAGAAGTAGAGTAAGCAAACGCAATCGATAACAGCTTTCGACCTCAGCCCGCCTACAATACATACCATCCGAACAACCGAAACCATCCAAATCTTTCATACGCGAATAACCAAATGCCTGCTGCACCCCAACAGAACTATCAACCACAACCCAATTATCAACAGAGATACAACAACCCCCAACCGAATTACCAACCAAGGCAATACAATCAACCACAGCAACCTGACATCACATCTTTAATGGAGAGATTCCTAGAGAAGCAAGATAAGGCTAACACCGAATCGCACAAAAGATCGAATCCTTAACAAACCGCAACAAAGACTTAGAAGACAATGTCTCTAAGATGGCAAAAGAACTCTCGAGTATTACACGTGGAAAAGGCAAATTTCCGGGCCAACCGGAAGAAAACCCAAGAGAGACTTGCAAATGCATAACATTAAGGAGCGGTACAGCTTACAAGGGACCTCCCATGCCCGATCAAACTTCCGATGAGATGCATGCAGAGCCATCGCATTCCGAAGAATACGAGCCACAACTACCGGAGCCGCCCGTATTCGAAACGCAGGCAGACCCTATCGAGGAGCAGAATGACACCGTAGGTGGAGACGAGCGACAACCCGAACCTGAATATATTGCACCACCACCCTACAAGCCACCTCTGCCATTCCCTCCAAGGCTGGCCAAGCATAAGATAGAGCCACAATTCGCGAGATTCATGGAGACACTAAAGCAACTACAAATCACAATCCCCTTCACTGAGGCAATTGCAAGCATACCCTCGTATGTTAAATTTCTGAAGGAGATTCTTTCGAACCGTAGTAGACTCCAAGAACTCTCAATAATTCCGCTCAATCTGGAGTGTAGTGCGCTCGTGCAAAGCAAATTACCGACAAAGTTAAAAGATCCGGGAAGCTTTTCGATTCCGTGCACAATTGGTACAACAGATTTTAAGAAAGCTTTATGTGATCTGGGGGCAAGTGTTAGTTTGATGCCAAAGGCAGTATTTGATAAATTGAATTGTGGGGATCTATCACCAACTCGAATGGCATTACAACTGGCTGATCGGTCAATTCGGTATCCTGAGGGAGTATTGCTAAACGTACCGATCAAAGTTGGAGATCTTTGGATACCTGGAGATTTTGTTGTGGTCGACATGGAAGAAGATGAACACATTCCGATCATCCTTGGAAGACCATTCCTCGCCACATGTGGAGCAATGATTGATGTCAAGAATGGGAAAATTTCACTGAATATCGGAAAGGACAAGGTTACTTACGACATAAACAGAGCTCTAAAATACCCTTCTGACATTGATCGTGTCTTCAATTTGGGCATCACTGACGAATTTGAAGAGGAAGAATACCCATTCGATGAATTTGAAGAGTTCATGGGTTTAGAGGACCTGGATAGCCTTCTTGGAAGGGAAGATGACGAAGCGCAACCTGAACAAGATCTCACCACTAAACCTGACGAGGTTTATAATGAAACATGCGCAAGTTGCACTACTGTCACAGAAAAAGGGGAAGAAATTCCTGTATCCAAAATCCTACAACCTGTATTTCCCGATACAGTTAGTAGCGAAAAGAAGAAAAAGGAAAAGGCAACCTCTCCTCCACAACTCGAACTTAAACCTCTTCCACCCAACCTACAATACGAATTTCTAGGCCCAAACCGAACCTACCCGGTGATTGTCGGCTCTCAGCTTGACAAGACCCAAATCGGTAAACTCGTCAGTACACTCAGGAAGTACAAGAAAGCCATTGGCTACACGATCGATGACATTAAAGGCCTCAGTCCTACCATTTGCATGCACCGAATTCTGCTAGAGGAAGATCACAAACCTTCACGAGAACCGCAAAGAAGGCTCAATCCGAACTTAAAGGAAGTGGTCAAGAAAGAAGTCATGAAGTTGCTAGATGCAGGCATCATTTATCCCATCTCTGATAGCAACTGGGTAAGTCCCGTCCAGGTTGTTCCGAAAAAGAGAGGCACCACAGTTGTGAAAGGAGATAACGACGAAATGCTCCAAACAAGAGTCGTTACAGGGTGGCGAATGTGCATTGATTATCGGCGGCTGAATGTGGCGACAAGAAAGGACCACTACCCCCTTCCGTTTATCGATCAACTGTTGGAGCGACTAGCAAAGCATTCGTACTTCTGCTACCTTGATGGATATTCCGGCTTCTTCCAAATTCCAATTCATCCTCAAGATCAAGAGAAGACCACATTCACATGCCCCTACGGAACTTTCGCATACTGACGCATGCCCTTCGGGTTGTGCAACGCCTCAGCGACCTTCCAAAGAGCCATGGTGTCTATCTTTTCAGATTTTGTTGAAGAAATAATGGAAGTATTCATGGATGATTTTTCAGTTTATGGGGACACCTTCGACTCATGTTTGAAGAACTTGTCTAAAGTTCTAAAAAAATGTGAAGAAGTAAACCTCGTGTTAAATTGGGAAAAATATCATTTTATGGTACATGAGGGAGTTGTGCTCGGTCACACCATCTCCTCTAAGGGATTGGAGGTTGACAAAGCAAAAGTCGAGGTAATTGAAAAGCCAACTCAGCCAACATGTGTTCGTGACATTCACAGTTTTCTTGGTCATGCAGGTTTTTATCGAAGATTTATCAAGGACTTCTCAAAAATCGCGAAGCCACTCTCAAACTTGACCATGAAGGATGCCGAATTCATCTTCAATGAGAAATGTATCGAAGCATTCAACACACTCAGGAATGCTCTGATTTCAGCACCAATTCTCCAACCACCCGACTGGGACCTTCCTTTTGAGATCATGTGCAATGCAAGTGATTACGCAGTAGGAGCAGTCCTAGGGCAGCGGAAGGATAAGAAACCCTATGCAATCTATTACGCGAGCAAAGTTCTAAATGAAGCCCAATGCAATTACACAACAACTGAGAAAGAACTTCTCGCAGTAATCTTTGCAATTAACAAATTTCGATCTTACCTTGTAGGTTCAAAAGTCATCATCTATACAGATCATGCAGCAATCAAGTACCTCATCAACAAGAAGGACGCAAAACCTAGACTCATCCGATGGGTACTCCTCCTACAAGAGTTCGATATCGAAATTAGGGATAAGAAGGGCATGGAGAATTCGGTAGCCGATCACCTGTTAAGATTGAGACAACCAAGCGATAATGATCAACCGATCGATGACTCTTTTGCTGACGAACACCTCTACTCTGTAGAGATAAGCAAACGGCCATGGTACGCAGATTTGGCCAACTACATTGCATGTGGAGCCATCCCCCCCGACATGACATTTCAGCAAAAGAAGAGATTCTTGGCAAATGCTAAACATTTCTACTGGGATGATCCTTACCTCTTCCGCCTCTGTGTAGACGGAATACACAGAAGATGTGTCACACACGAAGAATCGAAAGGCATCATCCATGACTGCCACTCCTCGCCATATGGTGGCCATGCATCATTCCAAAAGACAGCATTGAAAATCCTTCAAGCAGGTTTTTATTGGCCGGACATCTTCAGAGACGTTAAGGATTATGTCTCCCGCTGTGACGCATGCCAACGGACGGGAAACATATCCAAACGTGATGAGATGCCGTAAAATTCAATCATAGAAGTAGAGATTTTCGATGTCTGGGGAATCAATTTTATGGGGCCATTCCCAAGCTCAGGTAACAACAAGTATATCCTTGTAGCAGTCGACTATGTCTCAAAATGGGTGGAAGCAATTCCAGCACCCTCAGCAGATGCAAATGTAGTCAAGCGGCTGTTCCAGAAGATCATATTTCCAAGGTTTGGCATCCCTCGAGTAGTGATAAGTGATGGAGGATCGCATTTCATCAACAATCAATTCAACAATCTTCTGAAGAAATATGGCGTCACACACAAGGTGGCAACCCCTTACCATCCACAAACCAGTGGGCAAGTAGAAATTTCAAACAGAGAAATCAAGAACATCTTACAAAAGACGGTGTCTTGGTCCAGGAAAAATTGGGCACTCAAACTAGACGAGGCACTTTGGGCCTACAGAACCTCGTTCAAAACTCCAATCGAAATGACACCTTACAAGCTAATCTACGGAAAAGCTTGTCATCTACCAGTGGAATTAGAACACAAGGCATATTGGGCAATCAAAACGTTCAATTATGACCTTAGGGATGCGGGCAAAAAGAGGCTACTAGATTTGAATGCACTAGACGAATTGACTCCATGCATACGACAATGCAAAGATGTATAAAGAACGGGCGAAATTCTACCATGACAAAAAGATAAAAAAAAAGGGAGTTCAAGGAAGGCGACATGGTGCTTCTCTTCAATTCACGACTCAAACTCTTTCCCGGGAAATTGAGATCCAGATGGACAGGACCATACAGGGTCACTTACATGTACCCTTATGGAGCAGTCCAAATCTGGAGTCAAGAAACCGGTTATTTCAAGGTGAATGGTCTGAGGTTGAAGCACTACATCGCAGGAACAAATGATGAGCATAAGGAGACATATTCCTTCGGGAATCAGCCAAACGATGGATGAGATCAACAAGTCACGCTAATGACTTTAAACAAGCGCTTCTTGGGAGGCAACCCAATGCCACTTTCATTTTCTTTTTCATATAAAAATTCAAAAAATCAAAAAAAAATATTTCATCTGATCCTAAACTATTACACTGATCTCAGGGTTACTAATTTTACCTACAGGAGGAGATGCCGGAAGAATTCGGTCAAAAAATTTGAAGCCCGTCACGAAGATTTACTCTCTGTTACGGACTGTATCAGTCCAATACGGGGTAGTTCTCCAATACGGGCCCATCTCAGACTTGCACAGAAAAAGCATATTCCAATCCACAACCGCACAGTGGTTACGGACCGTATCAATTGATACGGATCGTATTCAATGAGCAAAAATAACCAACTTTCCATTTCTGGCACTCCAAGAAAAAGAATTCGAATTTTAACCAATTTTAACCTCCCACTACTAGCACCTTCTGCACATTCATCACATTTTCTTCACTACCATATAAACCTTTCATCCATCTCCCTTTTTCCTGCACCATTTCATAGAATTTTCAGATCAAAATTCGCATCCTGTCCATAGAAATCCTCAAACTCAGGCCCGTATCAACCCCGTATCAATTGGATACGGCCCGTAACAGAGACCGAAACCTGAGAAAAATGGCGCACAACAGTCCTCGTTCCTCCGATTCTCAATCCGACAATGAAAACATCTTCGCGACAGCCATGGAAATCAAGTTCCACAACAAACAAGAATTCGACCGTGCTCAAACATTGCTTGACCGCACCGTCGCGAACAACAAAGCGATGTGCATTAACACCATGAAGGTCCTTGGATGCTATATTATGTGCGAGTATCCCTTAATAATATCAATTTATGGGATTTGGCGGACCGCCTACGAAACACAAGAGTCTATTTGCGACCCTCCATCGAATTTCTAGCAACACTACAATGGGATGGCGACATGATCAAATACCGTTTATTCAACCGCCCATTTGCCATAACTATGGAGGAATTCTGCAAGGCGCTGTCCATCCCCACAAATGGCGAAACTGAACTATGCACAAGGGAAAAGCGCATGAATTATTAGGAGATGATCGCAATTGATGAGCGCAAAATATACTGCAAGGATTCACGCCTCATTTCATCGATAGAATTAAGGTATATTCATATTCTTTTGACTAATTCTATATTTCCAACAGGAGAAGACACAACAGAAGTGCGAGAGCGGGACATTTACATCATGCGCTGCATGAAAAGCCATAAGCATCAACCGCACATTGGTCACCACATCTTGCACCACCTCACCTCGGTGGCCGCCGACACAAAGAATAACCATGTGGTTTCCGTGGGTTGTTATGCAACCCTCCTTGCACACCACCACAACATAAAACTCGACGGCTGCACTGAGGTATTCGGCAACAACCGCCTTAACATGAACTACCTGGTGAACAACAACCATGTGCAAGAGGTATTCAATGCACACACAGGAGACATAATGTACACGTTGAAAATAGGCGAGGGAATGACTCTCCATATCGGAACGGATAAGGGGTCATTCCAGTTTGGATACGAATCTGAACATGGAGATGATGCATGAAGCGACGAGGAAGAACCCATAGAGGAGGAACCAACCGAAGAGCCCATGGAGGAAACACATAGCGCATCACACCACTCATCCATCCACCATCATGACATGGCTTTCGTACGCCACCTCATTCCGCCGCGCGACAACACCAACGAAGCAAACTCCATGCCCGCACCAACCGGATGGGAACAAGAGACAACCATATCTCAACCTCGCGAACCCGGTCCAACCGCGCGTTACGCCAACAACACACTCGAGAATTTGAAGAAACGCACACGCTACTTGGAGGAATACTTGGATAAGGTAAACAAAGCCCACGAGAACTTCTATGAATATTGCCTTTCCAAGGGAATACCGTTCACACCACCGATTCCATTCACCCCACCACCACCCCTTCGCGACGAGTAATTTGTGAGATCTTTCTTATCCCTCTCTTAATTGTTTATTTTCTTGCATTGAGGACAATACAAAATTTAAGCATGGGGTTAGGGGTAAGAAATTAGTTTAGGAAATGCATGTATCTAGGATCATGTCATGTAGGACCCTTATTTTTCATTTTTTTCGCTAGCAGTTTTACTTAATCGGGACCACTTCTCAAGGCGTAACCAAGATAAGTTGGGAGGAACGATTGAGGTTTTAATCTAGCGCGCATATAGGCATTTGCATTGATAGGAGCATGTAATTTAGGAGTAATTTGCATGTAGTTTAATCAAATAGGAATTGTTTTTAAATTGAATTAGGCTAAGGTTTAGACAATTGACCATGATACCAAAAATTCAGAATTTTTAAAATAATTAGTGATCTCAAAGTGAACAATGAATTGCCAACCATGAGAGTTGATCAAAAATCGCAAACCCTAGAACTTTTATTTATTGAGTAATTTATTTTTGCAAAGTCTCTTAAGTTTGATAGTATTTTAGAATACTCATTTATTATAGATAGACCCCTAGCGAAATTATGCAATAATTTCTTGTATGAATGAATACTTGGAATTGTGTGTAATCATGGTGCTTGTGACACAAAAAAAAATTATTATTTTTTTTTTCAGAAAAATAGAAAAATACAAAAAAAATCAGAAATGAGAAAAATCCAAAAAAATAGAAAAAACCAGAAAAGAAAAAAAAATATAGAATAAAAGATGGAGGATAAAAAGAGTACGGGTGCCTACGCAAGACTGGTTACCAATAGGCTCGAGAAAACCTCCCAAATTTAAATTCTTGTATATATTTAATTTTTGAAAAATAGTCACAAGTACCAACACACTTAGTTGTCATACTTTGCTCCAATCAATTGGGAAGGAAAATTAAAATTTATATCATTAGAATTCCTATTGATTGGAAGGGATCCATTTATAATCGAAGGGGAAATTAATACTCACGAATTTAGGGATATTTGTGAAATAAATTGTTCAATGATAATTTTTCTAGGGCAAGCATAATGAGGTCAATCATGGGGTGAATAAATTGTTCAAGGGAGAGGTCATGAATATTTTTAAATTCTAAATTTTTATTGTCATGCCGATTGTACCAAACCTAAGCCCCAATTTAATTTTTAACAAGTCCTTGAGATTGTATGGTTTAACCTAGACCGGATCTTTGACCAGCTGGGATGCCGTTGCTTGAGGACAAGCAACAATTCAAGTTGGGAGGCGTGATCAGAGTCAAAATAACAATGATTTACGTAGGCTTTTGGCTTAGGTTTTGCATATTTTCTCACACTTATGTTTACTTTATTAGAGAAAAAGGCTACTGTCACCATTCTTTATGTTTTATTGCAGAAAATAAGTTTTGGGACTATTTTACATCAAATGGAGCTAGAATCAGGTCAATCGGATCAGTGACGCTCATCGACTAAGTCTCTGTTACGGTCCGTATTGCCTAATACGGACCAGGCCTAGCACAGACCAGGAGATAGCGCTGGAAGCATTAAACCCTAACCGTCAAGGACCTAATACGGACCGTATCACCTGATACGGCCCGTATCCGAATGCATCTCTTGGGGAATAACTGCCGACAGCTGTTTCCAGATCAGTTTCTTAGCCTCTACTCAACCTCTACACGTCCCTCCACTCCTATATAAGGCCCCTGGGCAGAAGGAATAATCATCTTTGTAATTAGGGTTAGATTTGATTAAAGTGAGAAGAGAGGAGTGCTTGTAACAATGCCGTTCCGCGGCTAAGTTCCTTTTCTTAGGGCTGGACAGTAAACCTTGTTACTCTTGATGTTTTGATATATATATTTCTGTTGATTATGATTTCTTGTTGTTGAAACAAAATGCTTTTGTGATTTACTATCTCTTCATCTAACTTCAATGATCTAGTTTGAGTCCGTTAGGGTAGTGACAGTACTTTAATGGTAAGAGAAACTATTTGTATGAATTAGCCTCGTTGAGATTTATTAGGTTTATGTGAATAAAACCTTAGCGGGGAAACCATAAACCAGACCAACAAAACGCGTACCAAATTTCATCACATGCGTAAAGTAAATCGCAGTGATCTGTGTAGTAATTTGGGGTATTTGAGAGATCAGACATTTGCGTAAGGAAAATCGCAGTGTCCTATGTAGAATCTCGGTAAAAGATCTGTCATTCTTGCGTAACATAAATCGCAATGACCTATGTGGTGTCTTTCATTAAACAACAACAGGAAATCAGACGCAACAGGAATATATTGTCAAGGCGGATTGAGTGACAATGGTGTGCCGAAACCCTAGGAATTCTCATCTCTATCTTATTTTAATTACTTTTAATTGCTTCCTAATTTACATTGATCAAAACAATATCTCTCAATTTTCAGATTTCGTCTAGCCTTTCGAAAGATTGTGATTCGATCGCTCAAAGCATTGAACCAATATTCCCTGTGGATCGACCTCGAATATACTACTCGATAGGATTGTGCGCTTGCAGTCCGAACCGATAGCATTTTCGAGTTTATAAATATTAAAAGAAACATTACTCTCTTTTGAGTGATCAGGTTCTACCGAGGTCCACTCATACACTTCTGGATAGTGGAGCACCACTATCCAGATCGGTACTCTGCCAGTTTGGACGAGCGGCGTTGATTCCCGCAGACCCATCTTTACCGATGTCCACGCACAGAGACCTGCACAGGTAAGTCGTAGTCTATTGTATTTATTGTCAAATAAATCATATTACTTGATAGCTTTGTGTTGAAACTAACGTCTTCCTTATAGGATAAACCACCAAGGGTGACTGGATAAAGACTGGAGCACCCATTTCGATGCATACTACGGGACGGCCTAGGATCCTCAGTATCTGGACTTCTATCACCTTCCAGATGCCATTCAGCAGACCCAGGGGGATCCCCAGTTGAGGTACGATGTTTGGTACACGCAGGTCTGCATGGCGAGTGTGTATCTGCAGGGGCGATTACGGTGCACATCTCCGCGACAGGATCATGACTGATGATGGTTACCATCCCAACGGCCGTTCTTGGGCTCGCCAGGTAATGCACCTAAAACTACATAGTTATTCTCTAACTTAGTAGTTCATCAAGGTTTGATCTGACATGTCAAATTTTTTTCAGCTTCTGGCCGCGATCAAGGAATGCGGGCATGGGATCGCCATGCTGGGAAAGAAGAACTGGAGACAGCTTGGGTACCGCGTCCTTAAGAAGAATGCGAATGTGGTTGAGGATGCCGGACACGGTGGAAAGATCATCGGTATGCTGCGAGACGCAGGAGAAAACATCAACTGGCGTGAGATAATTCCGACCGAGCCCGACCCGAGCCCGGTTCTGCTAGATGATATGCCATCTTCCCCCGATTCGCATCCAGAGTGGGACTACCATCGTTGGGTATTGTCCAGAAATGGGTGGACGGCATGGTACGATGAGCATGGACGTCCGGTGCAGACTCAGGTATGTCATACTTCAGTATCTGTCAGGTTTTAATAAATTTCTTCATTCAGATCAAATTTAATAATTTATGTGTATGATTGCAGGGTCCGGCAGAGATGCCGCCACAGCCTCCACCTGTGATGACCGATACTTTTGAGTACGAGTCCCTCTCGTACAGTCTCCATGACTTCGGAGTATTCGATGATGAGTTCAGCTCGGCACCGAGGGTACCCCGATATGGCACAGAGATGCCGCATGATGGAGAGGCTAGTGGTAGCGGGTCTCATACTCAGCCTGCCTTTGGGATTGAGTTCGCTGCATCTATCTTCAGTACACCTCCGCCAGTACAGCTAGTCTCCACGGGCGATGCCATATGGGATAGCGCCGAGCAGATACTCAGGTCTGCCGATGCCCCAGATGAGCCTGAGAGAGACGGAGCCTGGCCGCGCTGGCACCGGAGTACCGCCTCAGCGATATACCCCATCTCAGTTTTAGTTGTATTTTACTAGTTTTGTACTATTTATATTTGGTATACTATTTATGTTTGGTATATTTGGAGATTCCCATATTTCGGTTCTTTTGCACGTGTGCTTTTAGTGTAAATTATTTTTATATTTTACAGATAAAATAAATTATCATGATAACCCTAAACAGAAAATATTACAACATTAAAATAGTAGCACAACATAAAAAATAAACAGAAAATATTACAACATAAAAATATTTAAAACAATTGCATAAGTGCGTTAAACAGCGAAAACAAACACATCGATTAAACCGACATTTTTATTAAGGACTAATGCGGGTTTAAAAAAAAAAAAAAAGAGTAAGCCGGCCAGAAAATGGCCAGCTTAGGGGGGGAGTAAGCCGGCCATTTTCTGGTCGGCTTGGGTATATTTCGATATTGAGCTGGATTCTGGGTATAATTAATAATTTGTATTAAACTTTGGATATTAATAAAAATGTCGGGCTCCGAACTGTAGCTTTAACAAACCAGTCGGTGAATGAAACAGCACTGACGACTCCGAAAATAAAATAAAAACAGTCAGTGCAGTATTGCAGTATATCAACACTGACGGTTCTGAAATAAAAATGATCAGTATAGAATCTCAACACTGACGGTTACTAATTCAAAACAGTCAGTGTAGTATCACTACAGCAAAATATAGTATCAGCGACCAGTGAGGTCGCCGGTCGCTGAAAGTTTTTCTCTCCAAAAAATAAATAAAAAATAAATGATTTTGGCGACCAATATTTTTAGGGACCGTATCAGCGACCGGTTTCTCCCGGTCGCTGAAAGTGTTGGGTGAAAAAAAAAAACCGATATCACGCGCTGAAATCACGCTCCACTCTCGACGCGATACGGTAGGGTTTCTCTCTCTCTGCTTCCTTCATTTGTCTCACGCGAGCCAGATCCAATAACCCCCTTCTCTCTTTCATTTGTCTCTCTGCCCTACTCTCTTTCTCTCTGCTCTCTCTCTACTTCCTTCGCTCATGCGCTGAACAAAATCTATCTCTCTCTCGCTCTTTTCTGTTTGCCTGTGCTTGCGATAACCGAACCCTAGGGTTTCGATTTTCTGTGCTTGTGTTTGCCTGTACCTAGCGGAGCCCTCCTCTGTGGTTGCTTGCTGATTCGACTTAGACGGCCGTGAGGCGAGACGAGTCTCGGAACTGGCCTACCTTGCCTCTTTGCGATTCCTTCTTTCGGGTAATTAAAGCACACCCTTTATTTTGATTTTTGTGAGATGATGTTGCAATTTGGGGAAGATTAAATTGTCTCACGCGAGTTGTTGATTTTCTCGGTGAGACGGTGACATTGGGGCTGTGCGGTTGCCTTTCTGTGTACTGGCTGAGGGTGTGCCTTTTTCCGATTTGCTGTTTCTGGTTTTTCCTTTGTGCTGGTTACTGGTACGCCCCGACTGTTTCTGGTTTTTCCTTTGCTGCTGTTTTTCTGGCACCGTACCAGTACTGGTATGGTGAGTTTGATGGTTTCTGTTCTGTGGCTTGTTCCTTTTGTGTACTGGTTCCTCACCGGTACCGACCCTTTTTGGCTTGTTAGTTTCTGGTTTGCTGTTTCCCTTCCCGTCGCTGAACCATTTAGTAGCAATTCAGTTCATTTTTGTAATCTGTTTCTATATAATTTATGTAGCAATTAAGGGTAATAATTATTTATTAAACAAGCAAATGTGAAGGTACTATCGGTATACTGTGATGAAAATGAAGTTAGACAAGTGGGCCCTGCAGAGAATGTGAGAGTCAAGTTGTCTGGCATTGAAGAAGAGGATGTTCAATCTGGTTTTGTGCTCTCTAGCATTTGTATGCTCTCTCTCTCTCTCCCCCCATCTATCTATCTATTTTATCTTTTTTGCCTGTATGGCTGAAATTCTTAGTGCAACTAGTCACAAGATGGATTATGTTTCAAATGACAAATTGGGACAAAATATTGCCAATTTAGTAATAAATATTTCTTTCTATAATTAATATGTTTATGTACAAGAGTCTTCATAGTATCTACAACAAAAATGTGTACAATCCATTCATTTTAATTAATATGTTTATGTACATCCCTTTTGTTAAGTTTTCAGATTTTCAGATTTATCGAGCTCTCCTGCATGAAATGCCAATGCTTAACTGTTGAAAATTGAATTCCAATGTAAGATCTAATTTTGTACTATAATTGTTGATGTATCTGTAAACCAAGAGTGACATGGGAGGATGAAGAGGAGCTAAGCCGGATAGGGGTGATCAAAGTAGGAATCGACACTGACATATATTCCAGCACTCCCAAATAAACCTTCAAGCAGGTCAGACCAGCTTCATCCTAGACTTAGTTTATCGACAATTAATGTGCAGTGGAATTTTATATGAGAATAAGCATAAAATTTCAAATTATTAGACATGTGGATGAGCATTGTGAATTTATGGTGCTTCTATAATTGCCAATTTGTCATTTGAAACATAATCTTTCAACTTGGGACAACATATTGCCAATTTAATAATAAATATTTCTTTCTATAATCTCCTCTCTGTTCTGTCTCCCCTCTTTCTAGTTTTTAGAGTTGCATCAAGAATTCTGGTAATTTTTTTGACTAATTATCCTTTGTCTGAGACATGCAGCTAATATTTTGTAATAGTTGGTATGACCTCTTTTGCACTTGTCTGGTGGCAACTGTCTTGAGGTTAAAATTGCACTTGTAATTCCCTGCATAAAATCTCAGTTTCTTTCTTTAATTTGCTAATTACATAATATAGTTGAAATTAATTTGAGTTCAATTAAGAAATTGAAGCTAACCGAGACTAATTTTGATTCATGCTTGGGTTGGGGTAAAATAGAAGCTTAGGAAGGGTTGTACCAATAAAGAGGGGCTTGTACCAGTAAATTAATGCATCGTGTATCTTTTTTTTTTTTGAGATTCCATGGAGAATTGGGATCAAGAGACACTTGAGAAGGTTGTTACTGTTATCAGAAGGTTGTTACAGTAATTAAGGTTGTACCAGTAATTAACGTTGTTACTGTTATCTTTGTTTTGAGAAGGTTGTTACTGTACCAATAAAGAGGGGCTTGTACCAGTAAATTAATGCATCGTGCACCATTATTGCCTTTATTTTTTACCACTGTCATCAGAACCGCTCCTTGGCAAAGTTGTAGAAAAAACATATTATGTTACTTCTCCTTGGCCATGTTTTAGATTTGCATTCCATTATAATAGTTGTATTTGGTGAACTATTTGGAATTGTTCATTAGTTTGAAATTTGGTGCATTATTGTATATATTGATGTTTAATATTAAATTTGTTTGTATGTTTATGTTGTATGTTTGTATGTTTTTGATAATTAGCATGTTTGTTGTTAACTGTATAATGTTGGGTAAATTGAAATTTTGAAACTTGATTGGGCTTAAATGGTGCAAATTTAAATAATAATTTTTTTTTAAAAAACCTGACAGAATACTTTCTGCGACCGGTTTTAAGTATCAGCGACCGTTTATTTGGTCGCAGATACCTTCTTCTGACGTCAGAAAAAATAACAGCGATAAAAAAAAAGTTGTCGCAAAAAAAGTATCAGCGATCAGGTGACGTCATTCAGCGATTGATGACGTCATCAGAAGAGTATCTGCGACAATGCTTATAGCGACCGGGGTTTCGGCGATCGGAATTGACTTTCTGCGACCGGGATTACTATCAGCGACCGGCGCCTTGACTTTCTGCGATCGGAAAATCGGTCGCAGAAAGTCTGATCTGCTGTAGTGTATATAAACACTGACGGATCCAAAATAAAAACAATCAGTAAAAGTATCAACACTAACGGTTTTGGAATAAAAACAATCAGTGAATCAAAAATTACAAAAAAAAAATTGACAATAAAATCAACATAAAAGGAAGTTTGGAATCGGACCGTTCATTTTCACGCGAGAAATCAATGGTCGATCTACAGTGAAATCATTCCAAATCTATTTTAAAATGATCAAGGGAGAACACTAAATGTAACCAACATGAAAGTACGGAAGTTTTATTATGTATGAGCTTCGATCCAACACGAAGTGTTTATGGCTATACGATGCTTCAATTTTCGGTTAACTAGATGGATGGGTAATTAAAAATAAATTTTGATCAAACTTGGATGCAAGACAATTAAATGCAGTGCTCTTTAATTTAAACGGTTCTGATCGACCCACGGACGACATATTTCCGTGTGTCTTCATTAACTCACGAAACAGGAGTTTATGTTTCATGTTCATACATAGAAGATGTGAGTCATATATGCAACATGCATGTAATACTATATAATTTAATGTGTCAAAATCATTTAATTAAGCAATAAACATGTTATAACATTAATTATTGCATAAATTACTATAATTTTCATTACAAAATATTTTTCTAAAATTAAAGTTAAAATTTAATGTTAATTGCCTAAATTTCACTAATCACGTGAATTACTAATCATACTTATTAAATGGAATATGTTCATTCTAATAAACAAGCATTGCAATTTTTCGATGAAACAATTAATTAGTAATTTACGTTGTATTAGGTTTTCCATTCCATCATTAATTTCAATCCTATTTTGAATTACAACGATAAAATACTTATTGCATCTATAAATTCAATTTAAACAAATAAAATTTATTATTAAATATCTTACAAAATATACACTGCATAAATTTTTATTCTCAAATAGTTATATATCCCTAACAATTTATTTTTAAAATATACAAGTGAAATTAATTTATTTTTTTACATTACATATAGCAACACTGACTGTTAAATTGAAAAAACAGTCGGTGTAGGGTAAGGCAACACTGACGCTTCCCTTAAAAACAGTCAGTATTGGTGACCTTCTCAACACTGATGGTTTTATTAATAAAAAGGTCGGTGTAGGGTATGAGCAACACTGATGCTTCTGTAAAAAAACAGTCAGTGTTGGTGAACTGCTCAACACTGACGGTTTTATTAATAAAAGAGTCGGTGTAGGGTATGAGCAACACTGACGCTTCCCTTAAAAAACAGTCAGTGTTGGTGAACTGCTCAACACTGACTGCTATTTAATTAAAGCGTCAGTGTAGGGTATGAGCAACACTGACCCTTCTCTTAAAAAAACAGTCAGTGTTAGTGAACTGCTCAACACTGACTGTTATTTAATTAAAACAGTCAGTGATTGAGGATCAGTGAAGGAATTTTTTATACTGGTGGTAGAGATGCATAGGAGTAAAGATATCCATTATCGCCATGAAAATATCTTTGAAAAAGTTACTAGGGAAAAATTACAACCATTGCTGTTGGCTCCACAATCTCGTAGGAATTAATCCAGAGTTCCAGACCATACGAGATGCGCATGTACAGATCGTTAGGTTAGTCGCTGTAAACGACAGCAACATTATGCATTAATTTTAAAAGAAACTAAGTAATGCTCAAGTGCTAAGGTTTCTTTAAATTTAAAGACGTACAATCCTTTAAAATAATTCAAATAGCAAAAATATTTGTATGTGCGTAATAAGGCAATTAGACTTGGTCAATGGTCAGTTGCTCATGATTAATGAACCCGAGTTAGATGATGCATAGGAATTACAACTAGAAATAAAATATCAAGAAAAAAAAGGCGTGTAAGGCAAGAAATTATGAGGATCCATTGCGGCCAGAAATTGTGCTGCCGCCAGGAAAGCACAAAACTGAAGCACAGAGAGCAGCAAAAGAACAACCATCTGATAGAAGGCGCGCCACAACAAATCCAGCATAAAATTAAGCCCAATACATAGAATCAGAAGAACGCGGTTCTGCCTGATCTAGTCAACCAATTGATTGGCCTGTATATATACAAGCGTTTCATCATTAAATGTACCAAACATCAAAAGTTCAAAACTCAATCAATGAGTTAATCACCCATCACATCATCGAAACTAAATTTTTAGTTGCAATGGCATATTCTTGGATGCTGCAAAGCCATGGATGCAGCCAGATCCACATCTCACCCGTCATTTATAGAGCAATACATGATCTACCATCTCCAATGTTATCAATCCAAGAGAAAGTGCCATCTCCAGCATTGAATCTTGGATGCACGCCAATTGCCGATCCTGACCTCTCTGCTCTCCTCAGTTCCCGATTAAGACATACCCAAACCAACTCCTCCACTTCAACTACTGTTTCTTTAGAAAGCCGTCATCACCAATGGTACTGTTACTTCCACTCTCTCTCCAAAATAATGCCCCATTACACTACGGCGCTTGAGCGATCGCACATTGAGGCCCTTCAATTCACCTGGAAGGACTCCTTCAAGCCGTCAAAGAAGCACTCCCACAAGTCGATTAGTTCAGAGAAAGTGGCGGTCGTTTTCAATATAGGCGCAGTGTACTCACAGATGGCAGCTGCAGAAAATCGGGGGACAGTACAAGGGTTGACCGAGGCATACAACGCATTTAATAAAGCAGCGGCGACATTTCGGTATTTGAGAGAGATACTTGGAGAAGGTGAATCAGTCGATGTTTCGATGGAATGTGTGAGCATGCTGGAGACGCTGATGGTTGCTCAGGCGCAAGAGTGCTTTTTTAATCGGGTGGTTAGTGCTAGAAAGTCGCCTACTAATTGCTCCAAGGTTGCAAAGCAGGTAATATTAAAAAAAATTCCTTCTTTGTTGATTAATTAGTATCTATGCCTAATATTTTGTTTAGTTGCATCTCAATTTGAAGCATAGAAGGAAAAATCGTCCGTTCCGGATCGGGATCGGACGGTACCAATCCGATTTCAGGCCGAGTTACGCGATAGTGTAGATTTTGTCAAATTTCGGCATCCGATCTTATTCCAGTCAAATTTCAGCTGTTCCGGCCTGATTCAAATCAAATTTCGGCCGTTCCGAACCGAAATAAACCGATTCCACCGAAACGGCTGAAACACGAATTAAACAAACTCCAAAAAATTTTTGAGCTCTTAAGCTTGCGTGAATTGAACCCATGCCTTTTAGCTAAGCAAACCAAAGTCAACTACCATCACACTATACAACCTTTGTTGTTGAATAACACAATTCATTTATATATATGAGAATTTTAATTTGTACAAACTTCTGACAAAAAAGTCCGATTTTTTGATCTGATTCGGCCGATTCCGACCTATTTTTCCGATCCGGATCTAGATCGGACGGTGCCGATCCCGATCCCGATACTGATTTTTCCTTCTATGATTTGAAGTATTTATTTGCAACCTTGTAATTCAATTTTTATTTATTAAATGATTTTTTGTGTGTTCTTGAATAGGTCGAGTTATACTACGCAGAGGTTCTTGATGCACTAAGCACTGCACCACTCAAGCAACACATTGACAAGGGGTGGTTTGCACATGTACAACTCAAAGCCTCGCAGTTCTATGCTGAATCTTGCTACCATTATTCTCTACATCTCCATAAAAAGGAAGAAATTGGGGAAGAAATCGCACAATTACAGTTGGGCATCGACCACCTGAGTAGCACGATAAGAGCCATAAAAGGCACTTCCTCTTCTCTCATCAATGTCATAGCAAAACTAAAGAAAAACATGAATGTACAGCTTGAGAAAGCCATGAAAGAGAACAATAGCATTTACTATATGAGAGTTCCAGCCGCAGGCTCCTTGAATGATTTGCCAGTATATGTCTCACAACGGCCGAGACCGTTGGAGATCCTTGCGGCTTTGGATCATACTAGTATTGGTTCTAGGACATGATGATTCGTACAGTAAATATGTAAACAACTTAGTATTTAATGTAAATAGAGTAACTGAGTACATAAAAAACACAAGAGTTGTTAACGGAATTCGAGCAAGTTAGCTACGTCAGATGACCAACTCGGCTAAGCATCTATGTCTTCGGAGTTCCGCAACCACTAATCGATGCACCATAATTTGTACTTTCTAATTGGCAAAAGTTACAATATAAAATTGAAATTCCTCACAATGATCCGATATTTTTATTAAAATCCCAAAAAAAAAACAAATTATCAAATCTGCTCCCACCCCAAACTTATTTTTATTTCTACCTCAACCGCCCGTGGGCTGGGCGGTCCACTTTTCCCACCAGACCGCCCAGCAGCCGGGCGATCCACTTTTCAAACCTGACTGCCCAGGGCTGGGCGGTCCACTATTAATTTTTTTTTTATAAGATTTTATGTTTTAATTTGTTTGAATGTTTTATATTAAATTGTTGTAATGATTTGTTTGAATGTTTTATATTAAATTGTTGTAATGATTTGTTTGAACGTTTTATATTAAATTGTTGTAATGATTTTTGAATGTTTTATATTAAATTGTTGTAATGATTTGTTTGAATGTTTTATATTAAATTGTATGATATATATTTATTATTTGTTGACGATTATATTTTTATAATTGACGATTATTTTTATATGTTATGTAATTGTGTAGTTTTAATATAATTGATTAGTTTTATATTAAGTTTGTTAATGTTTAAATATTTCTAAATGGTAATCTAAATAGTAAGTCTAAACAATAAAAGTAGGTAATCTAAATGGTAAGTCTAAACATGAAACATAACAGTCCAAAAATGAAATATAATAATCCAAACTAAAATACTAGAAACCTATCAAACTAAAAAATATATAAAAACCCTAACGGCGATGACGAGGGCGCGGTCCGGAGAGGTCCAACCTATCAGGTGCACGGCGCTCCCTCTGCGACGGCGGACGTCTCTGGTGAACCTCATCCACCTGCATGTCATCGTGTACGGCCTCGCGCGCCCATGGGTCCCACCCAGGTGTAATGCATGCTCTCCATGGACCCCCGCATGTGTACGCAACACCCACGGATCGGCCTCCCAAGTAGGAGGATACGTGGCCGGAGGCGGTGTGCCAAATATAGCAGCGGCAAATCCATCTGCAGTCTGTGCCCCACTCCCACTGGCCTCGCCGTCGTGCTGTCTGGGCTCCATGTACTGCGGTCGGTGGGAGCTAGCTGGCTCCCACCGTCCTCATCTCCAGTGAGGTCATCCAATGGGAAAACGGCGGCGTCCGCGGCGGCAGCTCCATCCTGCATGTAAACAATGTTTAATTAGGGACATAGAAGTAACGAGTAAATTAATTAAATAATGAACTTTTGCTACCTCGGTATGCTGCACTGGAACTCCATGCTCGTTGTAGTACGCGTTCCACGCGTTGTTGTTCAACACCCATTGGTGGAACGCCCAACCACCCGAGTCATCATATGCATAAATGAAGATAAATTAATAAGAATGATCTTTTAGAGAGACACTTAATAATGATCATTCGTATGACATATTATTACCTGCAGGAGGTGGCGGCATGTCCTCAGCGTAGATAGGGGCTCTAGGCTGCTCCGGATCTGGTGGTGGGACATGTATCTCGCGCCAATTGATGTCCTCTCCAGCATCGTGCAACATACCAACGAGGCGCCCGTCCTAGCCAGAGTCCTCCACGATCGGCGCACTGTGTTGGAGCATTTGACATCCTATTGCTCTCTAACTTTTTCTCGCCATGCACACCAAGCTGTGTGCCACTCCTCTAATACCGGTCAAAATCTGCACACAATGTATTTTCATTATTATTATTAGAAGATGAATAAATAACTACAATTTTTTAAGCATGTCAGTTTCATTTAAACATATCGAACGAGCATGGATCGGGCTGAAAGGCAAGTAAGTCCTAGATCCGTCACCCGTGAGTCTCCGTCAAAGAGCATCACCGTAGTCCCCATGTAGATAAACCGTCGGCATGCCCCATCTCTGGTACCATACGATATATCGCAATCTCCAAGGCCCGACCGGCATAGGGGCAACTCCTGCTGGAGGCGGGGTCCATAAGTGCAACTGGGGTGATGCAGCACGCTGGTAATGCTCCCAGAAACGCGTGCTCCAGTCGACTTTGGGCTTGTTGTGTTTAGTGCTGCAATATAAATTAATTAGTAACGTGTATGGCTGAACAAGTAAAAAATAAGACAAAGGATAAGGCAGTGGGTAGTTACCTGTGTAGCTGGGTGGTCTGCTGCTCGCCCAACTCTGGAAAATCAGGGACATAGGCATCCAAGCCAAACTGACGGGGCACTCGATCAGGATAGTGATACTCAACTATCCAGAAGCATACGCACGGCCCCAGTAAAACGAGAGGTATCTCTGCTCTAATGTCAGCGGGCACAGAAGGCCCCGATCGTAGAACAGACGATAGGGGTACCAGGTGATGCTCGCCTCGTGAAGCATCTGGAGCTGGCCCCGGACATATGAAATCCCCACGGTCTTCCCTCTGCCCGTGCCCTCATATGTGTCGGGAGTACCCCATATGGCACCGTACCCCGGACGTCTCTCGGGGTCATCTCCTATCCATAACCCCGCCTGAGCTGGAGGAACAGGCCGACACACCAGTATATGTGACCAGGACCATTGCTGGAGTAGAAGAAGTGGTCCGGCAATCTGCCTGTTCGTCGCCTAAATTTTGGACATGCGATGCATTTCTGGTAAATATGGAACCATAATATATGTAATAAAAAAATTAAAATATTTGTACAAACTTATCAGACAAGCATGACACAATCCCCGGTATAAGTGGGCGAGCACGGCTCCACCCCAATTCCACTTCGACGGCCGCTGAATGTCCCTTAGCAGAGAGAGGAACATAATCGGGACTGCGTCACCGCTGGAATCGACAAACATGACGTTGCCACATAAATCCAAGACAAACGCCCTCACGTACCTGCAATATAAATTAGAGACATAAATAACTACATTTTTTGTTGAATCCATAACATATTTTAATTTGCAATTGTTTGTGATTACCTCAGAACGGCCTGCTCGTCACGTGTCTCGGGGGTGATCCTACGCCGGTGGAAGTAACTACGGAGCGCCGCAAGACTGATGCAGTACTGTGAATACCGGTACTCCTCCTCCTCCTCTCCTTTCTTCTTCTTCTTCTTCTTCTTTTGCAAGTCCGACGGAGCGGCCCCCAGCAGCTCCGGTATCATGTGCATCAGGTCTGGATGATCTGAGACACCACCGATGGGGTCACCGTCTATCCGTAAACCCCACAAGGCGCTGACATCACCTAGTGTGACTGTCATCTCCGCAACCAGAAGGTGAAATGTATGCGTCTCCGGTCGCCATCTCTCCACTAGACCGCAAACGAGGGCCTGGTCAATATCACAGTGAGGCATGGTGGCCAATTGATACAACCCGAGATGAAGGATGCACTGCTCCATCAATGGGTGACGGACGTATCGTATCTCGGGGATGCGATGCCTCACTGTCATCATCGTCGTGTCCTGTATTTTACAATTATTTCAATATAAACGTCTAATTAAATAATGCTATTTAAATTAGGAATACAAAACCAACGTACCTCCATAAATGCAAGTGAGACACGGTGCCTGACATGTGGGGTCCACAGAAGAGGACTAAATGTGTCAGGATGGTGAGGGGGATAATCTCCAAAGGGAGCATCTGCACCGGACGTCTCTGCACTGGATGCCTCTGCACCGGATGTCGCTGCACCGGATGCCGCTGCACCGGATGCCGCTGTACCGGATGCCTCTGCATCGTGATCATGTGAACTCTCCCCCGTCTCCAGAGGGACATCCCATGCACGTCCCCGTCTAGTTCTGACCATACTACATTTCAATAAACAGAAGATTTTATCTTATAAATCCTGATTTATAAACCCTAACTTATAAACCATAATTTGATCCCTAAACCCTAATTTAACCTCTAAATCCTAATTTAACCCCTAAACCCTAAATTAACAATTCAACCCTAAACCCTAATTTAACAATTCAACCCTAATTTAACAATTCAACCCTAAATTCTAATTTAACAATTCAACCCTAATTTAAACAATTCAATCATAAACCCTAATTTAACAATTCAACCCTAATTTAATAATTAAATCGCGACAGGAAAATCAACAACCCGCACACGATAATTAACAATTCAACCCTAATTTATATACTTCAGTTTTGTCAACCCTAAATCCCTAAACTACAAACTCTAATTTTGGAAACTCTAATTTTGAACAATTCAATCGTTTCGGAAAAATCAACAACCCGCACACGATAATTAACAATTCAATTCTACCAATCGTTCCAATGCCAATACAAGATACAAAATATAAATTAAAAAAATTATTTAGAAACTTACCCGAAAATAATCGGACTGTCGCCGAGATGGCCGAAATTAGGGTTCGGGTGAGAGAGAGAGAGAGGAAGAGGAAGAGGGAGAGGAAGAGAGAGAGAGAGAGAGAATGGCAGATTTGAAGAGAGAGGAAGCTCCAGAGAGAGAGAGGAAGAGAGAGAGAGAGCTCTAGAGAGAGAGGAAGAGAGGGAGAGAGGGAGCTGTCTGCTCCCAGCGGACCGCTTATAAAAAAAAAAATTTAATAGTGGACTGCCCAGCTCCTGGGCGGTCAGGTTTGAAAAGTGGACCGCCCGGCTGCTGGGCGGTATGGTGGGAAAAGTGGACCGCCCGGCTGCTGGGCGGTATGGTGGGAAAAGTGGACCGCCCAGCCCACGGGCGGTTGGGGTAGAAATAAAAATAAGTTTGGGGTGGGAGCAGATTTGATAATTTGTTTTTTTGGGGGGTTTTAATAAAAATATCGGCACAATGAACTACAATCAACCAACAAGACTAAAAATGGCGAGTTTGATGGTAGACTAAAAATGAGTAATTAATGCAGACTATATTATCCAATCATGCTTACTATAGTACTGTATACCAGCATTATTTGTTTTCTCTTGTGCTATATTTTCTAAACTAAAAAGTGCTTGAATGGTTTAAGTTAAATCTGTATTAAGATCCAGTTTAATAGAAAAGTACTTAGCATCACCATCGGATGCAGAGTAATTATGGTATTATGTCATTGGACTTAATTCAGATCATTGCTGGGCCTCTCTTCCGAACCCAAAAGAAGAAGAAGCCCAAAATGGTAAATTTAAAAGCCCAAAAACTCGAAACCACAAAATTCCAAGCACAAATTGCAACTCTCTCCAATTTGACGGGCGTAAATTTGTATTCATGTAATGCTAATTTTCTTGTTGATTGCATCTTTTATTACTTTGCGATCCATTTGATAAAATTTCTCGAGTTGGTATTAGAAACATCTAATAATGGACATACGTCAATATATAAGTGCATGTTGCATAATGAATTTATCATTACATAATGGAATATAAACTAAAATTATGTGTGTGTGTGTGTGTGAATGTGCATGAGCACGCGTGCAATTCACTTTGAAAATGTACACCTTCAATTTATGCTAGCTAAAATGTAAGTTAAGTATAAGAGAAAGGGAGCAATGAAGGTAATTAAGTGCTTAATTGGAGAGCTCCTTTGCACATACAAAAATGCGGAGACAGTAGCTACGTTTCGTACAAACTGCTATTTGCTGATTGGCTCCTTTGGACACATGATCCAAATTGTTCCAGCAAATAATTAAAGCCGTGTCAAAAAGATGATAATTTCTTCACTTATTCTCCAGTAACTGGAACCAATTCGTCAAAAAGTTGCCATGTTTGTGGGAACTAAATGACTTCAATTTTAAAATTCCTTTTTTTCTTTTTGGGGGAGCAGGGGTCCAATCTTGCCCTATTATGCATTTTCTAAAATAGTTTGGTGAGTACAACTCTAAAGATATATTGGATTTGCTTCAAACGACGAATCCAAATCGTTGAAACCGATATATTTCACGAGCGATGCGTGTACATGCAAAATTTTGAAATTTTCGAATTCATTTATTACAAAGTCAAACAGTAAAAAAATGAAGTTTAATAAGTTATTTTAATGTATTTATTTTTCATCATATTTTTTACCGCTTGACTTTGTACAAAATGAATTCAAAATTTTCAAAATTTTGCATATATACACGTATCATCGTGAAGTATATTGATTTCAATAGTTTGAATTCATTGTTTGAAGTTAATCTGATAAATTTTTAAAATTATAAACTCTCGTGACGAGAACATCGCATCACATACTAGCTTTACTCCGGTAAACTTTCTAAACGTAAAATTTCAACACCTTGTAAAAGGAAAAAATTACTGAACACTGCAGATTTGGGTTTCTTTGGACGTTTGATGGATAGATTTTACTTTTAAGGCGAAATAGGGGAAATGCAGATTTTGATGTTTCCAATAGTATGGGCTGGAAATAGTTGTTTCTCATTACTTTTCCTATTTGCTTAGGAATTGAATAGAGTGAACTAGTGCAATATTTGCGTACAAATCGTGAAAAATGAATGAATTAAATCAATGTAATCATCGTCTAATTTTGTCATTGTCAGTGACACGAGCCTCTGAGACTGAGCGTTTCAAGTCGAGGCTCTTGACCCCAATTACTGAGCGTTTCTCTAGTTACCCCGATAATTCTATTCTTGCAAAAAGGGATTGTCGTAGAAACGAGTTTTGAGTTCTTCTCGCTTGATTCCCCAGTTCACGCACAAAGAATCCATGAACAATCGGTGAGGAGAAGTGCCTGGCCCTGTGATTCGATACGATGTAGCGACAAAGCCTCATCAAGATTTGGGTTTTCCAGAGTCTCAATGGAGGTAAATGTAATGGATTGTGCTTTTTGCAAATAGAAAAAAGTTCGATTAAACGTAAAAGCTCCGTCATTTGGTGAGAGGTTTAGGGTTTAGGAACTGTATTGTATTGTGTCGAACGAACAGCTGATATTGGAAGCTCGATCTTTAGCCAAAAGTTGCAACCAGCCGTAATCAATTTAATTATTGGTAACCATGCATATATATTGGGTTTTAATATTTTCCATTTGTTGTAGGTTTTTAAATGAGTGAGTCTGAGAGTCAGTGGTGAGGATTGGAAATACGTTTATTAAACAAAAGTAATATGCTTCTATTAAGTAATTATTCTGGAAAATAATAATTTCACAGTTGTCAAAATACTCTGAAGAGAAAATTATGCAAATTATTTCAGCTAGTAACGGACTGGAGAATAATCTTTTAAATTTTGCATGCCGGCACCAGCTAAGCTTCCCAAGATGTCTGCAATTCGCTTCAATTTCTAAGCTGGAATTTTTTTCTTAATCGTCTTTAATAACATTATTGAGGGGTAGTTGGGATAGGATTATGATGGGTGTGTTTTAATTTAGCATGTTGGTGGGTCGGGTATTACATATGGGGCTATTCTTGGTTTTATTTTATCCTATAAAACTCATATTAGAAATAAGGACCTTCAAATTCCAATGTATATATTCATCAATTTATTTAAATTAAATATAAAAGCCACCTTGAATTAAAAAAGGACCTCTAATATATATTCACACTGCAGGAAGCACCCTTCACGCTGTATACATTAATTGTGTCTAATTTTTTTTTTTTTTTTTGAAAAACGATTCATTGTGCTGATTTAATGACCTTATCAGTAGAGATATACTGTTTGAACATTTTGTATGGCTTTATTGATAGACAGACGATCATGGGCCATGTGATCAAAATATGAAGTATATACAAATACTTAGGGATAACAGAAGATATAGATGCCGACTGTTATGAGTTATCTCGTTTGCTTTTTAATTGCCTCACATATATGCTCAGAAATTTGAATTTATCTCCCTTTCCAGCCTTACTGTTTTTGTCTGTATGCCAATGTAACTGAAATCACCAAACTACCGTTTCTCTGACACTTTTTATCCTTAAGCACAAGAAATGTCGCCCTAGCACGATATAAATGTCACAAGGGGCCTTTCCCAATTAGTTCGACCTAAACCAGCATTGCCTCTGTCAATTAAAGAACTGAATAGTGAGGTGAATTGAAGCATGGATGCCCCTTCTAGTAAGATTTATTATTTTTCTATTTATTTCCTAATTAATTATGCTCAGGAAAATTTCAGGAGTTTTTATAGCCATTAGCTTCAGTATCTGTCCTATTTGGTAAGTTGAAATATGTTCCCGTTTTCTTGATATTTTTATTTAGCATCATCTCCATGAATTGATGGATCTGAGGTGCAACAAGGTTATAGGAGGTAGATAATCTGTCCAATTACTTTTTATATAATTATATTGGTTAATTCTCTCAAAACATGATGGTATTATATAACTACAAAACCCAAGTGTAGTGCATAAATAGTTTTTCAGCCTGTCTTTCTGGCTACAAATTAAGTGCGCGATGGCTGCCTGATTTATTAGCATAATAGTTCACCCATAGCTATTTGTACAATCCTTTCCATATGCATCACCTACAAATGAATACCATATGAAGCTAGTCATGCCATGACATGACATATTCCTGCATTACGGGAAAAATATTTTTTATAAAAGAACGTTGCATTGTGATTCTTTATTTTTGAAATGTTCTTCAATATTCGGTTTTCTGATACCATCATGAAAAAAGCTCTCATGGCTCTGCATAAAAATTAATGTTAATGACCGTAAGTCCTGCAAACATTTTCTGCAATGAAGGCATGAACGGATCTAAAGCCTAATCAGGAGTTGCTTAGCCACCCTCTGAATTAAAAATTAACAGTTTTACCTTGTATATTTTATAATTTTTAAAAGTATTTGTATGTTTTAGCCCCCTTATAAAAATAAAATTACATTACATTAACTTATTTAGTGCCCCCAATTTCAATTTTTTTAGTTCCGCCCCTTGGTGAAGGTGAATTACAAGTTGATATTAAGAACATCTGAAATAACCAAGAAAGTGAACATTTTTAATTGCATCCTCAGTTTTCTAGTTGTATAAATTGATCTAATTATTTCCATCTAATTAAAGAACAATATCTTTCCTCGACAACACGGAATAACTGCTACTTCTCCTTATGAAACCATCAATGCAGGTTCAATTCTATCCGATGCTAGCAGTGCACCACCAGCACAAAATGAACCAGTGATTCAAGAGGACGAACAGAATGACAAAACAACAGAGGAGCAAGAATTAGCGGCAGCACAACAACGAATTAATGCATTGCCGAACCTAAAGATTTTATCAATCATGCGAAAGGCTCTCCCCAAAGATGCACACATACATGCTGCTGTTGATGACGCGATGAGAGCCTGTGTTGCTAAATTTACGGGCATTCTGACAAAAGAGGCCAAGCAGCAGCAAACGCTGGCCAGGCACAAGGCCTTGGAATCAGAAGATATTATTAATGCACTAAGAAAACTCGGCTTTGAAGATTCTTCAACTGCCCTCGCCCTATTCTTTTATCGCTTCAGGGCGATGACCAATCATTCTCTGCCGCAGCAAGTGCAGTTACCAGTGTACACTTCTGAGCTGATCCAGACTGAAATGCAACAGCAGGGCAACATTAACGTTCCTAAACAAGGTAATTTACCCTTGCTCCACGTGGTAGAGTTGGAATTACATAATTGGGAAAACTCATACTTGTACTATCTTTCTTTTAATTTTCTAATCGTACACTCTTATATTCTGTTACATAATACCTGATTAGAACTCCTTACATGGTTGTAAGCCATAAGATTTCATACAATAAAAACAGAAAACAGAAAACTAAGAAACAGTAAGCAGTCACTGCATGTGCAGTCTTCTATAAAATAGTTATAACTCTCTATAGAATACACCAATGCCTATGAACTTGCACCATAGAGCTTTAGGTCCTTAATTATACTCCTGAAATTGTTAAATGTGCTTTCATAAAGCTCAAAGAGTAGCCAAGCGTAATATCTCCAGAATTCTTGACAGGTATTACTCGTGGGGATCCTACTTCCTCACTCCAATATTGGGGCAATGCAACTATGCCCCAACTTCCATTTCCTGCTCTCCCATCGTGGCCCACATCTTATGCGCAGCCCATCCTCAAATAGTAGTAAATCCTGACACAATGCCTTATTCCTTGAACATGCAACCAACTTCCGCACCAATGCAACAGCAAGGGCCCGTCCAGGAGGACCCACTTAATTTTACCCCATTCTCAGGTGATGTACTTTTTCCTCAGTCGATACTCCCTCGCTCTGATGAGAGTATTTCACAGCATGTGCCAATGCAGATGATGAATCCGCAATTGCACACAGAAGGGCACGTACCCAATTATTTGTATGGGTATCAGCAGGCTGGAGCAGAAAATCAGCAACAAAATGTAGGAGTGTATGACACAACTATGCCGGCTGATGGGATTCTGGGTACCAGATTAGGAGACACCTCTGATTCACCTTTGGATCAAGAGATGACTGATGCGGACATAGCTTATGTGCTTGACTTGTTAGAAGACTAGAGAGGCGACTCAGACATGCCTTGAGATGGGAAACCAAAAAACCACGGTTTTGGTTTATTAATTTTGGGGTATGCTAACTTTAAAAATTTCGAGGAATGAAACACTTCAGGCCGACACAATTGGCGATGAACACTTCAAAACTCGTAATTTAAAATTCACAAATGATCTCAACTAAATATTAAAAAACGCATGAATCGCATCATTTCATAAAAGATAAAACATGTAAAATAACAAAGCACACAAGACTATAAGAAGTCCAAAAGAAATTAACAAACCATTGCTGGGATTCAATTAATCACTAGAAGCAAATTTTAGATGCATATCGCAAGTTTTCTCATCACAACTTCTCTCCTTTTAACGACTAAAGAGTAAAAAAAAACCAAGTCAAAGAAAAAAGAAAACGAAAGCTCTCGCTCAAACAAAGAGCTTTGGCCAACCCTGTTTTGTTCTAAAATAATAAAAGTTTTTATCAACACCCAAGACAGTTTAGATTATATGACACCCAGTTCCGCAAGGCTCTCCAGCCCTCCCGGCCATTTCGAGGCAAATGCTGACAAATTCTTCAAGGTGCCTCCGGCTGGAACTCTCATACGGTAAATGCTACCGTAACTATCGTTCTCTCTCTTGGCTTTCGCAAGCTGTGAATTGATGTTTTTCTCTAGTTCTGATATGGCATTGATGAGAGAAAAGGAAGCGCCTTTGACGTCTTTCTTCAAGCTTAAAAGGCGGTCAACGCCCGTCTGTAATCGTGCGATTTCTTCTCCAATTTCATCATTTTCATGGAGATGTAGGGAATAATGATAGCAAGATTCAGCGTAGAACTGTGAAGTTTTGAGTTGTACATGTGCAAACCATCCCTTGTCAAAGTGTTGATTGAGTGGTGCGGTGTTCAGTGCTTGAAGAACCTCTTCGTAGTCTAACTCGACCTATTCAAGAAAACAAAAGACATTTGACATAAATAAATTGAAGTACAAATATAGAGAGGGAAAAACGTGCCGTGCCGTGCCGTGACTAACACGCCGTGACTTTGGTCACGTGCCGTGCCGTGCCGTGACCAAGTTAATTTTTCACGTGCCGTGCCGTGCCGTGACAAAAATTACGAGGGGTGGTCACGGCACGCGAATGGTCACGGCACGCGAGTCACGCCGTGACTCGCGTGCCGTGACTAAGTCGTGCCGTGACCAAACGTGCCGTGACCAAAAGTGCCGTAACCAAATGTGTCGTGACTGGTTACGTTAGTCACGTTTGATCGCATTTAACGTTTTAAAAAAAAAAATATGAAACGATTCTTTAAAATTTAAAATAAAGAATTAATGTTGAAAGAAATTATTGATGCTAAAAACATATTTTTTTGTCCAGAATTTAGAATTTAACATAAATTAATGTCGAATCGTGACTGACGTGTCTACCGTGCCATGATTCGCGTGTCCCGTGCCGTGCCGTTCCGTGACCAAGACAATTTCCGTGCCGTGTCTTCTTTGCCAACTATTGGTCACGCCACGCGAGTAGTCACGGCACGGGCACGGGACACGCGAGTCACGGCACGTAACCGACATGCGTGCCGTGCCGTTACCGTGCCGTTCCGTGACGGAGCTGGCTCCGGCGTGCCATTTTTCCCACTCTAAGTACAATACTAAGAAATTAATACTTCAAATTGAAGAAAGAAAACTCCAGTTAAAAAATATTAGGCCTAGATAATTAATAATCAAGAAAGAAGGAGAAAATAAACTTATTACGTACCTCCCTTGCAGCCATGGAGCAAGCAGTTGGCGACAATCCCTTTCTAACAGCACGATTAAAAAAGCACTCTTGCGCCTGAGCAACCATCAGCTTCTCTAGCATGCTCACACATTCCGTCGAAACATCGATTGATTCACCTCCCCCTAGTTTCTTTCTCACATGCCGAAATGCTCCCGCTGCATTGTAAAATGCTTTGTATGCCTTCTTCAACCCGTCGATTGTCCCCTTATTTTCTGCAGCTGCCATCTGCGAGTACACTGCGGCTAAATTGAACAGGACTGCCACTTTCTCCGAAACAATCGAGGTGTGGGAGTGCTTTATCAATGGCTTGAAGGAGTCCTTCCAGGTGAAATGAAGGGCATCAAGGTGCGACCGCTCAAGCGCCATGGTGAAATGGGGCTCTATTTTGGAGAGAGATCGGAAGTACGAGGTCAATTTGTTGAGACGGTTTTCAAAAGAAACACCAGTTGATGTGGAGGAGGTGGTCTGGGTAAGTCTGGACCTATATCTCAGGAGATCCGAGAGCTCTTTGTCGGCAATTGCTGTGTTTTTAGGTTCTGATATCGGAGATGGTATTTTCTCTTGGGTTGATAACATTGGAGATGGCAGATCAGCCATAACTTTGGGACTGCGGAAAAATTTCATTAATGCAACTGAAATTTAGTTTGCGCGATGTGAGAGACTGAGAGTTGAGACTGAGAAGAAGACAATTACTAATTGTGATGTGTGTTTAATTGAATTTAATTTGATGTGGGTGGGTATATATATATTCGCATTGGAACTTATAGAGAGGTTTTCTTTCAGAAGGGCGGTTTATCCTGAGCATCTATTGTTGACACGTGGCGTGGATCGAAGAGGACAGATTAACCAGGGTTTGTGTTGGGTTAAGTTTCTGGTTGAGGTCTGGTGCCTAGGGTCCGGATCCCCTAAAGTAACCCAATCTTTGAAACTTATAGAGAGGTTTTCTTTCAGAAGGGCGGTTTATCCTGAGCATCTATTGTTGACACGTGGCGTGGATCGAAGAGGAGGGCTCCTATGCCACAATGCTTGTGCGGCTTCCATTTTTTAAGATCTGTTCACATTATGATCTGTTCCAACTGTTCACACGTTTCCTCGTGTTGTAAGTAATGGACTTGCATTTTTTAAAGATACAAATTTGTATGTGGACGGAGAGTTAATGGATTGTATTTAGAGTTAGTGGTATGGCGGGTCGGATTGGACGAGCTGGATCAAGTTCGAATTGAGTCAATATGAACCCCATAGTGAACCCCAGAAATTAAATTATGCACTTGATGGGCCTTTGTTGACTTAAGCATTGACCTTTTTAGATTTTGTTTGGTAGGCAGTTGATCCGAAATTGCCCTCAAATTGTGAAAGAAGCAATATGCGAGGACCTATTAAGAAACGACTGATAAGATGTTGATTACTATTTCCGTTTTTTATGTAATCACAAACCAAAATAAAATGTTCTTTCGTCAATATATTTAAGTAAAATATATAAATGTGTTCCGGTAAAACGGTCAATATGTAGTAGAAAAGTGATTGTTTGGTAATCCCAGCGATATATTTCATACTTTTCCTAGATTCCGGCGGCTGAGGAGCCGTTTGAAAGAGATCCAAGTACAGTCGTTGTCAGCAGTCGCTCAAGTACAATTAATTAAAACGGCCAGTGCTTCAAGCTGCTCTGATTGTATTTTAGCCGCCGATCGATTAATCAAATCAGTTGTTGTTTTATCTTATCTACCAATCCAACTATGTTAATTGACAACCGTACGTGTAATTACTTTAGATATACTAACCGTCTTAGTATATGTGTACGTAGTTGCTTCTGGAGTCGTACAGAAATTTCTTTATATATCACAAGCATCTCGTCATCCTGACCAGCCACCAGCACTATTTGTTTTCTCTTGTGTTATATATATATATATATAGTGGCTAAGATCAAAGTGGTATGACCAAGGCCTTTGGTGCTACCAAGTCGTTTTTAGATTTTCAAAGTCCAAACGGTCGATCTAAACCGTTAGATGTGATATCTATATTAAAATCTGCTTGGAGACCAAATTTTACATTTTTTGGAATTTTTTTACTATTTTTTAAGCCACTTTGAAAATTGCTGATCACATGGTCCAGAATTTGGTTGCACTGTTTTTACTGTTCACCCGAATCTGCCATTTTCAAAGTGGCTTAAAAAATAGTAAACAAATTCCAAAAAATGTAAAATTTGGTCTCCAAGCATATTTTAATATAGATTGAACATCAAACGGTTTGAATCGACTATTTGAACTTTAAAATTGCAAAAACTAATTGGTAGCACCAAGGCCTTGGTCATACCACTTTGACCTTAGTCACTCTATATATATATATATATATATATATATATATAGAGAGAGAGAGAGAGAGAGAGAGATAGACTATGGTGAGTTGTGAAGTAAAACGTCGTTTTATTTCACGCCATATTTTCATTTTGAAAATTCAAACAAGCGATCCGAACTGCTCAACATGTTCTCTATATTGAAATGTGCTTGGAGCTAAATTTTACATATTTTGGAATTTTTTTACTATTTATTAAGCCACTTTGAAATCGTTGATCCACTGTGAACAGTAAAAAAACAGTAAAAATTTTTGGACCACCGGATCAGCGATTTTCAAAGTGGTTTAATAATAGTAAACAAATTCCAAAAAATGTAAAATTTAGTCTCCAAGCACATTTCATTATAGAGAACATGTTGAGCGGTTCGGATCAGTTGTTTGGATTTTCAAAATAAAAATATTAGCATGAAGTAAAAATGACCTTTTTAATGACAACTCACCATAGCCCAGCTCTATATGTATCTATATATATATATATAGAGAGAGAGAGAGAGAGAGAGAGAGAGAGAGAGAGATGGGCTATTGTGCTTTGCAAAGTAAAACCCCCTCTTTATTTCGGGCCATATTTTGCATTTTGAATAGCCAAACAATCGATCCGAACAGTTCAACATGTTCTAAATATTGAAATGTGCTTGGAGACTAAATTTGACATTTTTTGGAATTTTTTTGCTATTTATTAAGCCACTTTGAAAATCGCTGATCCACTGTGAACAATAAAAAACAGTAAAATTTTCTGGACCACCGGATCTGCGATTTTCAAAGTGGCTTAATAAATAGTAAACAAATTCCAAAAAATGTAAAATTTAGTCTCCAAGCACATTTCAATATTTAGAACATGTTGAACGGTTCGAATCGGTGGTTTGAATTTTCAAAATGCAAAATATGACCTGAAGTAAAGAGGGGTTACTTTGCAAAGCCCATCTATATATATATATTTATATGTATAGAGAGTGGCTAAGGTCAAAGTGGTAGTTCCTGAGCTATGGAGATACCACTTTTTGGATCGTTTGATTCGCTTTAAATTTCGTGTTTCAAGAGATTTGATTTTGTCGCTGATCAAAATAGATGGAACGGAAAATGTAAAAAAATTCAGCGCCTCCGTTAATCTAAAATTGATTTTCTTCCCCATCTACCCGCCTCTTCAGCTTCCGCTTCCCCTTCTCTCTCCCTATTTCCTAAATCGCCTCTTCAGCTTCCTAAATCGTAAAACTTGCCGATTCTTCTCTTCTCTTGCTACGGTTCACCTCTGATTCTTTCGAGGATCTATCTCCGACAATTGGTAATCGTCTCTTCAGCTTCCTCTGATTTTTTTATTTTATTTATTACTTGGATTACTCTATCATATTCATTTCATATTTTTTGTTGATACTGTTTCATGTTTCACACTTTCTGGTACTTTCTGGTAGAGAACAAAGTTAACGGTGTGTCTTCCCTATATATATACATACTAGATAGAGAAAACCAATTCTCATTCGGTTGTAGATTATTGATTGTTGGGACGGAAATTGAAATTGGATGTGGAATTTTATGTGTAGATTATTGGGTTATTTAGGATTATCTGTATTGAAAATATACATAGCTGCGATTTTGTAATTCGTTGATTCGAGCAGCGTTTGGGATGTAAAAGCAGTTCTAGAATTTGAGTAGCAGAATTATTTTAGAAT
>JAJGRW010000467.1:43210-176064 GCA_025461045.1 Carex parvula
CACTAGTGTTGTCATTTATGAAGAACAGAACACATTTATTCAACTTGGCTAATCTATGAAATGCTATATATGATAATTAATGTAATAATTAAGACTTCATTAATTCTAGCTACAACTACAAGCTGGTTTTGCGAATACTAAATTAATGCTATACAAAAAAGATTGCCACGTACCCATGTATAGCTCGTGGGGGGTAACATACACTTCAGAATACAAATTAATATGAGTTTGAAAGAATGGCCTACGGGATAAATTAATGCTATATATACAAAAAAGATTGCAGCTCGTGCATGCGATTGACAAAAAATCCACCACACAGTATCTTACAAGATTCTCTCAGCTCAGATTTTTTGTATAGACATGCATGTAAACGAATCTGCACCGTCCGTTCATATAATATGGTACAAAAAGGGCATTCTTAACATAGATCTCTAACGGTTGAGATCGCAGCACTTGGGAGATCTCTATCCGTGCCGTTACTTTTCTTCAGCCCTAAGGGAACGCGCGTACAAGAATTAATATTTTATTTTGGTTTGTGATTACAGTTGACACGTACGTACGGTATATATACAAATTAAGAAGGAAGTTATCGGCTTGTTTGAAAAGGAAATCCGTCAATCTTTCCCAACTAAGTAACTTTTATTCTCAGCCTTTTGTTATAGTTTCATTAATTGACACGTCCGATAAAATAAAAAACTATCGCTTTCTTTCATAAAGTAAAATAATATAAATCCAGTAAAACACGTCTCTACTAGCTTTCAATCTAACATGAAATTTCTTTGAATGTTTGGTATATATAGAACAGATGTTATCTCTCTCTCTCTCTATATATATATATGAGATTTGAATGTTTGGTATACAGATGTTATATATATTTCTATATATCCCTTTTTATATCTTTGTGACTTTTATTTATATAGTATAGTCATTCAAAATAGCCGTGTCTAGTAAAAAATCCTTTTTTTTTATCTTTGTGACTTTTATTTCATAGTATAAATATAGTCATAAACACAGTCGTGTCAATAGTAAAAAGTCTATTTTTTTATCTTTGTTACTTTTATTTCATAGTATAAATATAGTTATAAACAACAGCCGTGGTTTGAATAATTAAAATATAATATAAATTGTGAGTGGCTACTCTTACATAAGCATATGAGAGCATATGCTTATAAGTCATTTTGCATTTTCAATGTCTAAATGACCGATCTGAAGTGCTCAACATATGTTCTCCATATTAAATATGTGTTCAGAAACGAAATTTTATATTTTTTGGAATTTTATTACTATTTGTTTATAATTTTTCAAGATAACATTTTTCAGATTTTTTTATTATTTTTTTACCATATTAAACCACTGTTTTAAAATTTTTTAGAAAAATAGTAAAAAAATTTCAAAAAATGTAAAGTTTCGTTTGCAAACACCTATTTAATATGGAAAACATGTTAATTGCTTTAGATCGACCATTTGGACATCGAAAACGCAAAATGACTTATAAGCATATGCCCTCATATACTTATATAAGTAGAGTAACCAACCTCATATAAATTTTATAACTATTTTTTTGAGTAATTTGTTAGTGAGAATTGACACCACTATGTCCCCTGGAAGATGTTAAATCAGAAATTAATTAATCTCAGTGAAGTGACATGAGCACTAGAAGAATCTT
The DNA here is from genome assembly GCA_025461045.1 of Carex parvula. Classification (NCBI taxonomy): domain Eukaryota; kingdom Viridiplantae; phylum Streptophyta; class Magnoliopsida; order Poales; family Cyperaceae; genus Carex; species Carex parvula. The sequence goes on from JAJGRW010000467.1 coordinate 44,877, forward strand.
TAAGGAACATGAAATTGATTTGTTGATGAATTAATTGTTGAACCGACTATGCATTCATATATTTGCTGTGGTTTTTCAGAACTTATCCAAAATTAATTGGATAAATACTGCAATCTGCATCAGTTAAAGTACTGACGTGTCTCAAGTCAAACATTAATTTGATAATTCCTTAGAAAAAAAAAAAAAACAAAATTAGCTGTTGACTTTTGATTTTTTCATGCAACTATATAATGATCATAATCACCGGCCGCCCAATAAATGCTCGCCACTGTACAACGAACTTGCTCGAAGTTTCAAACAAATATAATTATGGCAAATTTGAAATATCAAAATAACACACGAAAAATAATACAAAAAAAGAAATGTGGTTTTCATACGAGCCTTTCCGACAAAGAATGAAAAAGAATAAGTATAGATAAGAGTGTCCCGGATTGCAGTATAGAAGGTCACACGGAAGCCAAACGGAGATTCAAAAAATCAGACGGCGGAGAGGGGCTTCGTTCTCTATTGTATTAATAATTGATCGGACGATAACGGTGCAGTCTATTTCTAAATGTGTTTTACGTCTCACTAGTTTTCAATCTAACATGAAATTTCTTAATATATATGATTTGAATGTTAGGTATATTTGGAACAGATCATGTTATTTCTATATATTGACACCACATGCATGTTCTCTGGAAGATGCATGTTAAATCAGAAATCTCAATAAACTGACATGAATGCATGCATGGTTTTGCTGCTAGAAGATAGAATCTCTTATCATTAACCATGGTATATTGGTATAAGCACGAATTAATATATATTCCTACTGTGTCTGTGTCGTGACTCGGGTCACGAATTATGATCAAAATTAGTCACAACATGTGACCGACACACATGTAATGCGTCTGATAACGGCATGATTTTAATTTTTTGCATCCTAGCTAGCTAGTGCGTACTAGCACATGAAATTTATAAATTAATTAAAAAATTAATGAATTGTTAAAATTTGCATCTCACTTGTAGCTACACGTAGAAGATGTATTATTAATTAATTTGTTGATGAATTGGAGACACCGATCGACTATGCATATATTACTGTGGTTTTTCAGAGGTTATCCAAAATTAATTAACTGGATAAATTAATACTGCAATCTGCAGCAGTAAAAGTACGTACTGACGTGTCTGAAGTCAAACATTAATTTGACAATTTCTGTAAAAACAAAATTATCTCTTTGACTTGTGATTAATTTTTCATGCAACTAATGATAATCACCGGCCAACCACTAAATGCTCGCCACTGTTCAACAAATTAAGCAATTTTGAAATCTCAAAATAACACATACAAAATAATACAAGGGAAAAGTTTGTCACCCAAGGTGGAAAAATTATATACTGCTTGTATTTAATTTCAAAACAAGATATAGAAAGAAATGTAACACGGTATGCCCTACTACTGTAAATTTATTATTTTTTTCTTTTGAATGATGCAAACAATAATTATTTAATATTTCTCAAATCAATTGTGTTCTATATATTTGACAGTCTCAACAATTAAAGTTCCTCATATCAATTCTAATTTTTTGAAACTAAAAATAAATTCTTGATGTCCTGTCAGACCTCTCAATTATATTCATTCAATTGTGTATTATTTGAAACATTGAGTTTCATTAAATTCCTAGTGATAATTATTTCAATTTGTTTGGCGAACGAAATTAAAGAGACATAAATCTGCGTAATATTTATATGCATGGAGTATTATATAGATTTTTCATATAAATTAAAATTTTAAAATAGCTAAAATTGTGTCAAAAATTAAATTAAATTAACAATGAATTTTACCTTGAGGAAATATATAACAGAAGCATCTCGTCATCCTGATCTAGTGACTATAGTACTATACATCAGCACTGTTTGTTTTCTCTTGTGCAAGATTTTAAATAAATCTATATTAAGATCCAGTTTAATAATAAAAAAAGTGCATAACATGACCCCTTCTAATATTGTTCGTAACGGTCAGATTAATGCATACTATTATAGTATTATGTCATTTTGATACTTTAGAATTTAGATTATTGCTTGGCACCTCTCCCGCAACCCAAAAGAAGAGGAAGCCCAAAATGGTAGATTTAAAAAGCCCAAAAACTTAAAACCACTAAGGTTGGTCTGAACTGAAAAAATTGTGTTTTTGGTGTAATACTGCTGAAATCTGGGATAAAATTGAAAAATTTCATTTTTGGTGATTTAAGTTTTGTATTTCAACTAAACAGTATGCTATGATGATGGTACCAATTGTACCAGTATGGTATAAGTGCATGGCCTGAATTTCTGAATTACACAGGTTATTTGACTTTTACCAGTATTTCAATCTCTAGGCATGTGAAGTCATATTTATAATTTTTGTGTTACATGTAGTGGGTATTAGCATTAACTACAATGAAATAGCTAGGTATATTTTGTATTTTACAACAAGAAGATAACAGGCTAGTTCCATACAGAAGAGAACATGTCCATTAAAAAAAAAAAACAATTTTGGATTGTACAACAAGACAATGTTAGCTAGATTCATACTCATATTGTATCTCCCAATATACACTGCTTTTCTCATCAAACCATTGGTCAATATCAAGTAGTAATTTCTCAATTCATGAAAAAAAATTAAACATATTAACTTATGTATAGAAAAGAGAACTACTGATCAGAATTTTTTGACTTTGCCAGAAGATTATGATAAATGCTAGCAAACCCATGGTATCTTGTACATCACAAAAGCAAAGTAACTGATTTCAGCTGTATGTGCTAATCTGACAAAATCACAAAGCATATATGCCAACACTTGTTAATTGGTTTCATTTTTCAAGCCATTTCAACTTATTCAAAGATTCAAAGTTTTATACAACATGAAACTACAATTAGCTTCATCCGCATAAGTTTTGGCTTAAAATTCGACATCAATTATCATCTTTAATTGAAAAACTCTTTTTTGCTGATATAAGAGCAAAATTGCCACATTTAGATAAATATATAAATTAGAGTAGAACTAGGGTGTTCTTAAGCTCACCAAGCCTCTTTGTAAGCTTAACTCAAAAATCCATCGAATTGGTTTCAAGCGACGCATCTAAACCGTTGAAACCGATCTACTTCACGAGTGATGAGTTTACATGTCAAGTTTTTAAATTTTCGAAATAATTTAATATAAATTCAAGCGGTCAAAAAATAATAAAAAATGAACATATTAAAATTAACTTATAAACCATCTTTTCGAACCGTGTGTCATTAACTTTTCGGACCGTGTGTGGTCGCGTTTTCTGTACTAGTGTTCGATCACGTTGTGATCTTTTAGATGAAATTTTATAAATCAATTAAAAACTAATAGATTGTTAAAATTTGCATCTCACTTTGTTGTGGCTACACGCAGAGGCGGATGTAGGTTTAATGAATGGGGTCAATTGACCTCTATTTTTTCGAAAAAAAATTGTATTTATATATGATTTTTCATATAATTTATAGTAAAATGTCACAATTACGTAAAATTGACTCCCATTCTTAGTATGAAAATTATATATGATTGACTCACATTGACGTTTGACACCCATAGTTAGAAAATCTGACTCCGCCCTTGACTACACGTAGAAGATCTATTAATTTTTGATGAATTGGAGGCACACAGTGTGCATATATTAATTTACTGTGGTTTTTCAGAAGTTATCCAAAATTAACTGGATAAATTAATACTGCAATCTGCATCAGTAAAAGTACTGGCGTGTCTGAAGTCAAACATTTGACTAATTTCTTTTAAAACAAAATTAGTCACCGGCCAACCAATTATTTCATCAAAAATATGTAACTAATGAATTTCAACCGGCCAACCAATAATTTCACGCCAGTGTACAACAAACTTATGGATAGGGGTGTCATAAGAGTCGGGTGGAAGCATTTTTATACGCGTCTTACCTTTATCCGTTATGTTTTTGTCGGATAACAAAACGGTAGTGGATAAATAACGGGTAATGCTAATATAATAATTATTTTATTGTTTACTAAATAAATCATTAAAACACATATATTTCACACATGTATATACGTGTTTTGAAGATCTAAACTTTACTAGTATTTGTTGGAATTTAACTATGTGTTTTAATAGTTAATTAAGTGTAACACAACTACAATGAATAGTTGGAGAGATGAATAGTCATTGCTCATTAATATATATAATGAGCTGGGCTATGGTGAGTTGTGAAGTAAGATGTCATTTTTACTTCACGCTCATAGTTTCATTTTGAAAATTCAAATAACCGATCCGAACCGTTCAACATGTTCTCTATATTGAAATGTGCTTGGAGACCAAATTTTACATTTTTTGGAATTTTTTTTACAATTTATTAAGCCACTTTGAAAATCGCTGATCCGGTGGTCCAGAAAATTTTACTTTTTTTACTGTTCACAGTGGATCAGAGATTTCAAAGTGGCTTAATAAATAGTAAAAAAATTTCAAAAAAATGTAAAATTTAGTCTCCAAGCACATTTCAATATTTAGAAAAAGTTGAACGGTTCGGATCGGTTGTTTAGATTTTCAAAATGAAATTATGGCGTGAAGTCAAACGATGTTTTACTTCACAACTCACCATAGCCTATCTCTATATATAATATATATAATTTTTTTTATAAATTACCTGATCGGATAACGGGTAGGAAATAGTCTTTACCTGTATCCTTGCCCATTTAAATAATGAATTTTTACCCATACCCGTACCAGATAAGTTTATGAATTTTCTTTTTACCCGTACTCATCTTATCGAATGTACGGTATGGGTCAGGCAAACGGGTAAACATATGGGTAGTTTGAAACAAATTATGGAAAATTTGAAATCTGAAAATAACACAAGAAAAATAATACAAGGGAAAAATTTGTGATGAAGGGTGGAAAAATCATCTACTGCTTGTATTTAAATTTTAAAACAAGATATTTAAAAAGAAAAATAAAACGGTATGCCCACTGTAAATTTGTTTTTTCTTTTTCTTTTGAATGATGCAATTAATAATAATTTAATATTTCTCAAATCAACGGGATCTTATTTGACAATCTTAACAATGAAAGCTCCTCATATCAATTTAAACCATTGCCAGGCCCCTCTTCGGCAACCCAAAAGAAGAAGACGCCCAAAATGGTAAATTGAAAAGCCCAAATAAAACCACAAAATTCCACAGATTGCTACTATCTCCAGTTTCACGGAACAATATTTTCCACTATGATATCGCATTCAATCAGCTAACAAGGTACGTATGAATCTTAAAGCACATTAGATGTCTCTCATGCGATATCTGATGGATATAAGACGATATAGAAGATGGGTAACATTTATGTTTTTTTATGGGCTATTCATGGATCATAGTTGTTTTTCATGATATTTTTAAAATTAAGGACACAGAAATAGAAGTATATTCTTGAAAAAAATAAATTGATCGAGTCAAGGATTGACAAGGGATTCTGCAACGATCTTAAATCTAAGTGTCAGGTAGAATCGATTATAATCGATTCTAAGTAAGAATTTAGGATAATATGAGAGAAATAGCTAAGAACAAGGGATAATCAGATAGAGGAAAGCAAACAACAATTCCTTCCATTCATTAACAAAATGCGTGGTCTCTCAACAGAAGAGTTGGCCTTATAAAGGCGATCAAGTTTGTAAAAGAAAGTAAACGAAATGGTTACAGGAATACTAATTTTATTCTCCTGTTGACAAATAACAACTTCTAACCATGAGTGATCACCTAAACTTGAGCCATGTAATTCTTGCAGGATCTTCTACCTCCACCCTCCTTTCGAATCCACACAAACCCTTCCCTTATATCTAATGAGACCTTGGTATTCTGTGAGGTGAGTTGTATCTTCAGTGCCTTTCTCCTTCAACTTTGTTCTTAATTCTTGCACCCACTCATCTCCATCATAACTCTCTTTTAAATCTTCTACCCACTTAGGTATCAGCATCTATCAGGCTTTAACATACCATGGTCTTCTCAATCACCCTGCATAACAAAGAGGGTCAAAAGGTGCATTATTACATTCTTACTGCATGTTCATCTCTCATCTGTTTTTAATTCTTGTTTTGGTGGTCAATGTTTGGCAAGGTCTTTAACATGTACACCATGGTGCCAGCTACTGCCTTAGCTTTTATTTTTCTTTTCTTCGGGCATCTACCAATTTGATTTCCATCTACAAATGGAGTAGGGATTAAATGATGCTCCAAAATATTCAGATCAAACTACCTCACAAAGTTCCATACCAATCAGGTCTGCTTTTGGTAAATACCAGTTGAAACTGAAACGTGTCAACCAACAACAGTGATTCCATATTTATATGTTCATGTGTAGTTCATATAGACACTTACAAGTTAAACTAATTCTGCCAGCTCTCATAGTAATCTACCATTAAATAGAATAATGGTTGAATGTAAATGTAAAGCAAGATTACCTGAATAAACCCTTGCAAATCTCAACATGCTCAACTGGGTTCATAGGAGATAGCCGTTCAAAAAGTATAGCTGATCCACGCAATCTGTATGCCCTTTTTATTCTATATCCTTCACTTTTCCCTGCCAGTGACATTTTCTCTCACTGCACAAGATTGCTAGTTATCAAATCAAACTCGAGATATTGTCAAAACTTGCCTCAACAAAGCAATCAAATAATATGCAACCAAAAGTAACATCAATATCAATGAATCATATTAGATGAAAGTAAGAATGATTGGAAAAACTGATAACTTAAACAACTGATAACTTAAACAGGAAATATATGGCTGTGTGGATCCATATTCCAAACCCTTGCTGTGTGATCAATAGAGCCTGAAGCCAGCTTGGTGCCATGCAATTCCAGGCAACTGAATGCACCTAAGACAAAAAATATACCCATTAAAAGGGGGGGAAGTTGCATCAGTGATTTATTTTACAAGAAAATAAATGCTTGATTACATGGGAGTATTATTTAAAGATTGTAAATTTGAGCTTGCTTTGACATAAAAGTGATGAAAATAGATAAAGAGTTTGAGTGCCCCGGATAGAAAGGGCTCAATAAAGCTCTTGTTTGTAACAATTGAACAACTTTTAGACAATTTATGTAGGTGTCTAGAAATTTCAGCAAATGAAATGATACCCAGTCATGTAGACTATTTCTCACGCTTTCAGGGATTAAATCTAATTTTTGCCTCAATTACAAAGAAAGCCCATATAAGCTCAAACACAAGTAGTTAACATTTCAAAAATTAGCAACAGCTACGAGCACTAAGAGCTCATGGAGATCCTCTGAATTATTGCTGCCTTGGCATAGATTACGGCACTGATCAGGAGACAAAACAAGAGACGGAGTTGATCTGAGAAAGGAAAATATTAGGTTACCTTTCTATGTACGATACTGACTACTATAAATGCTTGGTAGATGCTACCAAGGGTTAATTTTAGTTCTATCCTCGTTGTTCTCTTTGGTTGATGAGTGACAGGAAGAAACATATTACTGGTACAAATACTTGTTGCCATTAACGTATCCCTAATTGCAATTAATTAACCCTTAGTTAAGTAATTTAACCTCAACTTTACTAAAAACATGTCTATTCATACAAGATGCACACTCCTGAGTTCTGACCAACAACGGATGTCAATGAATCGAACTCGAATTGCACTCAGTTAGAGTTCGACACTTGAATCAGCCCAAGTTAATTCGAACTAGCTTGAACTAGCTTGGATAGTTGAGTTCAACACTTGAATCAGCCCAAGTTAATGATGCAAACTCAACCAAGTAGAACTAAGAGAGTTCAGTCTCTTACCCGTAATTGTTGAGCGGGGAGAGGAAGGTCGGCTGAGCGGGGCAGTGAACGGGGCGAGGAACGGGGTAGCGGACGGGATAGCGAACGGGGCAGCGAACGCAGTGAACGGGGTAGCGGATGTGAACGGCGCAGTGAACGGGGTAGCGGGGCAGTGAGCGGGTAGTGGATGGTTAAAAGGAACGCGCAGCGGCGCAGTGAACGGGGCGAGGAAGGTCGGAGAGGGCGGAGGCAGGTCGGAGAAGTGGTTTATCGAAGAGTGAATTGGGGAGATCGAAAGAGAGGGAAATGAAATTGGGGCGAGGAATCGAAGTGAATTGAAATTGAGAAAGACGAAATTTAGAAAGGGTTTGGCGGCTGATCGAAAGAGAAACCCGGAAAAGAAAATTTTGAGACAAATAAACTGACGGCTCCGAACTGTAGCTTTGAAAAAAACAGTCAGTGAACAGCACTGATGGCTCCGAAAAAAAGAAAAGAAAAAAAAGTCAGTACAGTATATCAACTAACAGTTCTGAAATAAAAACAATCGGTGTAGGACCTCAACACTGACGGTTACTAATTCAAACAGTCAGTGTAGTATATCAACACTGACGGTTTCAAAATAAAAACAGTCAGTAAAAGTATTAACACTGACGGTTCTGAAATAAAAACAGTCAGTGAATCAAAAATTACAAAAAAAATTGACAATAAAATCAACATAAAAGGAAATTTGGAATCGGACCGTTCATTTTCACGCTAGAAATCAACGGTCGATATGCAGTGAAATAATTCCAAATCTTTTTTAAAATGATCAATGGAGAACACTAAATGTAACCAACATAAAAGTACAGAAGTTTTATTATGTATGAGCTTCGATCCAACACGAATTGTTTATGGCCATACGATGCTTCAATTTTCGGTTAACTAGATGGATGGGTAATTAAAAACAAATTTTGATCAAACTTGGATGCAAGACAATAAATGCAGTGCTCTTTAATTTAAACGGTCCTGATCGACCCACGGATGACATATTCCCGTGTGTCTTCATTAACTCACGAAACAGGAGTTTATGTTTCATGTTCATGCATAGAAGATGTGAGTCATATATGCAACATGTAATGCTATATAATTTAATGTGTCAAAATCATTTAATTAAGCAATAAACATGTTATAACATTAATTATTGCATAAATATTACTATAATTTTCATTACAAAATATTTTTCTAAAATTAAAGTTAAAATTTAATGTTAATTGTCTAAATTTCACTAATCACGTGAATTATTACTAATTATACTTATTAAATAGAATATGTTCATTCTAATAAACAAGTATTGTAATTTTTCGATGAAACAATTAATTAGTAATTTACGTTGTATTAGGTTTTCCATTCCATCATTAACAAACTTATTGCATCTACAACGAACATCTTACCATATATAATTTCAATCCTTTTTGAATTACAATGGTAAAATACTTATTGCATCTATAAATTCAATTTAAAAAATAAACTTTATTATTAAATATCTTACAAAATATTCACAATGCATAAATTTTTATTCTCAAATAGTTATATAACCCTAACAATTTATTTTTAAATATACAAGTGAAATTAATTTATTTTTTTACACAACAGAGAGCCATACTGACTGTTAAATTGAGAAAACAGTCGGTGTAGGGTTAGGCAACACTGACGCTCCCTTAAAACAGTCAGTGTTGGTGAACTTCTCAACACTGACGGTTTTATTAATAAAATAGTCGGTGTAGGGTATGAGCAATACTGATGCTTCAATCAAAAAACAGTCAGTGTTGGTGAATTGCTCAACACTGACGGTTTTATTAATAAAAGGGTCGGTGTAGGGTATGAGCAACACTGACGCTTCCTTTAAAAAACAGTCAGCGTTGGTGAACTGCTCAACACTAACTGTTATTTAATTAAAGCGTCAGTGTAGGGTATGAGCAACACTGATGCTTCCCTTAAAAAAACAGTCAGTATTGGTAAACTACTCAACACTGACTGTTATTTAATTAAAACAATCAGTGATTGAGAAGAGATTTTCTGTACTAGTGGTAGAGATGCATAGGAGTAAAGAAATCTTATCGCCATAAAATATCTTTGAAAAAGTTACTAGGGAAAAATTACAACCATTGCTGTCGGCTCCACAATCTCGTAGGAATTAATCCAGAGTTCCAGACCATACGAGATGCGCATGTACAGATCGTTAGGTTAGTCGCTGTAAACGACAGCAACATTATGCATTAATTTTAAAAGAAACTAAGTAATGCTCAAGTGCTAAGGTTTCTTTAAATTTAAAGACGTCCAATCCTTTGAAATAATTCAAATAGCAAAAATATTTGTATGTGCGTAATAAGGCAATTAGACTTGGTCAATGGTCTGTTGCTCAAGATTAATGAACCCGAGTTAGATGATGCATAGGAATTACAACTAAAAATAAAATATCAAGAAAAAAAAGGCGCGTTATAAGGCAAGAAATTATGAGGATCCATTGCGGCCAGAAATTGTGCTGCCGCCAGGAAAGCACAAAACTGAAGCACAGAGAGCAGCAAAAGAACAACCATCTGATAGAAGGCGCGCCACAATAAATCCAGCATAAAATTGAGCCCAATACAGAGAATCAGAAGAACGGTTCTACCTGATCTAGTCAACCAATTGATTGGCCTGTATATATACAAGCGTTTCATCAATAGTTGTCATCAAAAGTTCAAAACAATCAATCAGTTAATCACCCATCACATCATCAAAACTAAATTTTTAGTTGCAATGGCATATTTTTGGATGCTGCGGCAAAGCCATGTATGCAGCCAGATCCACATCTCACCCGTCGTCATTCATAGAAAAATAGATGATCTACCATCTCCAATGCTATCAATCCAAGGGAAAGTGCCATCTCCACCATTGAATCCTGGATGCACGCCAATTGCCGATCCTGACCTCTCTGCTCTCCTCAGTTCCCGATTAAGACATACCCAAACCACCTCCTCCACATCATCAACTACTGTTTCTTTAGAAAGCCGCCATCACCAATGGTACTGTTACTTCCACTCTCTCTCCAAAATAATGCCCCATTACACTACGGCGCTTGAGCGATCGCACATCGAGGCCCTTCAATTCACCTGGAAGGACTCCTTCAAGCCGTCAAAGAAGCACTCCCACAAGTCGATTAGTTCAGAGAAAGTGGCCGTCATTTTCAATATAGGCGCAGTGTACTCACAGATGGCAGCTGCAGAAAATCGGGGGACAGTACAAGGGTTGACCGAGGCATACAACGCATTTAATAATGCAGCGGCGACATTTCGGTATTTGAGAGAGATACTTGGAGAAGGTGAATCAGTCGATGTTTCGATGGAATGTTGTGAGCATGCTGGAGACGCTGATGGTTGCTCAGGCGCAAGAGTGCTTTTTTAATCGGGTGGTTAGAGCATCTCCATTGGTGAAAGCATTTGCAATTGCAAACAATAAAATTGCAATTTCAATTCATTTTAATTTCAACTGCTCTACATCCATGAAATTGAATTTAATTTTATTTTGACCGCCACATCAGCGATATCTTCTTTTTTTTGGAGTTGACCTCTTTCTTTCTTCTCCGTAAGTGTTCGTTCCTGTACTCTTCTTTCTCCGTTTCAACACTAAATTTGTTAGAAAAATTACATGGCAGCCTGCATCCGCTCACCACTTCAATGAATAATTCTCTCTCTCTCCCTCCCTCTCTCTCTCTCTCTTCACGATGACCTCTCTCTCCTGACTCCTCTCTTTTTTTTCTAACAAATCTTAAATAAAGTAACATGCTACCTGCACCATTCATACAAAAAGTGGGCATCGGCTACTCTTCAAACATCTTTTTTGAAATAAAGTGGGCATCAATCACACCAATTTCTCATTAGCATGAAAAACCAATGTTCTTGGCTACTGGTACAAAACCACCAGTACCAGCACCATTCATACAAAAAGGCTCCTAATTCAACTAATACAATCAGCATATAGCAACCAAAATTATACGGTAACTGTAACTACCATTTATAACAAAATCTTATTAATTACTTGCGCAGTTTACGTACAAGATACATCAATTTATGTACAATATATGTCATTGAAAATGCATCTACAAGCACATTGTGTGCATCTATTGGTCTTATTTAATTAATTGGACCTCATTTCAAATAATAAAATCATCAAAATTAGCACTTTCTCCAAATATTATCATATACTTGATTGCACAATTCAATAATAAGTGCTCTTAGAGAACTGCAATATCCTAAAACATAATTTGCAGTATACAACAGCAGTGCGCCAAGACTCAGTTTTTTAACAATGTAAAACCAAAATCAGAGTAAAGATGAGTAGGATGAAGCATTCAAAACTTCAAAAAAGGAGCAACTGGATTGAGCCTAATGTAGAACAAAAGTTGTTTCTGACAGATTGACATTTTATCCATCACATATTTGACTTCCTCTCCCATCTTTCCTTGGTATCAAGCCTGCCAAAAATGCCATTAGCATTATGTATCATATTATATAATTCTCTACACTTGCAATTTTTTGTAGGATTCCCACCCAAAATAGTTTACAGTTTTAGTACTCACAATACTTGGACTCAAGTATATTAATTTTAGAGTTTTGGAGATTGGTAATCCTGGCTACTGACAATTACCCAATCTGTTCCCGTCAGGATCTGACCACCAGTACAACAACTGAAAATTAAGCTACAAGCACATACTAATAAAGTCGTCCTTCTTTTTTATAGATGCATTAAAATCTTCATATTACAGGAGAGATTAAAAACATGTATTATAAATTATTTTGATTATCTGAATAAAATATACCCCCAATGTAGCTTCCTTTTGTACTTCTGTGGCACATGTTCTGGTTCCTCCTAAAAACAGCACACACATACACAAAAATATTACAATCATAGCAAATCTAAATGATAATTCTGAGATCATAGATAGTACATGAAAACAAAGGCAAACTAAAAGATTAGTTAAGCAATTTCATTCATATGTATTGTTCAAAACCAACTATTATGACATTGAGTACAATTCACCATAATGTTTGAGCAATGTCAGTTTCTTATTGTGTTGAATGGTTTTATACTTAGAAGGCCTAATAAGAATATTCTGAGAACAAGAAAGTAATTAATATCAGTTTCTTTTTACGATTTATATTTTGAGCATATTCCAACTGGTAGATCATTAAGTATTCTTAAAGAACACTCTCAGTGTCATTATTTTAGCAGGAAAAAAAACAGAAATAAAATATCATTTTCTTATTACCTCCATCTGTTTCTCATCTGTCGCAAAAATCTATGTGCCAGTAGAAGATCAATTGCCTCCTCTTGCTTTGACTTGCTTGTACTTACCACAGTAACTTCCAAACCAAATGCCTTTCCAAATTTCACGGCCATATGACCTAAACCACCTAGACCAATTATCCCCAAAGATTTACCAGGTTGGTTCATATGATGTTTAATTATAGGGGTGTAAACCGTAATTCCTGCACAAAGCAACGGTGCTGCCTTCTCTAATGGATATCCATTTGGTATCTTGCAATACCTTAAAATTGAATATCCATGAGTCTAGGAGATTTTAATGTACAGGCAATAAAGCACGGACTTTTAAAATTAGCGTACCTGTGATTAAACTTGTAATTAATGGAGATGAAAGACCTGTAGAGGAATGGGGACGGAAAGGGGGAGAGGAGAAGAGCAGAGGCAGTGGCGACGGGCGCAGATCTGCGGAGGAATGAGAACGGGAAGGGGGAGACCAAAAAACGACCAAGATTTCAGCTCGTCGTGCATCTGTGAGAGGAAGGGGGGAGAGGAAGGAGCAGATATTTTTAGGATGGAGCGACGAATACAGGAGACGGGGGCGAATTTGATTGGAAATTCTCCAAGTCAGTGATTTCAGTGAAATGAAAGTCCAAATGAAAGCTTTCATAAAATGAAAGCTTGCATATTTTCCGTTCCCTCTGCATCGGTGATTGAAGAAATGAAATTGCCACGTCGGACGCCAGCGCAGATTTGCAATTCAATATGAAAGCCGATGGAGATGCTCTTAGTGCTAGAAAGTCGCCTACTAATTGCTCCAAGGTTGCAAAGCAGGTAATATTAAAAAAATTCCTTCTTTGTTGATTAATTAGTATCTATGCCTAATATTTTGTTTAGTTGCATCTCAATTTGAAGCATAGAAGGAAAAATCGTCCGTTCCGGATCGGGATCGGACGGTACCAATCCGATTTCAGGCCGAGTTACGCGATAGTGTAGATTTTGTCAAATTTCGGCATCCGATCTTATTCCAGTCAAATTTCAGCTGTTCCGGCCTGATTCAAATCAAATTTCGGCCGTTCCGAACCGAAATAAACCGATTCCACCGAAACGGCTGAAACACGAATTAAACAAACTCCAAAAAATTTTTGAGCTCTTAAGCTTGCGTGAATTGAACCCATGCCTTTTAGCTAAGCAAACCAAAGTCAACTACCATCACACTATACAACCTTTGTTGTTGAATAACACAATTCATTTATATATATGAGAATTTTAATTTGTACAAACTTCTGACAAAAAAGTCCGATTTTTTGATCTGATTCGGTCGATTCCGACCGATTTTTCCGATCCGGATCTAGATCGGACGGTGCCGATCCCGATCCCGATACTGATTTTTCCTTCTATGATTTGAAGTATTTATTTGCAACCTTGTAATTCAATTTTTATTTATGAAATGATTTTTTGTGTGTTCTTGAATAGGTCGAGTTATACTACGCAGAGGTTCTTGATGCACTAAGCACTGCACCACTCAAGCAACACATTGACAAGGGGTGGTTTGCACATGTACAACTCAAAGCCTCACAGTTCTATGCTGAATCTTGCTACCATTATTCTCTACATCTCCATAAAAAGGAAGAAATTGGGGAAGAAATCGCACAATTACAGTTGGGCATCGACCACCTGAGTAGCACGACAAGAGCCATCAAAGGCGCTTCCTCTTCTCTCATCAATGTCATAGCAAAACTAAAGAAAAACATGAATTTACAGCTTGAGAAAGCCATGAAAGAGAACAATAGCATTTACTATATGAGAGTTCCAGCCGCAGGCTCCTTGAATGATTTGCCAGTATATGTCTCACAACGGCCGAGACCGTTGGAGATCCTTGCGGCTTTGGATCATACTAGTATTGGTTCTAGGACATGATGATTCGTACAGTAAATATGTAAACAACTTAGTATTTAATGTAAATAGAGTAACGAGTACATAAAAAACACAAGAGTTGTTAACGGAATTCAAGCAAGTTAGCTACGTCAGATGACCAACTCGGCTAAGCATCTATGTCTTCGGAGTTCCGCAACCACTAATCGATGCACCATAATTTGTACTTTCTAAATTGGCAGAAGTTACAATATAAAACTGAAATTCCTCTCACAATGATCAATGAGCTACAATCAACCAACAAGATTACAATAATTCATAATCAAGCTTTCTTATCAAAATGGCGAGTTTGATGGTAGACTAAAAATGATTAATTAATGCAGAATATATTATCCAATCATCCTTACTATAGTACTGTACACCAGCATTATTTGTTTTCTCTTGTGCTATATATTCTAAACTAAAAAGTGCTTGAATTGCATCACTAACAGAATAACAGTCAAAGTTAGTTACATATTCTGTTGAGCTAGTTAGTTAGAAGATGTTACATATTCTGTTGACTTAGTTAGTTAGAAGATGTAACTAAAGGAAGTTAGGCAGTTAGCTTAGAGACTTTGAGAGTCTATATAAAGCAACTGATGTAACATGTAAAAATGCAATTTTCATAAAACAAGGATGATTTCCTAAAACCTGTAATACAAGCTTCAAGCTTTTAATCACCTGTTACATTTTGCGTAACGATCGGATGCAGAGTTGCAGACTAATTATGGTATTATGTCATTGGATTTAATTCAGATCATTGCTGGGCCTCTCTTCCGAACCCAAAAGAAGAAGAAGCCCAAAATGGTAAATTTAAAAGCCCAAAAACTCGAAACCACAAAATTCCAAGCACAAATTGCAACTCTCTCCAATTTGACGGGCGTAAATTTGTATTCATGTAATACTAATTTTCTTGTTGATTGCATCCTTTATTACTTTGCCATCCATTTGATAAAAATTCTCAAGTTGGTATTAGAAAGATCTAATAATGGACATACGTCAGCAGAGAAAATATATAAGTGCATGTTGCATAATGAATTTATCATTACATAATGGAATATAAACTAAAATTATTCAAATTGTAAATTATGTGTATGTGTGTGAATGTGCATGAGCACGCGTGCAATTCACTTTGAAAATGTACACCTTCAATTTATGCTAGCTAAAATGTAAGTTAAGTATAAGAGAAAGGGAGCAATGAAGGTAATTAAGTGCTTAATTGGAGAGCTCCTTTGCACATACAAAAATGCGGAGACAGTACGTAGCTACATTTCGTACAAACTGCTATTTGCTGATTGGCTCCTTTGGACACATGATCCAAATTGTTCCAGCAAATAATTAAAGCCGTGTCAAAAAGATGATAATTTCTTCACTTATTCTTCAGTAACTGGAACCAATTCGTCAAAAAGATGCCATGCTTGTGGGAACTAAATGACTTCAATTTTAAAATTTTTTTTTTTTTTTTCTTTTTGGGGGAGCGGGGGTCCAATCTTGCCATATTATGCATTTTCAGATGTGCTCATTAAAAGAGTTTGGTGAGTACAATTTTAAAAATTTATTGGATTCGTTTCAAACGACGAATCAAAACGTTAAAACCGATATACCTCACCAGCGATGCGTGTAGATGCAAACTTTTGAAATTTTCGAATTCATTTATTACAAAGTCAAACAGTAAAAAAAATGAAGTTATTTTAATGTATTATTTTTCATCATATTTTTTATCGCTTGACTTTGTACTAAATGAATTTAGAATTTTCAAAATTTTACATATACACGCATCACTCGTGAAGTATATCAGTTTGAACGGTTTGGATTCGTTTGAATTCGTTGTTTGAAGCCAATTTAATAGATTTTTAATGTTTTGATGTTTCCAATAGTATGTATGGGCTGGAAATAGTTGTTTCTCATTAGTTCTCCTATTTGCTTAGGAATTGAATAGTGTGAACTAGTGCAATATTTGCGTACAAATCGTGAAAAATGAATGAATTAAATCAATGTAATTCATTGTCAGTGACACGAGCCTATACCCTCTAGTCCTCTACCTCTAGGCGTCCCTTTATATTATTTAATTCCTCTTGACCCCAATTACTGAGCGTTTTTCTAGTTACCCCGATAATTCTATTCTTGTCGTAGAAACGAGTTTTGAGTTCTTCTCGCTTGATTCCCCAGTTCACGCACAAAGAATTGATGTATATATTTGTTGGCGATCAGGTGAAAAGAATGAATGTCGTGCTAATCCATGAACAATCGGTGAGGAGAAGTGCCTGGCCCTGTGATTCGATACGATGTAGCGACAAAGCCTCATCAAGATTTGGGTTTTCCAGAGTCTCAATGGAGGTAAATGTAATCCATTGTGCTTTTTGCAAATAGAAATAGTTCGATTAAACGTAAAAGCTCCGTCATTTGGTGAGAGTTTAGGGTTTAGGAACTGTATTGTATTGTATTGTGTCGATCGAACAGCTGAATTGGAAGCTCTCTTTAGCCTAAAGTTGCAACCAGCCGTAAGCAACTTAATTATTGGTAACCATGCATATTGGGTTTTATATTTTCCATTTGTTGTAGGTTTTTCAATGAGTGAGTCTGAGAGTCAGAGTGGTGAGAATTCGAAACAAGTTTATTAAAAAAAAGTAATATGCTTCTATTAAGTAATTATTCTGGAAAATAATAATTTCACAGTTGTCAAAATACTCTTGAAAATTATGCAAATTATTTCAGCATGTACCGCGTGCTAGTAATTAATGGACTGGAGAATAATCTTTTAAATTTTGCATGCCGGCACCAGCTAAGCTTCCCAAGATGTCTGCAATTCGCTTCAATTGCTAAGCTGGAATTTTTTTCTTAATCGTCTTTAATAACATTATTGAGGGGTAGTTGGGATAGGATTATGATGGGTGTGTTTTAATTTAGCATGTTGGTGGGTCGGGTATTACATATGGGGCTATTCTTGGTTTTATTTTATCCTATAGGACTCATATTAGAAATAAGGACCTTCAAATTCCAATGTATATATTCATCAATTTATTTAAATTAAATATAAAAGCCACCTTGAATCAAAAAAGGACCTCTAATATATATTGACACTGCAGGAAAGCACCCTTCACTCTGTATACATTAATTGTGTCTAATTTTTTTTTTTTTTTTTTTTTTTTTTTTGAAAAACGATTCATTGTGCTGATTTAATGACCTTATCAGTAGAGATATACTGTTTGCACATTTTGTATGGCTTTATTGATAGACAGACGATCATGGGCCATGTGATCTAAATAGGAAGTATATACAAATACTTAGGGATAACAGAAGATATAGATGCTGACTGTTATGAGTTATCTCGTTTGCTTTTTAATTGCCTCACATATATGCTCAGAAATTTGAATTTATCTCCCTTTCCAGCCTTACTGTTTTTGTCTGTATGCCAGTGTAACTGAAATCACCAAACTACCGTTTCTCTGACACTTTTATCCCTAAGCACAAGAAATGTCACCCTAGCACGATATAAATGTCACAAGGGGCCTTTCCCAATTAGTTCGACCTAAACCAGCATTGCCTCTGTCAATTAAAGAACTGAATAGTGAGGTGAATTGAAGCATGGATGCCCCTTCTAGTAAGATTTATTATTTTTCTATTTATTTCCTAATTAATTATGCTCAGGAAAATTTCAGGAGTTTTTATAGCCATTTGCTTCAGTATCTGTCCTATTTGGTAAGTTGAAATATGTTCCCGTTTTCTTGATATTTTTATTTAGCATCATTTCCATGAATTGATGGATCTGAGGTGCAACAAGGTTATAGGAGGTAGATAATCTGTCCAATTACTTTTTATATAATTATATTGGTTAATTCTCTCAAAACATGATGGTATTATATAACTACAAGACCCAAGTGTAGTGCATAAATAGTTTTCAGCCAGTCTTTCTGGCTACAAATTAAGTGCGCGATGGCTGCCTGATTTATTAGCATAATAGATTTGTTCACCCATAGCTATTTGTACAATCCTTTCCATATGCATCACCTACAAATGAATACCATATGAAGCTAGTCATGCCATGACATGACATATTCCTGCATTACGGGAAAAATATTTTTATATAAAAGAACATTGCATTGTGATTCTTTATTTTTGAAATGTTCTTCAATATTCGGTTTTCTGATTCCATCATGAAAAAAGCTCTCATGGCTCTACATAAAAAATAATGTTAATGACCGTAAGTCCTGCAAACATTTTCTGCAATGAAGGCATGAACGGATCTAAAGCCTAATCAGGAGTTGCTTAGCCACCCTCTGAATTAAAAATTAACAGTTTTACCTTATATATTTTATAATTTTTAAAAGTATTAGTATGTTTTAGCCCCCTTAAAATTACATTACATTAACTTATTAAGTGCCCCCAATTTTAATTTTTTTAGTTCCGCCCCTTGGTGAAGGTGAATTACAAGTAGATATTAAGAACATCTGAAATAACCAAGAAAGTGAACATTTTTAATTGCATCCTCAGTTTTCTAGTTGTATAAATTGATCTAATTATTTCCATCTAATTAAAGAACATTATCTTTCCTCGACAACACGGAATAACTGCTACTTCTCCTTATGAAACCATCAATGCAGGTTCAATTCTATCCGATGCAAGCAGTGCACCACCAGCACAAAATGAACCAGTGATTCAAGAGGACGAACAGAATGACAAAACAGCAGAGGAATTAACGGCAGCACAACAACGAATTGATGCATTGCCGAACCTAAAGATATTATCAATCATGCGAAAGGCTCTCCCCAAAGATGCACACATACATGCTGCTGTTGATGACGCGATGAGAGCCTGTGTTGCTAAATTTACGGGCATTCTGACAAAAGAGGCCAAGCAGCAGCAAACGCTGGCCAGGCACAAGGCCTTGGAATCAGAAGATATTATTAATGCACTAAAAAAACTCGGCTTTGAAGATTCTTCAACTGCCCTCGCCCTATTCTTTTATCGCTTCAGGGCGATGACCAATCATTCTTTGCCGCAGCAAGTGCAGTTACCAGTGTACACTTCTGAGCTGATCCAGACTGAAATGCAACAGCAGGGCAACATTAACGTTCCTAAACAAGGTAAGTTACCTTTACTCCACGTGGTAGAGTTGGAATTACATAATTGGGAAAAACTCATACTTGTACTATCTTTCTTTTAATTTTCTAATCTTACACTCTTATATTCTGTTACATAATACCTAATTAGAACTCTTTATATGTTGTAAGCTATACGATTTAATACAATAAAAACAGAAAACAGACAACTAAGAAACAGTAAGCAGTCACTGCATGTGCAGTCTTCTATAAAATAGTTATAACTCTCTATAGAATACACCAATGACTTTGAACTTGCACCATAGAGCTTTAGGTCCATAATTATACTCCTGAAATCGTTAAATGTGCTTTCATAAAGCTCAAAGAGTAGCCAAGCGTAATATCTCCAGAATTCTTGACAGGTATTACTCGTGGGGATCCTACTTCCTCACTCCAATATTGGGGCAATGCAACTATGCCCCAACTTCCATTTCCTGCTCTCCCATCGTGGCCCACATCTTATGCGCAGCCCGTCCCAATGCAACAGACTCAACAAGAGAGAACTATGTGGCGTGCATCAAATCCTCAAATAGTAGTAAATCCTGACACAATGCCTTATTCCTTGAACATGCAACCAACTTCCGCACCAATGCAACAGCAAGGGCCCGTCCAGGAGGACCCACTTAATTTCACCCCATTCTCAGGTGATGCACTTTTTCCTCAGTCGATACTCCCTCGCTCTGATGAGAGTATTTCACAGCATGTGCCAATGCAGATGATGAATCCGCAATTGCAC
The DNA here is from genome assembly GCA_025461045.1 of Carex parvula. NCBI lineage: Eukaryota > Viridiplantae > Streptophyta > Magnoliopsida > Poales > Cyperaceae > Carex > Carex parvula. The sequence goes on from JAJGRW010000467.1 coordinate 65,686, forward strand.
ACAGAAGGGCACGTACCCAATTTGTATGGGTATCAGCAGGCTGGAGCAGAAAATCAGCAACAAAATGTAGGAGTGTATGACACAACTATGCCGGCTGATGGGATTCTGGGTACCAGAGCAGGAGACACCTCTGATTCACCTTTAGATCAAGAGATGACTGATGCGGACATAGCTTATGTGCTTGACTTGTTAAAAGACTAGAGAGGCGACTCAGACATGCCTTGAGATGGGAAACAAGGAGCTGGAGCGCCGAGCAACTCAGATAGTTGATAGTTCCACTGCACTGATTTACATGTCTGAAATATAATTTCTTAATTAGGATATTTGTTTTTTTGTAATCTTAATAAAGCTAAGCTTCATGGCTGTTGTAGGTTTGTAGATTTTCTATTGTCCGACTATTTGGATTTACATGCGTAAAACTCTTTTATAAAGGAAAAGAATAAGAAATAAGAAATATGCAGTGCATTCACTGTAAATTGTGTTCTTAATTTTATCTCCGATGTAATATGATGTTCTATTTGTTTTTTTTTTTCAATCAAACATATTTGATATACTTCTATTGAGATAATACTTCTATTTGTTGATTATATGCGTAAAACTCCTGAAATTTTTATTAATACCCTAAAAATAGCAAATCTGCCCCCTGACTGAATTTAAAAAAAAAAAGCCCTAACCGCTTCATGTTTAGGCGGTTTGATATTGATACCTGACCACTACATGTTTGGACAGTTTTCTATATATTTGAGGGTACCTTCCTGTTTTTCAACCCATTCATTTCAAGTTTTCACTCTCTCTCTCCTCTCTTTCTCTCTTTCTCCAACGGATCGTCTCCTCTTTTGCATGTAAATTCCTCAATTTTTTTGTATTTATTTTTGTAGTATAAAATTGTTTAGAAATTGTTAGAAAATATTCAAAATTGGTTAGAAATTGTTACAAATTTTTTAGTCCAAATGTGGGATTGTGTTGCGTGTTGCTGTAGGCCTTCGGGGAAGACGGAAGAAAGTTCCACTACTCCTAAGCCATAGTCTGGATTGTAGTATTTTATGCTAGACTTGATTGTTAGATTTTATGTTGTAGACTAAATTGTAGTTTTTATATTGTAGTATTTTATTTTTGTTTTGTTGTACTATATTTTTAATTTATTCTTTTAGACGAGAATGATGAGCAGTAACAATCGAGGTAGATCTTCTAATCAACACGTGCCCAGAAGAGGGTCAATGAGTGATCGAGGAAAGAATGAGGAAAAAAAGAGTTGTCAAGTATGCTTCAGGGATAAAAAGAACTATCAAGTATGTGTTATGGAGCAATTTTTTAGGCGACCTATTTGGTTTGAAATTTCAGACGATGATTTTGTGAAAAATTCGTATTGTTATGGTTTGAAAAAAAGGGTTGATCCGGAGCCGCTAGCAACGGACGATGAGTTTGTTCCTTGTACTTATACTGGTGAGGCTAGCACTTCGTCTGCTGTGACTGATCTAGATCCGCCTTGGATGATGAGTTTGTTTCATGTACTTTCAAGACTCATTGTAAGAAGTAGTACTACTTATTAATTTATTTCATTAATTTAGTGTTTATTTATATTTTATGTTGTCAATTTGTGTTTATTTAATTAAGTCCTGAAAATAACAAAACTCAAGCATATAAATTAAGTTCACAAACTTCAAATAAAATAGTTTACAAACTATCAAATAAAATAGTTCACAACATGTAACTAAATAAATAAGTTCACAACATGCATCTCAAGTAACTTGGTAATCAACGACGACGTTCGAACAAACTAAGTCGACGAGTTCTGGATCTGTTTCCAGATGGTTGTTCGACAGTACCCGATATCCCTGCATGGCAGATGCTTGACTCTCATGAGTGAGTTGTCTTCTACATGTTGCCTCAACAACAACTCTATCATTTTCTCTTTCATTGGCTTCGTTTATGGCATCTGCATTGCATTCCAATTCACCATGATAAATATTGACATAGTAAAATATAAAATCAAATATACCTACTCGCTGCCTGTCAGAAGTGGAACGGCGAGCCTGATGTCCCATTCACTTACCTTGCATCTAGTCCATGGTCATTACAACACGCTTGTGTTTCCTTCTCCCTAACCTGATCCACCCCTTTGAAGGAAGGATTATATCCCCAACATAGAGAGGCCGCGCATGCTGGTTAGGATAAGAATGGAAAGATCCACCCCAAGTACTCGCAAGGTACTCGGTACGGTACATGCCGGTGACAAAATCATCCTCGCAGAAGTTTCTCACTCAGCACACCGCCATAATATGAGAACAAGGTAGGTGAGCTAATTGGATTCCTTGGCATGTACATTTATAGTATTGTCAGCTCCGAAAATGACAACATACTTGAAAGCCCTTTTCACAAACTCTATAGTGTCATCTGGTCTACGGCTGGTTGGAACGTACTCACCTGGACATTGCACTTTGAATTTCATGCTTTGATTACCGTATGCGACAACGGTCATAGCTGCACATTTCTCCATATGTTTTCTTAGTTTCTCTTCCACTCGATTTGAAAACGTTTGATTCCTGGCCAATAATTCTATGGCTTTAGCATGCCGTTTAATAAATTATGCATTTAACTTGTAGAACGTGTCCTCTACAATTGCTACCATGGGTAACATTCGGCTCTGCCTGAAGACATTATTCAACGACTCGGACCCATTTATGATCATAATTCTCTATCGGTAACCTCCATCACGGGCTTGAAATATTTTCTCATATGCTGGTGGCTCTTGTAGATCTCTGGATTATTTTTGCCCACCTTCAGTAAGTAGGCTAAAGCCTTTGGACAGTACTACACAAAATCTTTGAACATCTCTTCCACCTTTCTCGGCTTCTTTCTCCTGCAACTAATTTTGGTCTGCAACCCATTTATTGTATCTGGTATTCTTATTTAGGTTGTCTGCAACGTGTTGCATACACAACCTCTGCTAGTCTTGCCGTGCACTGTCGACCATCTGAAATCGGTACGATAAAAAACATATTTGATTCATTTGTGCTGGTATGATATGACACAAAAGAACATGTTCCCAACCACTTCTCTTCGTAAAAAACTCATGAAAAATCTCCAATTCTCACCATCCTCATTCTCAACAATTGCAAAGGTCAAATACAACAACTGGTTTTTAGCATCATATACACATGTTATCAACAGCCTCTCATCGTAACGGCCAGACATGAAGCATGCATCATATACACACGTAGTTGTCATACTTTGCTCTAATCAATTGGGAAGGAAAATTAAAATTTATATCATTAGAATTCCTATTGATTGGAAGAGATCTATTTATAATCGAAGGAGAAATTAATACTCTCAAATTTAAGGATATTTGTGAAGTAAATTGTTTGATAATAATTTTTCTAAGGAATGCACAATGAGGTCAATCATGGGGTGTATAAATTGTTTAAGGGAGAGGTCGTGAATATTTTTGAAGTTCTAAGATTTTTAATGTCATGTCAATTGTACCAAGTCCAAGTCCAATTTAATTTTAAACAAGTCCTTGAGATTGTATGGTTTAACTTAGACCGGACCTTTGACTAGCAATGATGTCGTTGCTTGAGGACAAGCAACAATTCAAGTTGGGGGCGTGATCAGAGTCAAAATGATGATGAATTATGTAGGGTTTTGACTTAGGTTTTGCATATTTTCTCACACTTATGTTTAATTAATTAGATAAAAAGGCTACTGTCACCCTTCTTTATGTTTCATTGCAAAAAATAGGTTTTCGGACTATTTTACACCAAATAGAGCAAGAATCAGGTCAATTGGATAAGCGACGCTCATCGAATAAGTCTCTGTTACTGCCCGTATTGCCTAATACGGACCTAGCTGAATACGGACCAGGAGATGACGTGATACACATTAAACCCTTCAGCGACAAGGTCTCAATACGAACCGTATCAGCCAATACGGTCCGTAACCAAGGCGTCTTTTGAGGAATAACTGCCGACAGCTGTATCCAGATCGGTTTTCTTAGCTTCCACTCAACTCCAGACGTCCCTTCACTCCTATATAAGCACCCTAGACAGAATTGTTTAGTATCTTGGTAATTTGGGTTAGATTTGATTAAGTGAGAAGAGAGGAGTGATTGTAACCATGCCGTTCCGCGGCTAAGTTCCTTTCTTATGGGCTAGGTAGTAAACCTTGTTGCTTTTGATGCTTTGATATATATATTTTCTGTTAATTATGATTTCTTGTTGTTTAATCGAAATGTTTTTGTGATTTATTATCCCTTCATCTAAATTCGATGATCTAGTTTAGTCTATTAGGGTAGTGACAGTACTTTAATGGTAAGAGAAACTATGTTGCACGAATTAGTCTCGTTGAGATTTATTAGATTTATGTGAAGAAAACCTTAGCGGAGAAACCATAAATTAGAACAACAAAACTCGAACCAAGTTCTATCATTTGCGTAAGATAAATCGCAGTGATCTGTGTAGTAACTTGTGTATTTAAGATATCAGTCATTTGCGTAAAATAACTCGCAGTGTCTTATGTAGAATCTTGATGAAAGATATATCATTCTTGCGTAAGATAACTCGCAGTTACCTATTGATCAGAGTCAAAATAACGATGATTTACGTAGGGTTTTGGCTTAGGTTTTACATATTTTCTCACACTTATGTTTGTTTATTAGAGAAAAAAGGCTACTGTCACCCTTCTTTATGTTTTATTATAGAAAACAGGTTTTGGGACTATTTTACATCAAATGGAGCTAGAATCGGGTCAATCGGATCAGCGACGCTCATCGACTAAGTCTCTGTTACGGTCCGTATTGACTGATACGGACCAGGCCTAGCACAGACCAGAAGATGGCGCTGGAAGCATTAAACTCTAACTGTCAAGGTCTTAATACGGACCGTATTGCCTAATACGGTCCGTATCCGAAGGCACCTTTTGGAGAATAACTGCCGACAGCTGTTTCCAGATCAGTTTCTTAGCCCCTACTCAACCTCTACACGTCCCTACACTCCTATATAAGGCCCCTAGGCAGAAGGATTAGTTATCTTTGTAATTATGGTTAGATTTGATTAAAGTGAGAAGAGATGAGTGCTTGTAACAATGCTGTTCCGCGGCTAAGTTCCTTTTCTTAGGGCTAGGCAGTAAACCTTGTGACTCTTGATGTTTTGATATATATATTTCTGTTGATTATGATTTCTTGTTGTTGAAACAAAATGCTTTTGTGATTTACTATCTCTTCATCTAATTTCAATGATCTAATTTGAGACCGTTATGATAGTGACAGTGCTTTAATGGCAAGAGAAACTATTTGTATGAATTAGCCTCGTTGAGATCTATTAGGTTTATGTGAAGAAAACCTTAGCGGGGAAACCATAAACCAGACCAACAAAACGCGTACCAAATTCTATCACTTGCGTAAAGTAAATCGCAGTGATCTGTGTAGTAATTTGAGGTATTTGAGAGATCAGACATTTGCGTAAGGTAAATCGCAGTGTCCTATGTAGAATCTCGGTGAAAGATCTGTCATTCTTGCGTAACATAAATCGTAGTGACCTATGTGGTGTCTTTCATTAAACAATAACAGGAAATCAGACGCAACGGGAATATATTGTCAAGGCAGATTGAGTGGCAATGGTGTGCCGAAACCCTAGGAATTCTCATCTCTATCTTTATTTTAATTACTTTTAATTGCTCCCTAATTTACATTGATCACAACACACTAGTACAAAAAACCCCTTCACCGACTGTTAAAAAACCCTTTTACCGACTGTTATTGAGGCGTCGGTGATGGCGGCGACGGTATAGATAAATCTTTACTGACGGTTGAATAACAGTCAGTGTAGGCACCCAACACCGACTGTTTTTTTTGAAAAAACCGTCGGTGTAGGCGCCCAACACCGACTATTTTTTGAAAAAAACAGTCGGTGTTGGGTGCCAACACCGACTGTTTTTTTGAAAAAACCGTCCGTGTAGGTGCCCAACACCGAAATTTTATTTTATTTTATTTTATTTTTTTTTTACACCTGTAGACGTGACAACTGGCAAGCCAAAATTTGGGTCATCTTACATTTTAATTACTCAGCTAAGAAGTTCAGAATTTACATATATAACACAATAATAAACAACATAATTCATAAGTTCAGAATTATACAAGCAGGGCCACTTTGCAAAATCAGTATACTATTACAGTAAGCAAACAGATAGCATAATATATAAAATTTTGTGGGACATACATGAAAAATAAAAGAATGAACTAACAAGTACATAAATAAACCCATACATATGCGTAGTCACAGTCAAACTTAGAGGGAAGAGAGCCTTTGGCCTGGTAACCAAAGAAATGGCATATCGCATTGAACTTCTTTCCCTTGTATGTGCCTTCCTTCTACAATTATCACAAAACAAAAAAAAAGCACATGTGATCAATGATCTTGATTTTTACCCAGGAGTATACAAAAAAAATATATAGAAAGAAAGGTGTGAAGAAAACTAACCAAGCGCCTATTGATCTCTGATTCAAACAACTGTGCAAGAAGCTTCTCTGTCTCAATCTAAAAAGAATAGACACATTTATTTCCTTTTCATCACAAATTTTGCAGTGCCAAAATAGCTTCACCATAAAGGATTCATGAAAATTCAGAGATTATTTTACCTGAGAAAGCTGTGCTGAGTCATCTGATTCTGGATGCAGTAGCAGCTGCAAAGCAGTAAAAGAATGCCTCGGGTCAAATGTACACCAAATTATGAAAAAAAATAACTAAATAAATAAATAAAGCTGCTCGGTACTTTTATAGAGAGAGAGAGAGAGAGTGGACCTGTTTCCTGATAAAAGGAGGGAGGAATTTAAACAGAGCAGTAGCCCAAGGTGAAAGCTGAGAAGAGATATTCTCAACTGACACTCCTTTTAGATGAAGACCATGTATTTCCTTTCCAAAAGAATAGAAAGAAAAATATATTTCAACATTCCAACTAGTGCATACAATTATAATAGACAAAGTAAGGAAGCTATCAGTAATGTACTTGGATAAGGGCGTATAATTCTGGTATGCTCTCCACAAGGCCCTCTCCACAAGCCCGTGCCTGAACTGCATCACAGATTTGTTGTGCTAGGTCAAAAATAGTGAGCTTTGATGCAGCCACCTCCTCTCCTAAGATAACCTGAAAAGCAATCAAAAGACTAACTAAACTTTCCTTGCAAAGTTTGATTAGGGTCTCTCATAGACTAGATTTTGGATTCATACCAGAACACGTGCAGTAATTACAACTGCTAATGGGTACTTACTTACCTTGTCAAATCAGGCATTCAATTGTAGTTAATTAAAATAAGGGCAACTGTTAGGTTTCATTTCAGAAATATTTTTAAATAACTCTAATGGAGGCTTAACTAGAATATAATTTAGGTTTAATGAGGCAGCATACTGCAATGATTGAATTAAGGCTTCAAGCATAAAGAGTTCAACAGCTGTTTTGGAAATTTGGAAGCTGGTTTTCACTCATGTACCATACTATTCAGACCCAACTAGTATCAGACTTCTTTTTAATGAATTCAAAATTAGTGAAAAGTAGCAAATTGGACCATATTAGGGTGTTAAACATCAATAACTGCAGCACTTAACTTTGAATTTCCCAATAAACTAGGGAGTTTGCTCTTGTTGCAATTTTGAAAACCAACAGCCTTATCTACAGAACTCTGATTAAAAAAAGAAGTTATGCCATGTCTAAACAACTGATACTACCTCTGTCAGCTTTAGAAAGTATTGCTCCGGCAAGGTCATGTCCAGCAAGTGTTGTATAGCACTGCAAACTGGTATCAAAATTCTAAGTAGTGCAATTAAGACAAATATTAAGCTCAGCTAAACCTCAACTGTTTAACTAGATTTTGCTTAAGCGGTTAAGCGGTTAAGCCCAGCAACAGTGACCAACCCTAGATTCTGCCAATTAACCCTCAACTGGCTCAACAAATTGCAGTGATATTATGAATATAAAAATGCAGTGAAACTAAGACAAGCAAGGAAGCATAAAAGAGGGGGAGAGAACTATTTGTTCAAGTAGTGTATGTTCTACCTGTATTTCCAAGCGGTTGCAGTACCAGCCGAGAGGTATACAGTTGGAAAGAGAGCTAACCAAACTCCTAGTTTTTCACCTGAGCACATGAGACAACGAATAAGCTTGACATAACAAGACTACAACAGTAATCTAAAATAAAAAGTAATCTAAAATAAAGGAATACATTGCATATATAAAACCAAACCGACATCCAAAATATTGAAAAATCAAACGACAACATTGAACACAAATCAAGCTCCCATTACCAGATCATTTCCACTGATTAACAAACGATCATATAAATATAATATGTATTTCGTAACCTAAAAGCCAGAGACAACCTTCAGAAATCTAAAATAGGAAGATCTACATGAAAAGTTTTGTCAAGAGAAAATCGCCTCTTTCTCAGCTTTTATCCCCAATCCCCTCGAATCTTGCCGCGACTGATACCGAACAAGCCTACAATCCTTACTAGAACCTCTAATCACATACACTTTTTAGTTTTTACTCATGCAAGAGGAGCACATCTCACATCTGGACCTATGAAATTTCAAACCCGATTCCTTTCATGCCAAATAGATAATTCTAAGTATTAAGTATTCATTGATAGAGATTTAACAACCACAAATTTCATAAAATTGAAAAAATGAGATTGAATTGAATACCTGCTACATCTCGGCCATCGTAGGTGCCACGATAGACAGTACCATAGGTGCCATGAGCGATCACGTATCGGATTTCGAGCTTTAACGGATCGATTTCCCAATCTTCTCTCGGACCTTGCGGTGCGCCTCCTCCACACTCAGCTTTATCCTTCGTCCAGCCTTTCGTGTAGTGCTTCTCGAGCTGTATATCCAAAGTCGTTAGATCGATCTTATCTGCTCTAATATAGGCATCGTTCCCGTCGAAACTCCTCGATTGTTTCAGTTTAGAGGCACCGCCGCCGCCACCGCCGCCGCTATCCGCCATGGATGGATGGATGAAGGATGGAACCCTAGAGAGAGAGGTCGAGTAAGCGTGGCGCTTTTTAAGCTGAATCGGAATCCAAGCGTTGAAAGCGCGCGATCTCAGGTTTTACCTCTCCCGCTCGATCTTAGGTCTCGGCCGTCTCAAAGCAGCGGAGAGAGATTTAGAAGGGGGAGAGAGATAAAGCCGCTGATTGAAATTTAGGGAAATGAAATTCTTCGCCGCTGATTGAAAGTGATAAAGCCGGGAACAAAAATTTTCGGAATGAATTGAAAGAGATAAACCCGAGAACGAAAATTTTCGGAAGAAAAATCACCGACGGTTCCGAAAATTTCCATTTAACACCGACTGTTTTTTAAAAAAAACAGTCTGTGCAGGGTTCGAGCAACACTGACTGTTTTTTAAAAAAACAGTCGGTGTTGGTCACTGCTCAACACCGACTGTTTTTTTAAAAAAACAGTCGGTGTAGGGTATGAGCAACACCAACGGTTTTTTATAATGGAACAGTCGGTGTTGAGGTTCTTCTTATTTACGATTTTACCAGCAGTCTCTACACCGACTGTTACATATTAAAACAGTCGGTGGTTGAGGGTCAGTGAAGGGGTTTTTTGTACTAGTGACAACATCTCTCAATTTATAGATTTCGTCTAACCTTTCAAAAGATTGTGATTCGATCGCTCGAAGCACTGAACCAATATTCCCTGTGGATCGACCTCGAATATACTACTCGATAGGATTGTGCGCTTGCAGTCCGAACCGATAGCATTTACGAGTTTATAAATATTAAAAGAAACATTGTTCTCTTTTGAGTGATCAAGCTTTTTGGTGCCGTTGCCGGAGAGTAACGGTTCATTGTGCAAGGCCTCGCAAGACGTCCTTGCTTTGACCATTGAATCCAATTAATTAGAAACGCCTAGATTTCTTTTTATTTTCTGCATTTTTATTTTTCTTTTATTTTCAATTTTGTTTTTATTTTTATTTTCTTTTTATTTTCAGTTTTTAATTTAAGTTTCAGATTTTCTTTTCTTTTTAGGACACTGCACGCTGGCCGAATCATCCGTACGAAGATCCGAGAGGATTGCTAGTAGGAGAGGACAATTCGCTTCCACATCACCGATAAGAACCAAGCAACAGTTGGCCGATCCCACCGACGAACCGATTAACAATGGAAGACATAATGGTGATAATGAAGTTCACGATGCAGCAAGACCCAAACTTCTACGAGACTATTGCGTACCGCGCGCGAATGATCCTAATTCTAGTATAAACCCGCCAACTGTTACGAACCGTAATTTTGAGATCAAACCTGCTCTCATAAATATGGTTTCGCAACAGCAATTTGGAGGATTTCCACATGAAGATCCACATCTTCATTTGTCAATCTTCCTAGGGATATGCGAGACGATAAAGATCAACGGAGTTACCGATGAAGCGATCAGGCTAAGGCTATTTCAATTTTCATTAAAAGATAAAGCAAGAGCATGGTTGTTTTCCTTACCGGCCAATTCCATTCAAACTTGGGACCAATTGTTTAATGTGTTTATTGCAAAATATTTTCCACCATCCAAAACTTCGAGGTTTAGAAATGCAATTACTAATTTTGAACAAAGGGATGGTGAAACATTGTGTGAGGCATGGGATAGATATAAGGATATGTTAAGGTGTTGTCCACATCATGGTCTAGAAAGATGGCTGATTGTCCAAACTTTTTATAATGGTCTAAACCCTACCGATAGGTTGTCCATTGATGCTTCCGCAGGAGGAGCAATCATGAACAAGGAACCTGACGAGGCTTACAACCTAATTGAAGAGATTGCAATCAACCAACACTACTGGATCTCTGAGCGAAAGAAGCGAAGTCCGACACCTGGCATGCACCGAGTAGATGATATCTCCATGCTGAGCGCAAAGATTGATGCTTTGCAAATGACACTCAACAAGAAAACCAAGCAGCGAACGGTAGCAGCAGTCAATGCTGCAACAACATGTGGCTATTGCGGAGGAGCGCATGAGATGACCGAATATATGAATGTGACGGAAACTGAGTAAGAAGTAGAGCAAGCAAACGCAATTGACAACAGCTTTCGACCTCAGCCCGCCTACAATACATACCATCCGAACAACCGAAACCATCCAAATCTCTCATACGCAAACAATCAAAGGCCTGCTGCACCCCAACAGAACTATCAACCACAGCCCAATTATCAACCGAGATACAACAATCCTCAACCGAATTACCAACCGAGGCAATACAATCAACCACAGCAACCTGACATCACATCATTAATGGAGAGATTCCTAGAGAAGCAAGATAAGGCTAACGCCGAAATCGCGCAAAAGATCGAATCCTTAACAAACCGCAACAAAGACTTAGAAGACAATGTCTCTAAGATGGCAAAAGAACTCTCGAGTATTACACGTGGAAAAGGCAAATTTCCGGGCCAACTGGAAGAAAACTCGAGAGAGACTTGCAAATGCATAACATTAAGGAGCGGTACAGCTTACAAGGGACCTCCCATGCCCGATCAAACTTCCGATGAGATGCATGCAGAGCCATCGCATTCCGAAGAATACGAGCCACAACCACCGGAGCCGCCCGTATTCGAAACGCAGGCAGACCCTATCGAGGAGCAGAATGACACCGTAGGTGGAGACGAACGACAACCCGAACCTGAATATATTGCACCACCACCCTACAAACCACCTCTGCCATTCCCTCCAAGGCCTGCCAAGCATAAGATAGAGCCGCAATTTGCGAGATTCATGGAGACACTCAAGCAACTACAAGTCACAATCCCCTTCACTGAGGCAATTGCAAGCATACCCTCGTATGCTAAATTTCTGAAGGAGATTCTTTCAAACCGCAGTAAACTCCAAGAACTCTCAACAGTTCCGCTCAATCTGGAATGTAGTGCGCTCGTGCAAAGCAAATTACCGACAAAGTTGAAAGATCCGGGAAGCTTTTCGATACCATGCACAATCGGTACAACAGATTTTAAGAAAGCTTTATGTGATCTGGGGGCAAGTGTAAGTTTGATGCCAAAGGCGGTATTTGATAAATTGGATTGTGGAGATTTATCACCAACTCGAATGGCATTACAACTGGCTGATCGGTCAATCCGGTATCCTGAAGGAGTACTGCTAGATGTACCGATAAAAGTTGAAGACTTTTGGATACCTGGAGATTTTGTTGTAGTTGACATGGAAGAAGATGAACACATTCCAATCATCCTTGGAAGGCCCTTCTTCGCCACATGTGGAGCGATGATTGATGTCAAGAATGGGAAAATTTCACTAAATGTCGGAAAGACAAGGTTACTTACGACATAAACAGAGCTTTAAAATATCCTTCTGACATCGATCGTGTCTTCAATTTGGGCATCAATGATGAATTTGAAGAGGAAGAATATCCATTCGATGAATTTGAAGAGTTCATGGGTTTAGAGGATCTGGATAGCCTTCTTGGAAGGGAAGATGACGAAGTACAACCTGAGCAAGACATCACCATTGAACCTGACGAGGTTTATAATGAAACTTGCGCAAGTTGCACTACTGTCACAGAAAAAGGAGAAGAAATTCCCGCATCCCAAGTCCTACAACCCGTATTCCCCAATACGGTTAGTAGCGAAGAGAAGAAGAAGGAAAAGGCAACCTCTCCTCCACAACTCGAGCTTAAACCTCTTCCACCCAACCTGCGATACGAATTTCTAGGCCCAAACCGAACCTATCCAGTAATTGTCGGCTCTCAGCTTGACAAGACCCAAATCAGCAAACTCGTCAATACACTCAGAAAAAACAAGAAAGCCATTGGCTACACGATCGATGACATCAAAGGCCTCAGTCCTACCATTTGCATGCACCGAATTCTGCTAGAGGAAGATCACAAACCTTCACGAGAACCGCAAAGAAGACTCAATCCGAACTTGAAGGAAGTGGTCAAGAAAGAAGTCCTGAAGTTGCTAGATGCAGGCATCATCTACCCCATCTCCGATAGCAACTGGGTTAGTCCCGTCCAGGTCGTTCCGAAGAAGGGAGGCACCACAGTTGTGAAGGGGGATAACGACGAAATGCTTCAAACAAGAGTTGTTACAGGGTGGCGAATGTGCATTGATTATCGGCGGCTAAATGTGGCAACAAGGAAGGACCACTACCCTCTTCCGTTCATCGATCAACTGTTGGAGCGACTAGCAAAGCACTCATATTTCTGCTACCTTGATGGATACTCTTGTTTCTTTCAAATTCCAATTCATCCTTAAGATTAAGAAAAGACCACATTCACATGCCCCTACGGAACTTTCGCATACCGACGCATGCCCTTCGGGTTATGCAACGCCCTGGTGACTTTCCAAAGAGCCATGGTGTCTATCTTTTCATATTTTGTTGAGGAAATAATGGAAGTATTCATGGATGATTTTTCAGTTTATGGGGATACCTTCGACTCATGTTTAAAGAACTTGTCTAAAGTTCTAAAAAGATGTGAAGAAGTAAATCTCGTATTAAATTGGGAAAAATGTCATTTTATGGTACAATAAGGAGTTGTACTTGGTCACACCATTTCCTCTAAGGGATTGGAGGTTGACAAAGCAAAAGTCGAGATAATTGAAAAACTAACTCAACCAACATGTGTTCGTGACATTTGCAGTTTTCTTGGACATGCAGGTTTTTATCGAAGATTCATCAAGGACTTCTCAAAAATCGCAAAGCCACTCTCAAACTTGACCATGAAGGATGCCGAGTTCATCTTCGATGAGAAATGTATCGAAGCATTCAACACACTCAGGAATGCTTTGATTTCAGCCCCAATTCTCCAACCACCCGACTGGGACCATCCTTTTGAGATCATGTGCGATGCAAGTGATTACGCAGTAGGAGCAGTCCTGGGACAGCGAAAGGATAAGAAGCCCTATGCAATCTACTACGCAAGCAAAGTTCTAAATGAAGCTCAATGCAATTACACAACAACTGAGAAAGAACTACTCGCAGTAATCTTTGCAATTAACAAATTTCGATCTTACCTTGTAGGTTCAAAAGTTATCATCTATACAGATCATGCAGCAATCAAGTACCTCATCAACAAGAAGGACGCAAAACCTAGACTCATCCGATGGGTACTTCTCCTACAAGAGTTCGATATCGAAATTAGGGATAAGAAGGGCACGGAGAATTCGGTAGCCGACCACCTGTCAAGACTGAGACAACCAAGCGAGAATGATCAACCGATCGATGATTCTTTTGCTGACGAACAACTCTACTCTGTAGAGATAAGCAAACGGCCATGGTACGCAGATCTGGCCAACTACATTGCATGTGGAGCCATCCCTCCCGACATGACATTTCAGCAAAAGAAGAGATTTTTGGCAAATGCTAAACATTTCTACTGGGATGATCCTTACCTCTTCCGCCTTTGTGTAGACGGAATACACAGGAGATGTGTCTCACACGAAGAATCGAAAGGCATCATCCATGACTGCCACTCCTCGCCATATGGTGGCCATGCATCATTCCAAAAGACAGCATTGAAAATTCTTCAAGCAGGTTTTTATTGGCCTGACATCTTCAGAGACGTTAAGGATTATGTCTCCCGCTGTGACGCATGTCAACGGACAGGAAACATATCTAAACGCGATGAGATGCCACAAAATTCAATCATAGAAGTAGAGATTTTCGATGTTTGGGGAATCGATTTCATGGGGCCATTCCCAAGCTCGGGTAACAACAAGTACATCCTGGTAGCAGTCGACTATGTCTCAAAATGGGTGGAAGCGATTCCAGCACCCTTAGCAGATGCAAATGTAGTCAAGTGGCTGTTCTAGAAGATCATATTTCCAAGGTTTGGCATCCCTCGAGTAGTGATAAGTGATGGAGAATCACATTTTATCAACAATCAATTCAACAATCTTCTGAAGAAATATGGCGTCACACACAAGGTGGCGACTCCTTACCATCCACAAACCAGTGGGCAAGTAGAAATTTCAAACAGAGAAATCAAGAACATCTTGCAAAAGACGGTATCTTGGTCAAGGAAAAATTGGGCACTCAAACTAGACGAAGCACTTTGGGCCTACAGAACCTCGTTCAAAACTCCAATCGGAATGACACCATACAAGCTGATCTACAGAAAGGCTTGTCATCTACCGGTGGAATTAGAACACAAGGCGTATTGGGCAATCAAAACGTTCAATTATAACCTTAGGGATGCGGGCAAAAAGAGGCTACTAGATCTGAATGCACTAGACGAACTGAGACTCCATGCATACGACAATGCAAAGATGTATAAAGAACGGGCGAAATTCTACCATGACAAAAAGATAAGAAAAAGGGAGTTCAAGGAAGGCGAGATGGTGCTTCTCTTCAATTCACAACTCAAACTCTTCCCCGAAAAATTGAGATCCAGATGGACGGGACCATACAAGGTCACTTACGTGTACCCTTATGGGGCAGTCCAAATCTGGAGTCAAGAAACCGGGTATTTCAAAGTGAATGGCCAGAGGTTGAAGCACTACATCGCAGGAACAAATGATGAGCATAATGAGACATATTCCTTCGGGAATCAGCCAAACGATGGATGAAATCGAAAAGTCGAGCTAATGACTTTAAACAAGCGCTTCTTGGGAGGCAACCCAAGGCCATTTTTACTTTCTTTTTCATATAAAAATTCAAAAAATCAAAAAATATTTCATTCGATCCTAAACTATTACACTGATCACAGGGTTACTAATCTTACCTACAGGAGAAGATGCTGGAAGAATTTGGTCGAAAAATTCGAAGCCCGTCATGAAGATTTGCTCTCTGTTACGGACTGTATCAGTCCAATACGGAGTAATAATCCAATACGGACCTACCTCGGACTTGGCGCAGAAAAGTGCAGGGTTCAACACAAAAACCGCACTATGGTTACAGACCATATCAATTGATACGGACCGTATCCAATGAGCAGAAATAACCAACTTTCCATTTCTGGCGCTCCAAGAAAAAGAATTCGAAATTTTAATCAAATTTAACTTCCCACTACTAGCACCTCTAGCACATTCATCACACCTTTCCACTGCCATATAAACCCTGCATCCACTTCCCTTTTTCCCTGCACCATTTCATAGAATTTTCAGATCCAAATTCGCATCATGTCCACAGAAAACCTCCAAGTCAGGCCCGTATCAACCCCGTATCAGTTGAATACGGCCCGTAACAGAGACCGAAAATAGAAGAAAATGGTGCACAACAGCCCTCGTTCCTCCGACCCTCAATCCGACAATGGAAACACCTACGCAACAGTCATGGGAATCGAATTTCGCGACAAACAAGAATTTGACCGTGCTCAAACATTGCTTGACAGCACCGTCGCGAACAACAAGGCGATATGCATTAACAGCATGAAAGTCCTTGGATGCTATGACTATGTGCGGGTATCCCTTAATAATATCAATTTATGGGATTTGGCAGACCGTCTACGAACCACAAGAGTCTACTTAAGACCCTCCATCGAATTTTTATCGACACTACAATGGGATGGCAACATGATCAAATACCGACTATTCAACCGCCCATTTGCCATAACAATGGAGGAATTTTGTAAGGCGTTGTCCATCTCCACAAATGGCGAAACCGAACTATGCACAAGGGAGAAGCGCATGAAGTATTGGGAAATAATCGCAATTGATGAGCGCAAAATATACCGCAAAGACTCACGCCTCATCTCATCAATAGAATTAAGGTATATTCATATTATTTTGACTAATTCTATATTCCCAACAGGAGAGGACACAACGGAAGTGCGTGAAAGAGATATCTATATCATGCGCTGCATGAAGAGCCATAAGCACCAACCGTATATTGGACACCACATCATGCACCACCTCACATCCGTGGCCGCCGACACAAAGAATAATCACGTGGTTTCCGTGGGTTGCTATGCAACCCTACTTGCACACCACCACAACATAAAACTCGAAAGCTGCACTGAAGTATTCGGCAACAATCGCCTTAACATGAACTACCTGGTGAACAACAACCACGTGCAAGCAGTATTCAATGCACACACAGAAAACATAATGTACACGTTGAAAATAGGCGAGGGAATGACTCTCCATATCGGAACGGATAAAGGGTCATTCCAGTTTGGATATGAATCTGAACATGGTGATGATGCACGAAGCGACGAGGAAGAACCAATAGAGGAGGAACCAATCGAGGAAGAACCAACCGAGGAGGAACCAACCGAAGAGCCCATGAAGGAGACACATAGCGCATCACACCACTCATCCATCCACCATCATGACATGGCTTTCGTACGCCACCTCATTCCGCCGCGCGACAACACCAACGAAGCAAACTCCATGCCCGCACCAAACCGGATAGGAACAAGAGACAACCATATCTCAACCTCGCGAACCCGGTCCAACCGCGCGTTACGCCAACAACACACTCGAGAATTTGAAGAAACGCACACGCTACTTGGAGGAGTACTTAGACAAGGTAAACAAAGCCCATGAGAATTTCTACTAATATTGCCTTTCCAAGGGAATACCATTCACACCACCGATTCCATTCACCCCACCACCACCCCTTCGCGACGAGTAATCTGTGAGATCTTTTTTATCCCTCTCTTAATTGTTTATTTTCTTGCATTGAGGACAATACAAAATTTAAGCATGGGGGTAGGGGTAAGAAATTAGTTTAGGAATTGCATTGTATCTAGGATCATGGCATGTAGGACCCTTATTTTTCATTTTCGTTAGCAGTTTTACTCAATCGGGACCACTTTTCAAGGCTTAACCAAGATAAGTTGGGAGGAACGATTGAGGTTTTTATCTAGCGTGCATATAGACATTTGCATGATAGGATCATATAATTTGCATGTAGGTTAATCAAATAGGAACTGTTTTTAATCGAATTAGGCTAAGGTTTAGACAATTGACCATGATACCAAAAATTCGAAATTTTTAAAATTATTGGTGATCTCAAAATGAACAATGAATTGCTAACCATGAGAGTTGATCAAAAATAGCAAATCCTAGAATTTTTATTTATTGAGTAATTTATTTTTGCAAAGTCTCTTAAATTTGATAGTATTTTAGAATACCCATTTATTATAGATAGACCCCTAGCGAAACTATGCAATAATTTCTTGTATAAATGAATACTTGGAATTGTGTGTAATCATGGTACTTGTGACACAAAAATATTTTATTTTATTTTTCAGAAAAAAAAATATAAAAAAAAATATAAAAAAAAATCAGAAATGAGAAAAAACCAAAAAAATAGAAAAATTCAGAAAAGAAAAAAAAATAGAATAAAGATGGAGGATAAAAAGAGTACGGGTGCCTATGCAAGATTGGTTACCAATATGCTCGAGAAAACCTCCCAAAATTTTAAAATTTTGTACATATTTAATTTTTCAAAAATAATCACAAGTACCAACACACTTAGTTGTCATACTTTGCTCCAATCAATTAGGAAAGAAAATTAAAATTTATATCATTAGAATTCCTATTGATTGGAAGGGATTTATTTATAATCGAAGGGGAAATTAATACTCTCAATTTTAAGGATATTTGTGAAATAGATTGTTCGATGATAATTTTTCTAGGATAAGCATAATGAGGTCAATCATGGGGTGAATAAATTATTCAAGGGAGAGATCATGAATATTTTATGTTATAACCCGTAAATTGAAACCAAATTAATTAGTCTAATGATCGAGTTTTGCAACTAATTAAAACTTGGGTTAATTAATTAACCAAAGCGAAGATTAACCAATTAATCTGATGATGAAGTTTTTATAAAATTGATTATTTAAATTAAATTGTATTTTACCAATTTTAAATTTAAATCTAAAACTTAACAAATTTGAAACTAGATAATTAAATAAAATAGTTAAACTATATATATAGTTGTGCTAATCTAACGTACAAATTGCGGAATGTTACAAATTAGATTACATTAAATTGCACGTTAAATCAATTAAGGATTTGCAAATTCTAAATTTGATGTCCTGATTACGATTTCTAATCGAGAATAATCATATTAATGCCATTTTAATTAATGTATTGAAAAGAATCGAATGAAATTATAAAAAAATATCAGCGAATAATTGTAGTAATTTTAAACGTAAATTCTTGTCGAGTTTTAATTGATTGATCGGCAAAATTATTGGGTTCGTTTAATCATAATGTTTAATTTTTGAAATTGGGATTTTTCGACTAAATGAGATTATAGTTTTAATTCTATAAATTAGCACGACTAACATTCGATAAATTCTCGTATCAATTATTAAACACAAGTGTTATGTAATTGCTCGATTTAAATACAATTGGTTCATGGGATATCCTTAAATATAAACCTCTCTTGAATTAAAGAATCTGAGCCATTAAATATAATCTCAGCACGAATCTTAAAGGGGATCAATTAAAGACCCCTGCCCTTCCCTTTTGGTGCTTGCTGGAGAAGGCAGCGCCTCTGCCCCCTCTGTCTCTCTTTGTCGCGACCTCTCTGTCTCTCTTTGTCGCGATACCCAGACCCCCCCCTTCTTTCTCCTTCTAGCTAGAGAGCCCAGATCCACCCCCTCCTCTTTGATTTGTTTTCGCTGATGGCGACAGAACACACCTCTCTCTCTCTCTCTCTCTTTGATTTTTCGCTGATTTCACTCCCCATTTTCTCTCTCCTCCGCCAATTGTTCCTCTGCGCCTTGCTTGCCACTGTGTTGAGAAAGTTCGACTCTAGGGCTTCGGTTCTCTGGACTGGTGTTGCGACCAGTTATTTTGGTGCCTTGCTTGGTGAATCTAGTGCCGACAGAATATTGCCTTTCCGTGGTTCGCTTCCTTTACGGGTAACCCTGAAAACTCTTGATTTGGTCTTGTTTGCCTTGTGGCTTGCGGCTGATGCTTGATCTGGGGCCTTCGTGCCTTGTGTATTTGACTTGTGCTGTTGCTGGTATCGCTGATACTAACCCCCCCCCCCCCTTGTTGCTGTTACTTGATTTTGATTTGAGTGTTGGCCTTGCCTTGCCTTGTTGGGCTGGCTGTCTCTGTTGCTTGTTGTGCTGTTTAGGGGGTGCTGTACCAGTTGGTACAGCCCAGTGATGCCACTGGTACTGGTTTTTGAATTGACAGGGATCCGAACATAAATAGAAATAATTTAGGGGGGTTCTCGGTAAATAATTAGGCCTTGGATGATATGTTGAATTTATGGGGGCTTAATTGAAAAATGTGATTGTTTTAAAAGGGCCGGCCTTATATGTATGTTAAATTGGAAATTTGGGTTTTGGGCCTTTTTGGGTCTTTAACCTTGCTGGGCCGTGACTATTTAATAAAAAGGGGACTTGGCCTCTTTCATTTTCGGATTGGGCCTTGGCTATCAATTGAATTAAGGTCTTGGGCCCTTTTTGTTATTAGGCTTGGCTTGTTGGCATATAAATTATTTAATCGGGCTTTGGAAATCCTCAAAATATGCGAAGCCCGATTGAATGATTTAAAAGAGACGGATTTAAAAATGTGGGCTTTCGAAAAAGTAATTAAGTGAAATAAAAATATTTCAACACATGTAGATTAATTAGGATTTTTAATTAATTAAAAGTTGAGTAGTTAGGATTTTAAATGTTAAGTAAATGTTAGATTAAATCAAATGTAGTTTTAAATAAAGTAAATAATTTATAAATAAAATATGTTGTTAATTAATAAAGGACAAGTAATTAACGACATATTAACGCTTTCGAATCATTACGAATACAAAATTTTATTAAATAGAATAATTAGAAAATCATGTATGAATTCATATTTAAAGTAATTGACTCGCACAAATTAGTAAAAATAATACGTACGATTTTAGAAACGATATATTAATTAAGTACTTAATATTTATAAACTACGTACTTAAGATTTAACATTTATTTGTAGCCTAATTAGTTAGGAAAACACGTTATTTTACAAGTGATTAAATAGAAAATTAATAATAGCAAATTAAATTACGTAGGTTATATCTTACTTATTTTATTGTAAAAATATGTAATATCCTTAAGTTAAAAGTTGTGAATATTTAAATTTCATTAGATTAAATTAAACCAACCTTGACCTAATTTTACACTCAATCGGAATCGAATAAAATCGATCTAACCGGTTGAGCAGATTCGAACACTTAGTGAAAATAATCAAACGGGGTAATAAGGGTTACGAATACCTAGTGTAGACTAATTAAGTTACGACTAAATTATAGGTCAGCCGACCTACACCGAGTTTGATCCGTGGTCCGATCCCGCTGACAGTTACACCGGAGCAGGTGAGGATTGTGCAGATTACGGTGATCTCTAGCGCTAGCGCTTTCTACCCCTAAAGCTATCAGGTGTGGGATATCTGTATTTTTCTTTCGTGGCGTACTCTCACCAGTCGTCCACTTGACCTGACATCCGCACTTTAAATTTTGTAGTTGCATTAGAGCATGTTTAATCCTTTCTGAACTGTAATTTAGGATTTGCATAACCCCTTCTAAATTGCAAATTTAATGTTTTCTTAGGAGTAGTGTAACTTAATTAATAATATATTAGGATATTAGTTGTCCTCTTCTCGTGGAGGACAACATATTATTGTAGTTAAACATGTGCATTGGTGAGCGTGAGATAGAAGACCGAATGACTGCTTTCCGTCCTCGTAGTATGGGATGCGAGGCGGTTCGTGGGTCATTGGGCTGAGGGGTCACTTGATCCCTTAGAGGTCTTATTAGGATTATTATTATTATATGCATGAGCTTGGTAGTATATCATTTTCGATCATTTTACATTTTGTGCGGACCGATCTCGAGTCCGGAGACGATTCGGGAGCTATCCCCCTTACATTAGGAGCTACTTGCCTAGGACGGCTGCCGAGGATGCGGTGGTAGATTTTATTATTTTGTTGTTATGATGTCCCATTGATCTGGCCGGATGGTGGAGTTTCGTCTCTGCTCATGAGGAGATGAATTAACTTATTCTTACGCATTGCTTGTAGTTTTCTCCTATTTTATATGTTTGGTGATGAATCGTCTTAGAGAAGGAAAACACATGGAATTAAGTGTAACCATCGGCTAGCGTGCCCTTCTTGTGTGGGCAAAGCTCGATGTCCTTAGGCATCGGGTACCTTTGCTCCTCTGATCGCAGTCCTTGGATGTTACAAGAATTTCGATATAACCATCGGCTAGCGTGCCCTTCTTGTGTGGGCAAAGTTCGATGTCAATAGGCATCGGATACCTTTGCCCCTCTGATCGCAGTCCTTGTGTTATGTCACTTTTAAGATACAAATTCAATTTAATTGAACTTGGCACGGCACGGGGTGATATACAATTATCCGTACTATTATTATATCAATTTGTACACATAGTACCTATTGTACTGGACTTCGGTTGAGTATAATATTGATCCTCATATTTTATTTTGGGAAACTTTGGCATTTTGGCATAATAGGATAATCACATCATGTCATCTATTATATGTATATTTTCTTTTGTAGTACTATGATAGGTTTAATTTTCGTAACATATGCACTAAAAGTGAATTACCGACCTTACGTAGATTTCAAATTAAAATGTGCTTTGACTTAAGAGGATCCCTGAAGGGATAATACTGGGTCACATACTGGGCGATCATTCGCTCATCCCCTCCTTTTTATGGATGTGGGCAGGTACAGAGTCTGACGGTCCGCAGCAGGAGGCGTCAGGAGCTGTCCCCGACGGTCACATCACTTGAGGTAGATTAGGGGTTTTTGTTTAGGATTTTGCGAGTCCAATGTTTTGTTATATATATTGGACTCGACAGACTATGTATCCCTTGACTAGTTATGTTTATTTTATCCCGATGTGGATTGTATGGATGTGTATATATGTATGTTTATTTGATATTTATGACTGTTGCTTGTTTGTATTATATTGCTTCCGCTGTTGTTTGATTTTATATTGTTTAGCCTTGCGTGTTTGTTGATCATTAGACACGAGGCGGGGATTGATCATATCCTAATCCAGAAATTCTGGTTTGGGGTGTGACATTTTAGAATTCTAAATTTTTATTGTCATGTCAATTGTACCAAACCTAAGTCCTAATTTAATTTTTAAACAAGTCCTTGAGATTGTATGGTTTAACCTAGACAGAATCTTTGACCAGCTGGGATGTTATTGCTTGAGGACAAGCAACAATTCAAGTTGGGAGGCGTGATCAGAGTCAAAATAACGATAATTTACGTAGAGTTTTGGCTTAGGTTTTACATATTTTCTCACACTTATGTTTGTTTTATTAGAGAAAAAGGCTACTGTCACCCTTCTTTATGTTTTATTATAGAAAACAGGTTTTGGGACTATTTTACATCAAATGGAGCTAGAATCAGGTCAATCGGATCAGCGACGCTCATCGACTAAGTCTCTGTTACGGTCCGTATTGACTGATACGGACCAGGCCTAGCACAGACCAGAAGATGGTGCTGGAAGCATTAAACTCTAACTGTCAAGGTCTTAATACGGACCGTATTGCCTGATACGGTCCGTATCCGAAGGCACCTTTTGGAGAATAACTGCCGACAGCTATTTCCAAATCAGTTTCTTAGCCCCTACTCAACCTCTACACGTCCCTACACTCCTATATAAGGCCCCTGGGCAGAAGAATAACTTATCTTTGTAATTATGGTTAGATTTGATTAAAGTGAGAAGAGAGAAGTGCTTGTAACAATGCTGTTCCGCCGCTAAGTTCCTTTTCTTAGGGCTAGGCAGTAAACCTTGTTACTCTTGATGTTTTGATATATATATTTCTGTTGATTATGATTTCTTGTTGTTGAAACAAAATACTTTTGTGATTTACTATCTCTTCATTTAATTTCAATAATCTAGTTTGAGACCGTTAGGGTAGTGACATTGCTTTAATGGCAAGAGAAACTATTTGTATGAATTAGCCTCGTTGAGATCTATTAGGTTTATGTGAAGAAAACCTTAGCGGAGAAACTATAAACCAGACCAACAAAACGCGTACCAAATTCCATCACTTGCGTAAAGTAAATCGCAGTGATCTGTGTAGTAATTTGGGGTATTTGAGAGATCAGACATTTACGTAAGGTAAATCGCAGTGTCCTATGTAGAATTTCGGTGAAAGATCTGTCATTGTTGCGTAACATAAATCGCAGTGACCTATGCGGTGTCTTTCATTAAACAACAACAGGAAATCAGACGCAACGGGAATATATTGTCAAGGCAGATTGAGTGGCAATGGTGTGCTGAAACCCTAGGAATTCTCATCTCTATCTTTATTTTAATTACTTTTAATTGCTCTCTAATTTATATTGATCACAACAACATCTCTCAATTTACAGATTTCGTCTAGCCTTTCGAAAGATTGTGATTCGATCGCTCGAAGCACTGAACCAATATTCCCTGTGGATCGACCTCGAATATACTACTCGATAGGATTGTGCGCTTGCAGTCCGGACCGATAGCATTTACGAGTTTATAAATATTAAAAGAAACATTGCTCTCTTTTGAGTGATCACCTATGTGGTGTCTTTCATAAAACAACAACAGAAAATCAGACCCGACAGAAGTATATTATCAAAGTAGATTGAGTAGCAATGGTGTGTCGAAACCCTATGAATTCTCATCTCTATCTTTATTTTAAATGCTTTTAATTGTTCCAAATTTACATTGATCACAACTTCAACTCTCAATTTTCAGATTTCGTCTAGCCTTTCGAAAAATTGTGATTCGGTCGCTCAAGACTCTGAACCAATATTCCCTGTGGATCGACCTCGAATATACTACTCGATAGGATTGTGCGCTTGCAGTCCGAACCGATAGCATTTCTGAATTTATAAATTTTAAAAGAAACATTACTCTCTTTTGAGTGATCAGCAGCAGACCGCCCAAACGTGGGACGGTCAGGTATCAAGATCAAACCGTCCAAACATGAGGCGGTTAGGGCTTTTTTAAAAAAATTTCAATTTGGGAGGCATATTTGTTATTTTTTTTGGAGGGCATTAATAATTATTTCGGGTAAAATTCTTTTTGCATTAACTTTGAACAAAACGCTTTTATTATTTTTCTCTATATTTTAAGGGAAAATCCAAGTTTACTTTATTATAGAAAATCTAACTTTACAGTTTAAGTCAGTCGATTCTTACCAAATTGTCCCATTTTGAATTAACAAAACAATTAATATGTCAATCTCGATTTCAATTTGGATAAATTTCTTGTGAGCCTCTAATTCTTAATAATTTTCTTATTTATCCCTCAAGAATTTAAGATACTATAATTTCTTATAACAATTTTCTGTTTAAATAGCTTGTAATTGACAAATATGAAATATCAGACGGGCTAGCAAACAGAATTACAAATAAAATACCTACGGGTTTCTATATAAAAAAAAATAATTACAAATAAAATACTGCCATCCGAGCTGAGCTTCGTGAGATCTCAGCTCAGCTGTGCATATTTTTCGTGAGGTGGTGATTTGTAAGATATTTACTTCCATCAATAGACAATAGGCCGAACGAAGTAGGAGCCGAATATGAAGTTAAGTATTAAGAAAAAAAATTTAAGTATGACAGTGTCATATCACACTAATTACAAAACTCATTGGATAGACTTCAAACGATTAATTCAAACTGTTCAAATTATCAAATCAATTTACTTTATGAGTGATGTGTTTACATGAATTTTTTTTATTTTTTTTAAATTATTTTAGTATCAATCAAGCGGTAAAAAATGTTAAAAAAATAAATACATCGAAATTAACTTAAAAGCTCCTACATTTGACCGTTTGACTTGATACTAAATAAATTTTAAAAATTATCAATTTGGCATGTAAAGACACAACTAATGAAATAGATCGGTTTGAAAGGTTTAGATTCATCTTGACCAGTGACTATAGTACTATACACCAGCACTGTTTGTTTTCCTCTTGTGCAAGATTTTAATAAATGTAATAAATATAGTTTACACTCTAACAGCTGTTTAAAATTACTAATTAATTTTATAGATGGAGATGCTCTAATAAAAGTACATAACATGACTCTTGTAACTAGGGGCGAGTAAATCGCTCATAACTCGTGACTCGCTCATAACTCGCTCGCTAAAGGTCGCTAACAACTCGCTCATTATCAACTCACTTGTTAACTTAATGAACTGAGGATGAGCATACCTCAACTCTCTCATTAAGAACTGAGTTACATGAAATCATGTCACATTCAATCCCAATCGGATCAAACTCAAATCCAAATCCAACTTTGTAGGTCAGTGACAAAGAGATAGCTGTGAGCATGTGACATATAGGGCCGTGAGAACCGACAAGAAGATAGCTGTTTGATTTTGTTAAATTTGCTTATGGACAATTTTTTGTTAAATTATGTATTGTTTAAGCAGGTTGGATTATGACAATTTGTTAAATTCTATCAATATTAATTAGTTTTTGAATGATGTATTTGAAACAAAAAAAAAAAAAAAATTCAAATTGCTTACAAGCTTGATTTCTTAATGAGCATGAGTTAACTCGAGCATCTAATGAACCGAGCACGAGCTCGGGCACAGTTGTCAACTCAGTATTGTCTTCTCAAATCGAGTCGACTTGCCCAATAAACTAATGAACCGAACACGAGCATACTCCAACTCGCTCAAACTCGCTCATTAATCATCCCTAATTGTAACATTGTCCGTAATGGTCAAATTAATGCAGACAATTATGTGATTATGTCATTTTGATACTAGATTATTGCTGGGCCCCCTCTCCCCGCAACCCACAAGAAGAGGAAGCCCAAAATGCTAAATTTAAAAAGCTAAAAAACTTTTTTTTTAAAAAAAAAAAACTGATTGTGTCTATCAGTGAGAAAAAAAAAAAGCTCAAAAACTTAAAACCAAGCACAGATTAAAACCCTCTCCAATTTCACGGACGTAATGTATCTATTAATGGTTTAACTATTAAGTCCTAAAGAGATATGAATTAGAAGTTTCGAATCTCCTTTTCATGGATTGTTTAGGTTTCAGCAGCATGTCAGGAATGTGAAGTTTGAATCTTTTTTCAACGAATGCTCGTCTCGTTCCCTACTTTAAAAAATTGAACAAAATGAATTTTTTGCTAACTTTGTCTTATTTCTATTTTATTCACTTTTGCTATTAATCACTATAATAATCAACTGGCTAAATTAAATTTTTAATTGATTTTTCTAGTAATTGTATAATAAGCTATAATAAGCTTACGAATATGAAATAACATGTATTGTTCTGTCATTGTTTATCCATTTTATTAATTATACTAATAACTATTAATAGGAATAATTAGAATATTAAACAATTTAAAGAGGAAAATATGATTTTGTCACAACTATTTTCACGACACAATCGAACATTCATTTCACTATTTCAGTGTGTTTCTGTGTATCTTGTCACTTAATAAATACTCTAGTAAAAGAAAATTTAGTAAACACTGTATAGGCTACCGTTCGGATAATCTTTGAACGTCGGATGCATATCTGATGGATGTATCGGATGCATATCTGATGGATGTAAGACGATATAGAAGATGGGTAGAATTTGTTATTTTTAATATGGACGAGGCGCGTTTACTATGCTCCTAAAGAGATCTCTATTCCGGCCCATGGGCTTTACTATACTTCAAAGTATTATGTGGGTCTTCTAAACAACTATTGCTGGTGGTTCTATTTGTTTGTGTGATTAATCTACTAAAAGAAGATAGGTGTTTCTCACGATTTTTCTATTTTCTTATTCATCTATTATTTAACCGATCATTTATGAATATAGATTTTTATCAAAATTTTAAAAATAGAGGCTAAAACTAACTATGCCTCCATTTCTGAATCACACGTTCTCTCCTTTTAACAATTAAATGGTCAAAAGCACAAGTCCAAAAGAAGGAAAGAAGAATATGTTTGCCGTCAACTCCAATGAAAAATAGTTTTCAAGAAACTTTTCTTCACTAAATTATTATTTACCGTTTTTTTCCCTAAATATGAAAACAACTGATGGGCGTAGTCAAGATAATTAGCAAGATGAGACAAAAATTTTGGGTGAGGCATAATTTTGTTGGTAGTTTGAACATTAAGTATATTTTTATAATTTTTCTGAGAAAAATATAAAAATAGAAGCATATTTTAAAGATTTTTTTTTCAAAAATAGAAAATTTTATAATTTTGAAGCTTTAGTATATTTTTATAAAAAAAATTAAAAAAGACAGATTTGTAGCGGTATATTCTTTAAATTTAGTTTGAGCTACCAAAGTTTGTCCCTGGCTCCTCCTAAAGTGAACTTCGTAATTATATTTCCAAAAGATTCTAATTCGGAAATTAATTTTGTTGAAACCTATTTTCGTTGATTTTAATAAAACCAATAAATTAATAAATGATGGTTGGAAATATATATAGTTAAGCAAATAGAAAAAATCATGAGAATTACAAATTTACAATGTGTGGCGGAGCTAGCACCGACATTTTTATTAATATCCAAAGTTTAATACAACTTATTAATTATATCCAGAATCTGACCAATTATCGAAATATACCCAAGCCGGCCAGAAAATGGCCGGCTTAGATCCCTCCCTAAGCCGGCTATTTTCTGGCCGGCTTGGTACCCTTTTTTTTTTCCGCATTTCACCCTTTATATACCCCTTTTTCTCTCTCCTTTCACAATTCTCTCATCTCTCAACCGAATTCTCTCTTCTTTGAGGTAATTTTTTTTTAAATCTAATTTAATTTTTAATTTATTTATTTTAGGGTTTAGGATTTAGGTTTTAGGTGTTATAATTTAGATTATGTTGTTGTAATTTAGTGTAATTAGCTAAGTTAACCAATATTTAGTGTATTTTGGTCATTTTGACCATAATTAGGCTTATTAAGGGTAATTTTACCGAAATTAGCACAATTGACCAATATTTATGGTATTTTGGTCCTTTTACCATAATTAGGCTAATTAAGCGTAATTTAGTGTAATTAGCACATATGACCAATATTTAGGGTATTTTGGCTTTTTTACCATAGTTATGCTGATTAAGCGTAATTTTACTGAAATTAGTACGTTTGACCAATTTTTAAGGTATTTTGGTCATTTTTACCATAATTAGGTTAATTAAGCGTAATTTAGTGTAATTAGCACAGATGACCAATATTTAGGGTATTTTGGCTTTTTTACCATAGTTATGCCGATTAAGCGTAATTTTACTGAAATTAGCACGTTTGATCAATTATTAGGGTATTTTGGTCCTTTTTACCATAATTAGGCTAATTAAGCGTAATTTAGTGTAATTAGCACAGATGACCAATATTTAGGGTATTTTGGCCTTTTTTACCATAATTATGCTGATCAAGCGTAATTTCACCGAAATTAAGTTATTTTAGATATTAGGATGCCTAGAGCACGGCCTATCCAGCGTCCAGTAGTGGACGAGCCGATCAGTACTAGCAGCACGGAGCACATCAGTCCTCTCCTGTGGATTCCCCACAGCGAGCATAGAGTCTCACTGGCTTCTCGTGAGGTACGTTCCTTTTCTTATATTTTCATTAAATTTTGTTGGGTTTAAATTTTATTATGTTATCACCATGCGGATTATCTTTTGCAACGCAGGACACGGATCTCCTAGATGTGAAGTTGAGGCGCGTTCACATGAAGTACTACGAGGTGATGGAGTCGTACCTCGTCAACCTGGGTCTCTACCAGGTTGTGGACATCGTGCGGACAGAGAAGAGCATCATCAATGCATCTCTCATCGCTGGAATGGTGGAGCGATGGCGTCCCGAGACGCACACGTTTCACATGCCATTCGGAGAGATGACAGTGACTCTCCAGGATGTGAGTGCTCTCTGGGTTTGTCTATCCGTGGCACACCCGTCGGCGGTGTCTCTGACAGCACCAAATTCGCAGGTTATGTCGAGGAGTTGTTGGGAGCTGAGCCTTCCTATATCATTGGGGAACATGGGAGGTCGAAGTTCCATTTGCGGATGACGAGGTTACGGCAGCACTTCATCGCGGGTCTCTCGGCAGATTCCAGCGGTGTTTCCTGATTCCAGCGGTTACGGCAGCACTACGTGATGGACCTTTTTGGTTCTGTCATGTTTCCTGATTCCAGCGGTGATCAGATGCCGATGATGTATCTCCTGTTGCTGATGGACCTTGAGCAGCCGTCATCGTACAACTGGGGTGGAGCTGTCCTGACGTATCTGTACTCCCACCTGTGTCGTAGTAGTGAGGTAAGTCACCAACTCTTATTTTAGTGTAAATTTTTTAATCAATCAATCCATCAAAATACACTGACGTGTAATGTTCTTGAAAATGAAGCCGACGGCGAAGCAGATGTACGGGCCAGTACTCCTGCTTCAGCACTGGTCGTGGTCACGGCTACCGGTGGGCCATCCTATCCCTAATGAGACGCCGGATTGGGGAGAGCCAGATGTGTTTAGATGTCCGGCATACGCCAAGAAGTGGTACGGTTTCCACCACTACCAGGATCGGACCCACGGTGCTACCGTTGGAATCACGCCAGTCTGGTCAGAGTTTCAGAGTTTGCCTGAGGTTCTTGTTGAGTGACGCCGTACGATCAGTTGTACGAGGAGTTCCTCTTGCCGGGCAGTGTGACTGACGAGCAGGAGCGGGCGATGTGGTTCTATCGAGGTCCACTTATACATTTCTGGACAGTGGAGCACCACTATCCAGATCGGGTGCTCAGTCAGTTTGGTCGAGCGGCGTTGAGTCCCAGAGATCCATCTTTGCCGAGTTCCACGCACAGAGACCTGCACAGGTAAGTCGTAGTCTATTGTATTTATTGTTAAATACATCATATTACTTGATAGCTTTTTATTGCAACTAACGTCTTCCTTACAGCGTTATCCACCGAGGGCGACTGGATAGGGACTGGAGCACCCATTACGATGCATACTACGGGACGGCCCAGGATCCTCAGTATATAGACTTCTATCACGAGTCATATGTGTATCTGCAGACCCAGGGGATCCCCAGTTGAGGTACGATGTATGGTACACGCAGGGCTTCATGGCGAGTGTCTATCTGCAGGGGATTACGGTGCCCATCTCTGCGACAGGATCAAAACGGATGATGGTTACCATCCCAACGGTCGTGCATGGGCTCGCCAGGTAAAGCACCTAAAACCACATAGTTTTGGTCTAACTTAGTAGTACATCAAGGTTTGATCTGACATGCCAAATTTTTTTCAGCTTTTGGCCGCGATCAAGGAGTGCGGGCATGGGATCCACATGTTGGGAAGGAAGAACTGGAGACGGCTTGGGTACCGCACACTCAAGAAGAATGCGAATGTGGTTGAGGATGCCGGGCATGGTGGAAAGATCATCGGTGTGCTGCGAGACGCCAGAGAGAACATCAACTGGCGTGAGATAGATCCGCAGGAGCCCGATCCAAGCCCGGTTCTGATAGATGATATGCCATCTTCCCCCGATTCACATCCAGAGTGGGACTACCATCGTTGGGTATTGTCCGACATTGGGTGGACGGCATGGTACGACGAGCATGGACTTCCAGTGCAGCCTCATGTATGTCATACTTCAGTATCTGTCAGGTTTTAATAAATTTTTCATTCAGATCAAATTTAATAATTTATGTATATGATTGCAGGGTCTAGCAGAGATGCCACCACAGCCACCACCTGCGGAGACCAATACTTCTGAGTACGAGTCCCTCTCTTGCAGTCTCCATGAGTTCGAGGAGAGTTTCATGTCGGCACCGACATGGCCCCGATATGGCACAGAGATGCCGCATGATGGAGAGGCTAGTGGTAGCGGGTCTCATACTCAGCCTGCCTTTGGGACTGGGTTTGCCGCATCTATCTTCGCTACACCTCCGCCAGTACCGACAGATGAGCCCGAGAGAGACGGAGCCTGGCCGCGATGGCGCAGGACGAACGCCGGAGTACCGCCTCAGCGATATTCCCCCTCTCCATTTTAGTTGTATTTTTACTAGTTTTGTACTATTTATATTTGATATACTATTTATGTTTGGTATATTTGGATTATCCTATATTTCGGTTCTTGTGTATGTGTGCTTTTATAGTACTATTTTTATATTTTACAGATCAAAATAAATTATCATGATAATGCTAAACAGAAAATATAACAACATTAAAATAGTAGCACAACATAAAAAATAGTAGCACAATATAGCGTATTTCAATTAATATAGCGTATTGTAAAGTAATGTAATGTAATTTAGAATAATTTAACATAATATAGTATTATTCAATATAATTTCAATTAATATAGCATATTTTAGTATAAATATGCTAATTATATATCAAAAGAAGTAATATAACAAAAAATTTTAAATTTTCAGTGTTAAATTTCAATACTTTGATCTTCAAAATGTCTCTCTCTAAAAAACGGAAAAAAAAAAAAAGGTACCAAGCCGGCCAGAAAATGGCCGGCTTGAGTATATTTCGATAATTGGTCAGATTCTAGATATAATTAATAATTTGTATTAAACTTTGGATATTAATAAAAATGTCGGGAGCTAGGGAAATTTTTTATCTATAGAAATTATTAAAACAGATGTACGGAAATAGAAAGAGTACCTCATTTCCAACAAATATAGAAAGATCTGACTCAATGAGTCCGATCCAAGTTTATGGATCGGTCTCAATGGTCCAGATCCATCAATAACCTGATTTTCTGTGACATCCATCAATAATCTAATTTTCTGTGACATCAATAACTTAATTTTCTCAATGGTCTCAATGGTCCATATGCCACAGAAAATCAAGTTACATTAGTGTTTTGCTAGAGAGGGCCACAGAAAATCAGGTACATTAGCAGCCCTCTCAATAGTTGAATTCTCTCAGTACAGAAAATCAGGCCACAGAAAATCAGATTATTGATGGATCTGGACCATTGAGTCAGATCTTTCTATATTTGTTGGAAATGAAGTACTCTTTCTGTTTTCGTACATCTATATTTAATAATTTCTATTGATAAAAAATTCCCGGGAGCTAGCACCTACCCCTAGGATTTTTTTTTTTTTTGGGACTTGCTTACTCCTAGTACGTCCGTTACTTTTGTCATTTCCATCTCAGAGAGGAGATCAATTAAATATTAAAAAAAAACCTCTACATTTGAGACGCGAAATCACGAATATATAGGTGATTCTGTGACGGAAAAAAAAAATTGATCGCCTGGCGCCGCCTATGGGATTTTTTTTTAAAATATAATTAAAAAAATATTTTTACCAAACCAACATAGTTACTTTTTTTTTTTTACAAAAATCATAAGAACCGAATTGCCAATTCGGTCTGCTTGATTTTTTTTTTGTGACCAAATTGGCAATTCGGTCCAGCTTGATTTCACAAATTTTCAGAAAGGCGGCCACAGAAAATCCGAAAAAGACTCTGGACCGAATTGGCAATTCGGTGGCAATTTTTTTTTTTTTAGGGTTTGCTTCATAAATAACATTATTGTAAATTTAGTTAAGAAAATATTTACATTAACAAAGATGTGTAATTCTTACTCGCTAGGTTGTGCCAAAAAAATTGAAAATAAAATAAAGCAAATCAAATTTCATCTAATATCTTCTATGGGATAAAAAAAAAGTGATCCGGCTAAAATTCTATCTAGTTTATTCGTTTAAAATTTCAATTGACCACATTATTATTTCATTAAAGAATCTAATTTATCAAATTATTATTTCAATTGACCAATCCTAATTTAAATTGTTCTTAACATGTGATGTGATAACTTATAATTGTTAAAAATAGGAATATGAAATTTTAAAACAAATAAACAAACTAGATAGAATGTCTATGTTAAAAAAATATGTAAATTAAAAATATTTTATAAAATAAGTTAATACTATGTATTTTAATCATTTTTAAAATGATCTATATGTTGGAAAGATTCCACGTATAAGCTAATATTATGCTTTTTTTATTTAAGCAAATTAAATTTCACACTACAATTTTTAATTCTAATCAGTTATACACAAAAAAGGTAAAAATAATTCAAAACGTGAATGAAATTATAGTTGTATTTTTCTATTTAAACAAAGAATAAAGAAAAGTAAATAGGGAGAAGTGGGAGGGAAGGGAAGAGAGGAGAAAAGTGGGGTCCACAAGGGCATTTTGTTAAGAATTTTGAGAGGAGGGTATTTTGTTCTATGTTTTGAAAAAAGAGGGCACAATGTAAAATTTTCCTATTTAATTGTCTTTCGGTTTCAAATTCAATTTGACCTACATCCGATATGATATATGATACACAAGTGAGAAATTCAACCAAATCTTAAAAAAAAAAAAGTTGGGACCGAATTGCCAATTTGGTCCGGACTAAAAAAACTCTGGACCGAACTGGCAATTCGGTCCCTAGGCATTACACAAACGGCAACAAAGTTTCCTATGAAAATTTGTGAAATCAAGCTAGACCGAATTGCCATTCGGTCCAAAAAAAAAAAAAATCAAGCGGACCGAATTGGCAATTCAGTTGTTATGGTTTTTGTAAAAAAAAAATTAATCATTTTAGTTTGGTAAAAATATTTTTTTTAATTATGTTTTAAAAAAAAAATCCCCGCTTATGTGCCAAGGAGAAAAGGAAGTTAGGAACCAGAGGCGCTATCCTGTTGTTTGCCTTGCTGCCTATTCGCGATTTATCGTGCTAAGTAGCAAAATAGAGAAGAAGAAAGAAGATAAGAAACATATCATATATTATAAAAGTCTAAAGAAGAAGATGACATATCATTTGTTTTTATAATACAAGCATCACATAATTATTAACTTAGAAAAACTTAATAAACAACTTAAAAACTAACAACAAATTTCTAATCAATTTTTGAAAACTCTAACATAATTAAAATATCTTGATATATAAATAGTCAAACCTATAAAATAGTAACATAATAAAGTTTCATAGAAAACAACATAATTTAATCATGCAATTAATTATTATTAAAATGATAAACTAGTGGGACCGTGGAATCTCCTTATTTCTTGAGACCTTGTGTCTTAGTTATTCTAGAAGATAGAAAATTGAAGAACAGTACGCGTCCCATTCCAAGCGTACGTGAGTCCAAATCGGTATATTTTGTTTTCGTCATTTTCTTTTTTCTAAAATAATAGAAATTTCTAACCAACAACCGATCGAGACAGTTTAGACTATGACATGTATCCAGTTCTGCGAGGATCTAAAGCCCTTCAGCCTTCAGGCCTTTTCGAGACAAATGCTGACAAATTCTTCAAGGAGCCTGCGGTTGGAACTCTCATACGGTAAATGATATTGTTCTCTCTCTTGGCTTTCTCAAGCTGTGAATTGATGTTTTTCTCTAGTTTTGATATGACATTAACGAGCGAAAAGGAAGCTCCTTTGACGGCTCTCTTCATGCTACAAAGGCGGTCAGCGCCCATCTGTAATCGTGCTATCTCTTCTCCAATTTCATCATTTTCATGGAGATGTAGGGAATAATGATAGCAAGATTCAGCGTAGAACTGTGAAGTTTTGAGTTGTACATGTGCAAACCATCCCTTGTCAAAGTGTTGCTTGAGTGGTGCGGTGCTCAGGGCATGAAGAACCTCTTCATAGTATAACTCGACCTATTCAAGAAAAGAAAAGACATTTGACAAAAATAAATTGAAGTCAAGGTTACGAAATTAGTACTTCAAACTGAGAAATAAAACTCCAGTTAAAAAAAATAGTAGACCTAGATAATAATCAAGGAAGATGGAGAAAATAAATTTATTAGTTATTACCTCCCTTGCAGCCATGGAGCAAGCAGCAGGCGACAATCCCTTTCTAACAGCACGATTAAAAAAGCACTCTTGCGCCTGAGCAACCATTAGCTTCTCCAGCATGTGCACACATTCTGTCGAAACATCAACTGATTCACCTCCCCCAAGTATCTCTCTCAAATGCACAAATACCACCGCTGCATTACGAAATGCTTTGTATGCCTTGTTCAACCCGTCGATTGTCCCATGATTTTCTGCAGCTGCCATCTGCGAGTACACTGCAGCTATATTGAACAGGACTGCCACTTTCTCCGAAACAATCGAGGTGTGGGAGTGCTTTTTCGATGGCTTGAAGGAGTCCTTCCAGGTGAAATGAAGGGCCTCAAGGTGCGAC
Source organism: Carex parvula (assembly GCA_025461045.1). Lineage (NCBI taxonomy): Eukaryota > Viridiplantae > Streptophyta > Magnoliopsida > Poales > Cyperaceae > Carex > Carex parvula. The sequence goes on from JAJGRW010000467.1 coordinate 101,736, forward strand.
CGCTCAAGCGCTATGGTGAAATGGGGCTCTATTTTGGAGAGAGATTGGAAGTACGAGGTCCATTGGTTGAGACGGTGTTCAAAAGAAACAACAGTTGATGTGGAGGAGGTGGTCTTGGTAAGTCTGGACCTATATCTCAGGAGAGCCGAGAGCTCTTGGTCGGCAATTGCTGTGTGTTCACGTTCTGATATCGGAGATGGTATTTTCTCTTGGGTTGATAACATTGGAGATGGCAGATCAGCCATAACTTCATAATTGATGGGTGAGATGTCGACCCGCCTGCATAGCTGGCCTGGCAGGATCTTGATGTTTTCTTTTTGAAAGGCGCCACCAGGTGACCGGAGAAATGCCATTAATGCAACTGAAATTTAGTTTGCGTGATGTTGAGACCTGAGAAGAAGACAATTAATAATTGTGATGTGTGTTTAATTGAATTTAATTTGATGGGGGTGGACATATATATATATATGATGCTTATATAATTAAGAAATCAATTGTTTGACCTTGCTCAGCTCAGCTCAGCTCGTAAACCTTTGACCTAAATTTTTATTCAAATATCCATGAAGTGAATTCTTCATTAGAAGGTGTCTTTGTCTATCGCCCTCACGCAGGTATCTCCTTACCGTGACATAGATCTTCATTGATATCATTACAGGTCTATCCAAGGCTTTTTTATATTTTTCACTGAATTATATATATTTGTGTCGATATTGCAGCATGTAATTCATGATCAATGACTTTTAAGAAAAATGTGTGCTTGAAAAAACACCTAACAGATAAATTATGGAGAAATGTTGTGGCCTTTGATATCATATTTGTTATTATAATTACTATTAAAAAAATTAACTAAATAATAACTTAATTAAGTAGTCAACAACTTATCCTTAATTAGTAATGATTCGGTAGTGATCACTACTTTGAAATATAAAATAAACTAATACTCATGACCAAAATTTATTTCTTAAAAGGTGGAATTTGGAAATTTAATCATAACTTTTGAGTGAGAGAGACAGAGAGGACTTATTAAGTACTATATATAGAAGTTAATTTATGTTGAAGTCAAAGATATATCTCGGACTGTACCTATTCATATTATATGTAACTTAACTTAAATACGTTGTATGCTGCATCTATCCATATTATATATATATTAGTATATTACTAAAATAAATTGCATATATATATACACACACACACTGCTTCTATCCATATTATGAATGACGTAGGATGATATTTGCTCGATTAAAAGTTTAATAACAAAGGGGTGGAATTAAAAAATCTTAATAGGAGAATTAAATATGTAGTAGGTGGAATTTCGATCTGAAGTTTTTACAACAACAATGAATCTCCAACCACTAGTATAAGTAAACATTATCAAACAATTACTATAATTGCTATTGAACAATTAACTAGTTAATATTTTGTTTTAACTAGTCATTTAATATTATCAAACAATTACTGTCAAGTACAGCCTTAGTCAGGAGCGGATATACTGTAGCACAGGGTAGGGCAACTGCCCTACTCTGAAAATCCAAAACTAATTTACAAAGACTGAATTTTGGGCCTTTGCCCTACTCTGAAAATTGATATTGCCCTACCTTGCAGCCCAATTAAAATAACTGGCCCAATTATCTAATGAGTTTGCACCCGATTATCTATTTAAACCCGATTCAATAATTTCTTGCCCTACCCTGATCAAAATCCTGCATCCGCCCCTGACCTTAGTAATGGTTAATTTGGTTGTGCGCGTGCACTCCAACGACTTTCCGACTATAATTAATTTGACAAACTTCCAACACATGCATTTAGGGGCGGCATGAGCTTCCAGAGAAACTTCCAATACATTTTTTCCTTCTTACAATAGTCGATGGCCTAGCCAACTTGACTTTTTTCCTTCTTTTCCTTGCTGCACTGGTCCTGTTCAATTTGTTTAGTTTAAATACTTGACTTTAATTTCAGTTCAAATATATGTTTTATTGTTCATCGGAGGAATTTCAAAATTCCATTCACACAATTTGTGTACTTTATATTTAGTTAAAGCGGCTCAGACAAGGAATTAAAATACTCGCGGCAGGGGTGAAAAGTCTTTCTTGCTGATTGCGCAATTCATCATATGGCGGGAGTGATCGATGTTCTAGAATCTTCACTAAAAAATCAAACGATAGCACAAATTAATCTTCTCCACCAAGTCCAGAATCAGTGGCCTCTTATCAGGATTGACCAAACAAATCTCATTATGGCTAATTTGCTTCCGGAAGCATTTCGACGAGGTGCTTACGGAGGCATATCTTAGTATTTGATGTTCAAATAACAAATCCAAGCAGTTAGATGCTCAATCTATATTAAAATGTACTTGGAGACCAAATTTTACATTTTTTGGAATTTGTTTACTATTTATTAAGCTGGTTTGAAAACCGCTGTTTTTGTTAAATTTTTGCACCATTGAAAACAGCGATTTTCAAACTAGCTTAATAAATAGTAAAAAAATTTCAAAAAATGTAAAATTTGGTCTCCAAGTACATTTTAATATAGATTGAACATCTAACGGTTTGAATTTGTTGTTTGAACATCAAATACTAAGATATGTCTCCGTAAACACCTTGGTCAAAATGCTTCCGGAAACAAATCAGCCATACTCATATATATATATTTTTTGTTTTCTGTACTTCTTATTACTCTTCTTATTTCGTTTTAACTTTATGTCTTTTATAGGCGCACTATGTGAGCTTCGTTTCTTCTTTTTTCAGTGGTTATACCACTCGTATAAACACTATCTTATTTGCACCTTATTAATGCAAATAAGGGCTAGATCCTGATTTCTAACTTAAAAAAGACAATATTATTATTTGGCATTCTATTTATGGTTCTGAAACTCGGAATCGGAATCGGGCTCTTGACCGTGGAATCGGAATCGGGTGAATCGGCTGAGTTGAATCGGTAACTCGGATTTTTTTGACAGAAACTTGTTTTGTATCCAAAAAGTAGAAAAAGTAAAGGAAAAACCAAAAGCTTCACGTCTTCTCCAAAAAAAAACTTCACGGATACACATATAGTCAAACTTTGATGCACAGTATATATATTATAATAATTTAACTTTAACTTCAGATGCACAGTGTACTTCATGTAATATAATATATATAGGAGATCAAGTACAACAAACACTATTTTTAATATATCTACCCACCCAACCACCGATAATACGTCCAAAATTCAATTACTGAACGGATGCACAGTGTACTTCATCTTTTTCAAAAAAAAAGCTTCTCTCCAAAAGCTTCATCTCCAAAAAAAATCGGCTGACTTGGTGTAAAATCGGCTCAACTCGGTGTAAATCGGCTGACTCGGCTTGACTCGACCTAAAAATCGGCTAACTTTGCCTAGTCAAGCACTATTCATCCAAGTTTTGCTGAAAAACTCGCACGGGTGCGAGACTCGGGCCAAAATCGGATCAGTGACGGCCAATACCGAGTTGATTCGGAATCGGCCGATTTTCCAAACCATGATTCTATTGTAAGTTCGTATTTGTAGTTTTACGATCTCATTTAACTTCTTGACTTAAGATCAAATCATTTAATTAATTTTTCATTTTACATTAGATCATCTAACTTTTATTTTACATCAGATCATTTCCCCACAATATTAATTTCAGACTTGGTCTAGTGTTAGGGGCAGATTCAGAATTTCCATCAGAGGGGGACACAAAAATAGCGAATCGGAGTTTAAATGGCTAATTGAGTTTAAATCCATTAACTAATTGGATAGTCGATAAAAAATAATATTTTAACTTATATTTTTGAATGCTCTGACTTATAATTTATGATATTCTAACTTATAATTCTAAGTACCAATCATAATTCAAGAAATTTATTTTAATTTCAAACCTTAAATTTACAAATCGGAAATCCAAAGAGGGACAAATATTTTTTTCAAAAATAAGCACTACTACAGAAAAACAGATTGCACACGGACATTAATGGAAGAGCTACACGGATTTCCTGCTGTGTTTAAAGCCAGGGTGTATGAATAGGTCAGAAACTACACACGGATATTTAACCGTGTGTGATTATAATGATTTCTACACAGATATTTCCTAATTAACCGTGTACAAAGACCTGCCGGTGTCGCTCTACAAGTTACCGAGCTACACGGATATCCCCTAATTAACCGTGTACGATTCCTCTTTCTACACGGCTTTGTATTAAAAGTCCGTGTAGCTCTCTTAGCTATTATACACGGACTTTTGGTAAATATCCGTGTACAAATAGTTGAAGATTTTTTGTATTTCGCCTCCAGCAAGGCTATCATACACGAATTTTTCTAAAATATCCGTGTATGATTAGTATTGCACACGGTTTTTTATAAAATGTCCGTGTAGCTCTATGCTATTGTACACGGACAACTGTTAAATAACCGTGTGCAATAGTTAATTTTTGATTTTTTTTTTTCTATCGTACACGCACAATTGTGAAATATCCGTGTATAAATACCTTTTCTTTTTTTTGTATATTTTGTTTTTGGGCTAGCCTCCAGCTTTGCTAGCCAATTTTTTGCAACAGAAATACAAATATTCATTCGAAACAGATTAATTAGCAAGAAATTACTAAATTTATACAAAATTCATATAGCAATAAATTCATTCGAAACATATTTTTATTACAAATCTATGCAAATCCATATCGAGGATTACAAAATTCCATGGCAAACCACCTTGCCCACATGCACCGCACATCGTCGATCTGATCCTTGGTGTAATGCGCTTGCTTTGTCACATCCTACAAAATTATAATTTGATAATAGTTAGTATTTCAGAAAAGGTAGATATCAATTGCTTATTATATAGGAAATTAATATGAAGTACATACCGCTTTTGGGAATAGGAATTGTATTCTTTCGACAAAGTCAAACATGAATATCATCGTGTAATAAGCGCATTCCCAACCCTCCTTCTGTTGCGGGCTCTGAAATTTACATTTAGCGGCATTTGTTAGAATGACAATAATTTTTTTAACAAGATATGAAATTTCTAACTCATAAAGAGTGTGCTCACCAACATCCACTTCCAACTCAACTTGCTTTTCTTGCGCGTGCCCGTGCCCGTGCTATCTGATCCTCCCTCTTTAATATATTTCGCAAAAGCCCTTACAAAATTGAGTGAATGTAATTAGCAATTTTATAATTTGATATGATTGAAAGAAATGCAAACCTATAGAATTATTATTGCTTACTTATTCACAAAAGGGAAGATAACTTTGCACTTGTCAAGCGCGATCCTTCCTTTGGGCTTACAAGAATCAACAATTATGCCCACATTTAGGTACGGCACAATGAGAATCGAGCACCAATGTTTGCTGTGGGATCGAGGAGAAGAATTATAGTACTTTAGCATATAAAAGTGACACAAGTGTTTGCTATGATTGATGGTGTGATTTCATTTTTTTATGTTTAACTTTTAATTCCTTTATACAATTCTTTAATTAAAATATAAACAACACATAAGTTAAGATTAGAACTAACCCCTCGTGGTATGGCATGAGAATGAATTTCTTCTCCTCCGCCTTAGCACGATGCATCGCAGAACACATGTACTCGATAGCCATATCCGGATAATATGTCACTGCCGTAGAACTCACTTTCTCGGGGTCCAGAAACATGCACAAGTTCTTCTTTTCAACCATCTCATCACAGTTTCGGACTAGCTTCCTGAAACTCATCATATTGTAATTAGAATATATATTTGAGTTCTATACAATAATGAAAATATTTTAATATCACTAACATGAGGAAAATGGTGATGTGTGAAACATCGAGCCATTTGTCGGATGACAAGTGGTGGAAGAGGTCCTTGAAGTCTTTGAACGACAGCAGGAGATCCCTGCCTTCGTGTAGAAACATCCCAGGTGGGACAGGGATGATGATAGCCTCCATGCCTTCGGGCGCCGTCATCAAGTAGTCGTGGAGAAGGCGCAAATCATTGGGCAAACGGCTGTATTCTTCTTCGGTGACCATAGGACGGGGCGGTGATTGTGGCGCGTCAGCCGCGACGTCACAAGCCACCTCCTGACGTACCGGTGACATCGCCGTACCGGTAACATCATCTCCTCGTGTCTGTATCAAGTTATAGATGGATTATTCTAGTATTTCAAAAAGAATGAGTTGAATGTAACAAATAAATTGATTTTTTTATGGATTACCTGATCCAAAACAATCTGACTCTTGGGCCATTGGACAAATGACATCCGTGCATCATCAAGCACAAACATCTCGTCGGTAGGGACAGAAAGGGGTACGCGCTGCCACCCATCCACGACTAACTCAACCTGCACGCATGCATGGTCGGGCCTTAGCTGACCAAACTGTACACTCTTGGCTCCTGGATGTACAACGCCCTTAGCAACGATCAGAGGAACACTACCATGCAACAGGACGAGGTCGCATGCTCTGAGGTCCTGCAAATTTATAGGAAAGTTGTTTATTTTAATGATGCGATATTGTCTAACAAGGTTGCAAACAGGTTTTAATTACCTTTAGATTATGAACAAGTATTGATTACCTTGAGATTATCCAAATCATCTAAGGCCCACGTGCCGGATGCTTGACTACTTCGCCGAATTCCCGGCGAAATGGGAGGTGGTTGCTCGGATGGCTGCGTAGTTGCTGATCTAATTTGTGTCAACATTGCTTCCATCTCAGTAAACCTTGCGTCGTACTCTTTGCTCACCTCCGCGCGTATCTGCGCAACTATCTCGTCTTTGTTTACCTTGGCACGAGATTTTCTTCGAGGTTTTTGTCCCTCCACTTCGGAACACCTCCTTCCAGCCCCTGTAGCCCCCTACACCCCTTACTCGACCCGGGTGTTCTGGATTCTCGAGCGCTGCGGACAAGGAATCATTTTGTCGTTCGACACTCCGGGCACCCGAGTTGACCTCCTCCTCCACTTCCAACTGTTCAAGTAGAAGAATTAGTTAAAGCAAAAGAACAATTGATGTACTTTCGGAGTTATAATTTTCGGATGAATGTCACAAAGTAAGTATAAAGGACTCTTACCATTCTTTGAGCCACAGGTTGCAAATCCTTTGGGAGTACTATCCTCCCGTCAGCGGTTACCTCGGCTCTACCCATGACCCAATCTTTGCCCCTAGGATTTTGGATCCTAACCACGGGTGAGTCAGAATCCCTGTTTTGCTCCAGGACTTTCCTCCATTCTGCCGACTTACCCTCGTAACCAGCTGACCCTAGATGGTGTGGATACTTGTTAAAGGCAACGGTCCTCCTGCCTTTATCACTTTTTGCCTTCACAGAAACAAGACAATAACGATCAGTTAGTTTTAGAAAGATAAGTACATATCGAGAAAGAATAAGCATAAATTTGGCACGAGTTAGATACCTGGAACTCTTTGGTAGACTTCAAAGCTTGAAACGCATCCCAGTCCTCTTGTTTTAGCCATTTGTAGTAGCCGACCGGAGTTCTCCCTTTCTCCATGAACTCCGTCTTCAACGTGCTCTTGAATTGCTTCCAACCATTGTTCATAATCTTCAAAGTCTTATCCTTTGGAACATCATTCTTGATGTTCCACTGAGCCTGATTGACACCAAAATTTAGTGTATTTAAGTATAGATCATACATAAGTGAAAATAAAGCAAAGAGTTGTTAGGCACTTTGCCTTCACCATGTTCCACCACTCGTCTTTCACCGTATCCTCAAAATGATCCCATCTCTCAACAAGGATACTCGCGTTTTGCCTCACCAAACTCGTACACCAATTTGAGTATTTCTGCCATTTTTCTCCCTACGCACGCCCGTCTTCTGTGAACCAGATTTCTTGATGGGTCTGCTCGGACATGCTCGTGCACATTGTCGGCCCTCTTCTCCTTCTTTCTGATGAGGCAGTAGCTTGCTGCTCCTCTTCTACCATCATATCGACGTACTCATCCTCATCCGACATGGTTCTGCATGAAATTAAAGATCAAATCATAAGTGACCAATAATGAAATTAAAGATCAAATCATAAAATTGATATCCCTTACAAAAATCCTAAATTGATATTCTTGTACAAAATATCATAAGTGACCAATAATGAAATCCTAAATTGATATTCTTGTACAAATATGCTAAAATGACCTCTTGCTAAAATCACCTCTTGCTAAAATGAACATAAAATAAAATTGACAAATCTAAACCTCTTGCTAAAATACCCTAAATTAATCAATTTTTGGCAAAATACCCTAAATCATATAACCTAGATTAATCAATTAACCTAGATTAATCAATTTTTGGCACAATTTTTGACACAATTAATGAATGAATTGATATTCTTGTACAAGTAATTCTCACACAATTAATGAATGAATGAATTGATATTCTCGTAAACAAATCACTGCAACCATCATAATAATATACAAATTAACAAGTACCATAATGTATTCAATACTAACTCGGTATAGCACCATAAAGATATCCGGTAACAAAATTAGCCAACCATGGCTAACGGGTTCAAACCCAATAAGAAAAATAAAGTAAAAAGAATATGACTTTCAGTCAATCAACAAGAGCTCAACTCAGTTTAAAGCACCAGAACCCCTATTGCAAAATAACGAGAGAGAGAGAGAGACGCTAACCACGGGTGAGAGAGACCGCGGGTTAGAGAGAGAGAGAGACCACGGGTGAGAGAGACCGAGGTGGTGAGGCGGTGAGGCGGCGAGGCGGTGAGGCAGTGAAGATCAAGCTCGGAGAAGGCTTTCGAAATTCTCTGTGAGGGTTTTTGAACTGAACCGCTTAATATTCTCTGTGAGGGTTTTCAGACTTGTGAAAATTTTGGCAGAGAAGGATTTCGAAATAATAGTGTTTTCCTCATTATACACGGACATCTAGCTAATAGTCCGTGTACAAAGAGCTTTCTACACGGACATAACTCTAAAGTCCGTGTGCAAATATCCTTTCTACACGGACATCTAGCTAATAGTCCGTGTAGCTCTCTTCCATTTCTACACGGACTATTAGCTAAATGTCCGTGTATAAATAGGTCCGACAGGAGGGTCCCAAGTTCAGTAAAATTTCAGGAGGTGAATATTTATAAAGTAATAATAAATTAAGTAAAATTTCAGATTTCTAATATTTATAAAGTAATAATAAATTTCAGATTTCTAATATTTAAAAACTTATACCGATATTTGTACCAAGCAACTAATATTAAAATCTAATAATGAAATTTTATTTATTTTATTTTATTATTAAATGTTTTAACTAATATTTTCAAAAACTAATACTAATATTTGATAATATTATAAGCATTAAACATAATCCTTCATTGTTGCAATATTTGATAATATTTGATAATCCTTCATTAAACATAATCCTTCATTGTTTCAAAAACTAATACTAATATTTGATAATACTAATACTACATTATGCTTTTTTCCTTTTTTCCCTCTTTTTTTCCTTTTTTATTTGATATATTACAAGCTAAGGTTGCAATATTAAAAGCTACACGGTCTTAAACAAAATAAATATTATACATTATGCTTTTTTTTTCCTTTTTCTCCTTTTTTCCACTATTTGAACAGTACCCTCGGCCCATAATCCTTCATTGTGGTCGGACCGCATGTAGTCAGCTTCGTCTACCCCTTCAAGTGTTGCTACCTCAGTTTGCACATCGGTACAAAATGGAGGTACTTCGTCGAACTGGTCGTACTCTTCTTCATCGACGACATTTTCTACCCCGACAATCCTTCTTTTTCCGGATAGGACGACGCTCAACCTAGCATCACTCGGGTCAGTGGCATAAAAGACTTGGGTGGCTTGCTTGGCGAGTATAAACGGATCATCAACATGCCCAACCCTGTTTAAATCAACGAGTGTGAACCCGTCGTTGTCAACTTTAACACCTCGGTCTTCGACCCATTGACACCGAAACACGGGAATGCTCAGGCGAGGACTGTAAATGAGCTCCCAAATTTCTTGAATAACGCCATAATATGACTTTGATGCTATTACAGCTCGGCCATCTCCAGATCTACTGAATTCTTGAGAGGTCGCCACCAACGTCACCCCACTGTTTTGCATCGTGCTCTTATCACTTTGGGATTTAGTGTAAAATGTATATCCATTAATCTCGTATCCTTGGAATGTTCTAACAACAATTTGGGGTCCTTCGCCAAGCAGTTTAACAATTTCAGGTACGGGGTGTGACTGCACTCTTTCTTTCAGCCATCCTATAAAAGAACGATTATGCTCGTTAGTAAGCCACTTCTGACTCCTCGTGTAGTTTTGTTGTTGAAGGATTGTCATGTGCTCATCTATATAGGGAGCAACATCTGTCATGTGTTGTAGTACAATAAAATGTGCCTTTTGTAGTTCATTTAGATCAGCAACTACGGCTCTCAACCCAATTGTCCCGACTCCTTGGAGCCTTCCCTCGTATCGAGATTTTGGAACGCCAATAGGATCCACACCGGTCAAGTAGTTGGTGCAAAAATCAATCACCTCCTCCGTAGAATATCCTTCTATAATGCTGCCTTCGGGTCGATGTCGGTTCCTTACGTATTTTTTCAAGATGCCCATGTATCTCTCGAATGGATACATATACCGAAGAAACACGGGACCACAAATCTTAATTTCTCTCACAAGATGAACAACAAGGTGAACCATGACATCGAAAAAAGATGGCGGAAAATACATCTCAAGTTGGCAAAGAGTCACGACGACCTCCTTTTGCAAAGAGTCCAATTTTAGAGGGTCTATCACTTTGGAATTTATTGCATTGAAGAAAGAACAAAGCTTCGTAATGGTTTGACGAACATGCTTTGGTAAAATTCCCCGAATTGCAACGGGAATTATGTGTGTCAATAAAACATGACAGTCGTGAGATTTCAGACCGACCAGTTTCAAGTCCTTCATCGACACCAACTTCTTAATATTCGAAGAATATCCTGATGGGACTTTTATACCATTGAGGCATTCACAGAAGCTTGTTTTCTCTTTCTTTGACATTGTGCACAGTGCGGGGGGTAGGTATGTGCGCTTCCCTTTCTCCTGCGGTGCGAGCTCGTGTCGTATTCCCATCTCTACCATGTCTTTTCTCACTTTAATACCATCCTTAGTCTTCCCCGGAATGTTCAATAATAAACCAATTAAACTGTCACAGATATTTTTTTCGACATGCATGACATCTAGGCAATGCCTCACTTCTAAATATTTCCAGTACGGTAGCTCCCAAAATATGGACCTCTTTTTCCAAATATTCTTCGGTAGTGCTTTGGCGCATTTTCCAAAAACAACATCAATGTTTTTTACCCGTTCGAAGACACTCTCCCCGTCTAATGGATGACGAGCCACTCCAAGCTCAATTTTCCCGTTGAATGCCATCTTCTTCTTACGATATGGGTGATTAATAGGAAGAAACCTACGATGCCCCATGAATACATTCTTTTGACAATTTTTCAACCTTAGCACCTGCGTGTCATCTTCACAGATCGGGCACGCTTTTGCTCCTTTACAAGTGTAACCCGACAAATTCCCGTACGCGGGGAAATCATTTACGGTGCAAAACACCATGGCCCGCAAGTTAAAGGTCTCTTTCATATACGCATCCCACACCGGGACGCCATCACGTCCACAATTTTTGAAGGTCCTCGATTAATGGTGCGAGATATACATCTATGTCATTTCCGGGTTGTCTGGGTCCTTGGATTAGTAATGACATAATTATATATCTGCGTTTCATGCACAACCAAGGAGGAAGATTGTAGATGCATAAAAGAACTGGCCAAGTACTGTGCCGACTGCTCATACTTCCAAACGGACTCATTCCATCTGAGCTCACCACAATCCTAAGGTTCCTCGTTTCAGAACCAAATTCTTTGAAATATCTGTCAATGTTTCTCCATTGAGGAGAATCAGCCGGGTGCCTTAGTTTACCGTCATTTTTGCGCTCTTCTTCGTGCCAGCGCAATAATTTTGCATCTTTGGTATTCGCAAACAACCGTTTGAATCTCGGTATTATCGGCAAATACCACAACACCTTAGCCGGAGGTCGGTCATTTGTGTCCTCGTTACAATCATCAGTGTCCTGGTCCTTACGACGTTTATATCGTGAAACACCGCATTTAGGACAGACATGCATGGCCTCGTACTCGTTACGATACAATACACAGTCATTCGGACATGCATGTATTCTTTCGATCTTCAACCCCATTGGACATATCAACTTCTTTGCCTGATATATTGTACCGGGTAACTCGTTGTTATCTGGGAGCATTTCTCCTAAAAGCTGTAATAAGGACGTGAAACTCTTTTCGCTCCAACCATTGTCTGCTTTTAAGTTTAATAATTTCAACACAGCTGACAGTTTTGTAAATTTGGTACACCCGGGATACAACGGCTTCTTGGATTCATTAGACAAATTTTGAAATTTATCATAATTTTTATCACTAATTTCATCTTCCACATCACGTAACATATCCTCCAAATTTTCAGTAAACTCGTGTTCTACATTTTCATCAAAATTCCTCTCCATCTCATCATCGTCATTTTCGGGTTCGACGTTATCAGAATATTCGGCACTCTCATAATCCTCGTTCCAATCAAGTTCAAAATTATCAGAAATTCCAACATTCTCATCATTCAATTCACGATTACAATCTTTATTGGCACTACTACTTTCTCCAAATTTCTCACTATGCATGAACCAACATGTATATCTCTTCTTAAATCCCCGACAAATCAAATGAGCTCTAATTTCTTCGATGTCCAAAAATCTTAATAAATTTTTACAATCTTTACAAGGACATAAAATGTCTTCTTCTTTTTTCTTCACTCTATAACTCTCAGCAAATTTTATAAACTCATCAACGCGAACCAAATATTCTTCACTGTCACGTCGCATTTCATACATCCAGCTTCGATCCATCTGTAAATTAAATTAAAAAAATGATTTGATCAATTAATCATGCATGGTCAACATTCTCCTTCGTGTACAAAATTTTGGGCTTACAAAGGGCCGGTTTACAATCCTAACCCACTCTTTGAATATTATGTCTCATATGTGAACACATATTAGCGAGATTTAATTAGTATTTGAGAAAAATTCGGCAGCATTTCCCCTTAACTCCCCACGTATGCGTACGAACCACATACTCGTAGGAGCAATAAGGGAAAATACTGTCGAACTTTCCTCAAATACTAATTAAATCCCGCTAATATGTGTTCACATCCTAAATGAGACATAATATTCAAAGAGCAGTCCCAAAACGGGGACTATCCAAAATTAATCCCTATTGGATTAATTTTGAACGGGCATGGACCTAAAAGCATCTAAAGGTCGGTTATTGGACCACAATACACTAATTAATTACATCTAAAATTAAGAAATCAAGCATGCATGAAATGACCTAAATAAGCCTAAATAACAGAAAATTAGAGGAAGAAAATGATTTAAATACATATTACTAACCTTAGAAAGATGGAGAGGAGAAAATACAAACTTAATTCAAAGATCTCATATCTCAGCTGCTGGCCTCGATCAATTCGCATAAATCTAATAGGAAAAAGCTCAGTTCAGAGAGATGTATTAACTAAAAGACTTGATCAAAACGGCGCTGGAAGGGGAAGACATTAAAACCCTACACTATTATACACGGCTATTTAGTTATAAATCCGTGTAGCTCTCCAACTAAACATACACGGCTCTTTTGTTATTAATCCGTGTACAATTATACTATTTCTACTCGGATATATTATCAAAAAACCGTGTGTAATATTCCTACACGGCTTTGTATTAAAAGTCCGTGTAGCTCTCTCAATTATTTGCACACGGACCTCTTTACACACGGATTTTTGGTTTCTAATAAACCGTGTAGCTCTCTCTAATAATTCTACACTGATTATTAACTAATTATCCGTGTAGAAATCGTGCAGATCTTTTGAACAAGTAAAAAATCATATTTGGTACACTGTTTTTAATATAATTGCCAAATCCGTGTACAATGTGCAGTGTACAAAGTCAGTTTTTGTAGTAGTGATTTTACCGCCAATTCATAAAATGAGCTGACGGTTATGCGGCCCCCCCCCCCACTTAATAACGCGTTTTCTTTGTTTTTAACGCGTTTTCTTTTGTTTTTAGCGGAGACAGTTGTGGTCCCCTCTCTATTTTATGTCTTATCCGAAGTCGGGGGATGAAACGGGGGATTGTTCACGGGGGAGAGCTAGGCGGACCCTAATTATTTTCCGTTTATTACTAATTATTGTGGTCTAATTTGCAGAATGTAGTTAATGATGGAAGTTTTTTATGTAGTTTTGATAACGCAAAAAGTAAATTCCAAATAACATATATACACGATTGATTAATGGAATGTATGGAAGCTTGACATCCACATCTCTTCCGCCAAAAAAAAAACATATTGGCTATATTTTTTCTGATCCTTTAGTAGAAATCGTGGCATTGTTATAGTTCTTTTGAATTAAGTCGCAATAAATCTACGGTTCTTTAGGGGGCTAGAGTTTTCTTTGCATAAATACACCACCGCCGCTTCTCTTCCCCTCATTCTCTCCATTTTCCTAAGCAAAACACCTCTTTTCTTTGAGTAAATTATTTTTAATAAGTGAAATTATTTGGTTGGATTTTTAATAGGAAAGTAAGGTTAATAAATATAACCTTTTTAATCAATTTTAATCTTATAATCTTATATATTTTTTTAATCTTCAAAATGAAACGTAAGGGAAATAAAAAATTATGAAAAATATAGTAACATTTCTCGATTCCCATTCCTCTCTCTCCTCCAATTCTTACCTCTTCTTGTGTGAATCAAACATGATGCAAATTTCTTTGGTTCAATTGTACGTCTATAGGAGAATGTTTGTTTGGCTATTAATTTTCTTTCCTTTTGCTTTAAAAAAATGTTAGGTCGCCAGGATGTTCTCGAGATCAGAATTTATTTAGTGATAAGAGACTAAAACAAGATCAAAGTCCTCTTAATTACTGTCAAAGAAAAAAAATGGATATATGTTCTACCACATAATGTGACTAATATCCCAAGAAAAAGCTAGGTCGAATTTCTTGCATGAGCTTTTCCTTCTTAATTGTACTATTTCTTTCAGTTTTATAGGTCTGAACCAATCGTGACCTTAAATTAAAAAAATTCATAAATTGGTAGAGATAAAAAAATATTAGGCTTATACCATCATGCATATTCAATTGACTGATTTTTCATTATAGATTTTTCTATGTGCTTGTTTTCAATTTTGGGACACAGTCTGAAATGATTTTGAGATTTTAATTGTTCGATTTTATTTCTTAGATGAGAAGAAAGTAGGCATTAGACAGGATGAGACAAGGACAATGTGGTCCAATATATTTGCCATGGAAATTTTATGTTATTTAATTAACTTGGAAGTATTTTATGGGGAAATATCCAAGTTGTTGAAATCTAGATGAACAAATATTCAATTTCATGCTTTATAGGAAATATTTCAAATAGCAAAATTTGATGGATGTATGGACTCAATTTTGCCAAATTATAAATAATATCATCACACTTTTATAACGTTTGCTCCTGTTTGGTAAATAAAATAGTTCTTATATCCATATCAATTTGATGCTTGTCCGAGCAGTTGTGTATCTTATTTTTTTAAAATAATACTATTACACTTCATAACATTAGTTTATTTTTCATAAAAGAATAACTCATCTTCACGGTTGCTTTCTACAGTGCTTATTCTCTATACTTATTTCTCTTATTTTTTTCTAAAACAATAAATATTATTATATACTTTAAGACTTTTATGTCATGTTTGGTCAAAAATAAATAAATAACTCTGAACCCTATGTTAACTACCTATGATGCTTATCCATTATACTTGTGTATCCTCTTTTAAAACAATAATATCATTGCAATTTTATAAGGACAATTTGGTCCCCTATGTTAACATTAGTTTTTTTTTTTTTTTTTTAAGTTTGGGTACCATACATAATGTTAAATACTACAAAAGAAAAATATTTAAATCAGAAACACGGATTGTTTGTTTGCTCATCTATTCCACTCTGGAAGTTCAAGGTGAAGTGAAGACTAGTAAAAGACTTAGAATTACAATTCTTGATTGGAATAAAATTAAAGAAATAAAAAGTGAAGAATTATAATCCATGAAATAAAAATTATAATCCAAGAATTAAATGTGGCAAGATGAAACTCTTTAGAAGAAATGAAAATTAAAATAGTGAACGTTTCTAACCAGGGTTCTAAATAGCTAGCTATAGCTACGCTATAGCTGCGCTATAGCTTTTTTGGACCCTAAAAGCTATGGCGCTATGGGCGATATATAGCTAGCTATCGGCGCTATAGCTAGCTATAGCTAGCTACTTAGTGCAATTGCTTATTTTTTTTAACCGTCCCGCTATACCGCTATAATCGCTATTTAAACCATTGTTTCTAACACAACGCAACACAAAATAAAATGTAATTAACCATCACGTTTTCTGTTCCACAGTTTGTAAATAATTCATATGCAACAAGTACATAATTGTAAGGAAGCTGATATGAGTACCCGCACTGTACCTATACCTAAACTGCCATAACTGTTTGTGGAGACCGCAACCGTTCCAAAACTGTAATTTTGTTTTACAAATATTAATAGTACATATTAATAGTAACATTGTGAAGTATTTATATCTATACAAGGCAAGTATTTATATCTATACAATGAACTACATATATGATATATGAATTTTCCTTAAATAACCGTACCCGCACCTTTTTTTGAAAAATCCTCGCGTCGTACCCGCATTAGGGGACCACACAACCGTTCCAAAACTGTAATTTTGTTTTACAAATATTAATAGTAACATTGTGAAGTATTTATATCTATACAAGACAAGTATTTATATCTATACAATGAACTACATATATGATATATGAATTTTCCTTAAATAACCATACCCGCACTTTTTTTTGAAAAATCCTCGCGTCGTACCCGCATTAGGGGACCACACAACCGTTCTAAAACTGTAATTTTATTTTACAAATATTAATAGTAACATTGTGAAGTATTTATATCTATACAAGACAAGTATTTATATCTATACAATGAACTACATATATAATATATGAATTTTCCTTAAATAACCGTACCCGCACCTTTTTTTGAAAAATCCTCGCGTCGTACCCGCATTAGGGGACCACACAACCGTTCCAAAACTGTAATTTTGTTTTACAAATATTAATAGTAATATTGTGAAGTATATAGCTCAAACAAGATAAGTATTTATATCTATACAATGAACTACATATATGATATATGAATTTTTCTTAAATAACCGTGCCCGCACATTTTCTTGAAAAATCCTCGCATCGTACCCGCATTAGGGGACCACTCAAATATTTTTTACATATGACACTAGATGACGTCTGAAAGTATTAATATCAAGTACTGCAAGTATTTATACCTCTGCACTAAAGTATTTTTACCTATGTGGTTGTTTGACCCTAAAAAGTTGCTACTTAAAATTCAACATAATAAGTAGTAGGGCTGCTAATGAGCTTGACTCGGCTCAGACTCGGCTTGGACTCAATGAGAGAAGCATAATGGCCCGGCTCAGACTCGGCTCGATTTTAATATCAAGTACTTTTACCTATGTGGTAATATCAAGTACTGCAAGTATTTATACCTCTGCACTAAAGTATTTTTACCTATGTGGTTGTTTGACCCTAAAAAGTTGCTACTTAAAATTCAACATAATAAGTAGTAGGGCTGCTAATGAGCTTGACTCGGCTCGGACTCAATGAGAGAAGCATAACGGCCCGGCTCAGACTCGGCTCGATTTTGAAAGAAAAAGCTCGACTCGGCTCGCGAGCCGGCTCAGACCATATTTGGGCTTTTTCTTCATCTCTGTTTGATATTTTTTGTATGAAAATCTTTTTTCGCTGTTAAATCTTTCTTCGCTTTTAAAATGACATGTAAATTTTTATTGATAGTGCGAAATCTGACGTTGAAATGCATTGTTGTATGGTTTCTTTTTTTTTTCTACATAATTCCAGAAACATTATTACAAATCTACATAATTTCAGAAACAATATTTACACTTCATTACTGCTCCAATTAGAAAACGAAAGTTGCTAAGTAGAGAAAAAAAGTCTAAATTAATCCTTTCATACGTTCCAAAATTGATACCAAATATTTATTGACTTTTTTTTAAACAATTTAAAAAAAAAAAGAGTAAATAAGTAGTAAATTAAATAATCCATGTTTCCTGGATAGTTAGAAATGGCAAGCCCAAATATCTCAAATAGCATTAAGAACAAATCTCCAATGTACAAGAGGGCTCATGAGCCGGCTCGGCTCGACTCGGACTCGGCCCGGTTTGAGTGATAAAATATGAGCCGAGTCAAGTTCGGGCTTTATTTAGTTTAGGGTCTGACTCGACACAATTTATTGATGAGCTGTTCAACTCATTGGCTCGCGAGCCGGCTCGGCTCATTAGCAGCCCTAATAAGTAGCTATATTTTGTTTGAAAAATACCAAAATCACACATGGACCCCTAAAATGAATTGAGTGCAACATATTAAAATTCTTGGTGATATTCTACACATGAAACCATGAATTTTGATGTGTCACACAGTCGAAATCACAAAGGAAATAATCTCCTACAATTCAAACAATGCATGAATAATTTTCTGGGTGCAAAATCATGGTGGTGCCTAGCAGAATCATGCCCTAAACTACTCTGGGCACAAATTGGAGCTCTATAACAAAAGCCAAGGGATAGGGCCCACGGGTCGGTGACTCATAGTCATTTTCTCCGAAACCCTGACTTGGGTAGACTCAGTGCACAAGCTTCAAGCCATATGCACCGGGTTGACAGTCGCACGGTCCTTTGTGCACCGAGACCACCCAAAAGCAACTTGGTGTCGCTGGTTTTTAAAACGGGGGGCGCTTGACCCCTTCGATTTGCATGCACCCCGTGTACCGTGTGCCGCATGTGGGTCAATACATGGTTCACCAAGCACCGAGTCTATCTAGGAGAGATGAAAGATTAAAAGAAAGGAAGACAGAGACCGACATGTGGGCCCCTGTCTGCATAACCTCTCCTTCTCTTCTTCTCCTCTCGTTAACCCGAGCCATGGCCAAACCCGATAAGTTGAACTCAGACGAAGTGATAAAGCTCATAGTCTATGCTCACCCGAAATCGATGATAGCTCCTTTACTTCCCTCTCTGTTTAAATCTCTCCAATAATCGGGTCTCATGAACTTCAATTAGAGCCGAGAACAGAAATGAGATGAAAGTGAGAACTCGGGCTATAGGGTAAATTGGGCTCTGAAACTTGAAAGGGATGAGAAATGAGCCTCTACGACGCTACTAAAAGCCTTAATTTGGTTGGAGGTGCATTGAAGCAAGCCTCCGCATGAAGGCGACGTGGTGCAGCTCGGGTACAGTCCGAACATGACAAATTAGTTCAGTAAAAGATATAATATACCCTGGAGCACTTTAAGCAACCTATTACAATGCTACATGTCCTTTCTCTGATGCTAGAACGTATAATATCAAGAGAGGAGTATTTTAAGATCGGTGTACCGCCAATGCAACATGAATATAGCTCTACAGCTGTTAAAGGGCTGCCTGGTCCCCAGACACGTGTTATACAGTCTATGGATGATGACTAGAATGGAAGGTTCGGCTCCAGATATGCAGGGGGCACTAAAGACAAGCATGACCACATATAGCCGGTTAATCAAGGGCTAAGACACAAGGCACAAGATTAAAAACAGATCTAAAGGCTGAAAATCATCCAACTAAGGGTTAATGACATGTTACATCCTTATTGGACAGCTATTTCCATGTATGCACGAATATATAAAGTAAGGTGATCAAGACCATGCATCAAACACTTGATGTGCATGATGATAGCCACCTCAGCAAAACCATAAACGCTAGACCCTCTATTGCCTATAAAAGGGCACATAGATCTCAGTTAGAATATACACAGAGAGATAGAGAATTTACAGAGAATTAAGGAGAAATAGAGAGAAAGGAATATTTTTAGAAGTTCACAAGTGCTCTTCTTCTCCGTCCTTTGTAATAGAGAATTAGGTAATCAAATATTGAAAAGATGTAAGCTTCGATGGCTGAGTTTATGTGAATAAAATCTTTTGATGAAATAAAATCTCTTTTTATTTGAATTTTGGTGGTTTAGTTCACTGTTGGAGCTTCCTTTATTTTATTATATTTTCTTTTTCTTTTATTTCATTTTGAACTTTTGTAAAACACAAAATGAGAAAACTTCATGATGTTTTTAAGCTTATTTTATAAGCAAGCATGAAGTTTAATGATCATCAAGCAAAAAAAATGATATATGCATAAATATATTAAATAAAAAAAAATCTTTTTCTTTCTTTTCTTTTTCTCTATTTCTTCTTCTTTGCTGCCTCTAAAACAAAAAAATGTATATTATTACTTTAATTAGTATTTGATCTTCCTTTGTATTTTAATTTCAAAACAATGCATGTATTATTTTCAAATAAAATAAAATCCGAAATATATAAAAAAAAAATGATTTCTTTGAACTTTTGATCTTTTATGCTTTTAATATTTGTATAAAATAATTAAGTAATGAAGATGCATGTGTTGAGCTGTATAGTTCCTATTGCATCCAATTTATTTGATTATTCTATTAGAAAGGATTAAAAGTAACAAAAAAATGAGTTATAACGGTTGAGCTGTATAGTTCCTATTATAATCTCCTTGATATGGAACATATGTTGCACAAATAGTTCTAATTGATTTCTTCATGCATAAAGGCATGTCATGTGTATAAAACGCACAATGTAAAGAAATTAAATAAATATTTGTGCAAATAGTGAAGAATGAAATTCAAATTGCAAATAGGTTCAACTATGTTGAAAATCACCATTTGTATATTTGAACTAATGACTTCTTAATGATTTGTCTCTTTTTATCAAGTGAGATTATGCAAAAATATGATTTTAGACAAAATCAGGGACTTCCCTGCATAAAACCTCTTTTTGACAGATTTTTGACATTTAAAATAACATTATGATGAATTTTGAATTTTTGGATTTTTCTTTTCTCTTTGCTTGTACCAACTTGTAGCCTAAAGCTACTTAAAATGTGATAATTAGCAACCAGCCATGACAAAGAACCCCTGCTTAGCTTCTGGTACCAGCACCAAACCTCAAGGCATGCACCACTGGTACAAGGAGAGCATTCAAAAATGCTAAAATGACCTCTGCTGATAAATTGAACAGTCCAGATTGATACAGGGACCAAAATGAAAAATGGACATCACCATTAGACAGAGGACTTCAAAACACACAAAATTGACAAAAATTTTACATTTTGCTGATTTTATTTCGATTTTATATGAATTTTTGAAGTTCAACTTTAAAAACAGAAAAATCAGCATTTAAATGATAAAAGGTCTCTGCTGGTAAAATGGACAGCACAGATTGGCTCAAAGACCAAATCAAAGAACAAACATCATAATCATATAAAGGACCTCAAAATACATAAAATGGACACAAACTTTACATTTGTCTGATTTTATTTCAATTTTATATGAATTTTTGAAGATTCAGTTTTTAAAACAAAAAAATCAGCATTTAACAGTGACAAATTACCCCTTATACCCTTCTGCACAAATAAATACTTTAAAAATAGAAATAAAATCTTAAAATCATAAATTTCATTTTGAACATAGTACAAATGTCTCTTTATGAAATAATAACAAGAAAATCATATAACCTTTAATAAAAACAAAAATCTGTAATTAATTCAATTTTCCAAAGAGCTCAAAAATTCATAAAATTAATATTCATTAATATTCAAAATGAAATACAAATTAAAGAACAAGTCTAGTTCACTTTGTCAGGTTCCAGAAGCTCAAATCAACATTCCCCATGTCCTATTTATGATTCTAACAAGTTCATCACCCAAATTAGTATCAAACCGGTATTGAACCAAAAAAAAACCGAATCTCAAGCTTAACCAATACTCGGATAAATTCTAGATTAATGTTTCTATCATCTCTCAAATGATGATACGATGTTGTTTGAACATTCAATTGAAGAAAATCTCAGCTTAATCAGAATGAAACGAAATAAAAACAAAAAATCAAATGCCACGGCGGAATTCTACAGTGAACCACCATTTCCGGTGATCGGTGATAGCCGACAGTAGGTGCATTCGGTTCCTGACGTAAAGGCGATGCCAACTGTGACTTTTTTCTACCTTTTCGTGACCGGAGACTTCACCGGAGGAATGGCCGAGCTAAACCCTAAGTCGGATTTCAGCCCCAGTTCATATCTCGTTTGCACGAATTTCAAAGCGACATGAATCGTTGGATATCGGCGCCAAATCAAAAGTTTAAATGAGAAACGCAACTCTTGAAGAGGAACTTGAATCTAACGACCAAAGGATCTCTGTCTCATAGGGCCCACTTGTCAAATAACCCCAGCCTTAATATCAAAACTCTCTAACCGGATCTCAAAGAAGCTAGCATTGATCTCAAAGCCCAGAATACCCCAATGTCATCATCCAATACTCAGAACAAATCTCGAAACCCGAACTACACATCTCAAAGCCCAAAATGCCAATCTCAAAGCCCAATTAATAATAAAAATCTTTATAACAAAGTATATTTACAATGAGACCCTTCTAACTTTTAATATTCATAGAAGAGTCCCTATAAATTTACAAATAGGTCCCTGACAGCTCAAAACTCTCTCCAATATCTCCCTAAAAGTCCAACTTTCATATAAAACCCTATCTAAAGCCCAAATTATAAATTCACACTCTTTCAACCTTGTAAATAAGTCCCTGAGAAAACACAAATATTTACAAATAAGCCATTCTCAGTCCTTTTCAAGCATAACTTTTTCGTCTTAAGTCCGAATTGACTCAAACCACCTCCAAATGAACCCAAATCAAATTCTCTATGTTTTCAAATCAAAATTGAACATGAACAAGCATCAGCCAAACCCTAAAATGACCAAAATAACTTCAAATTTAAATGATCTTATTTATTAACAAAATGGAAATAAATATGTTATTAGTCAAATATAAGCAAATAATGTATATACACCTCTCAAATATCCAAATTCCTATTTCAATATACAATAAACATTATTTTTAATATAAAATCATACACACATACATGTCCAAACCAAGAGAACCAAATCAAAACCAAGGCCAATACATGAGTCCACTTTTAGCCCCATTATTCGATTTACAACAAATAGGCACAAATTCCGGAATGATCGAGGTGTTCAGTATGGCTTGAAAGGGTCATCTGATGTAATTAACAGCGGGGGCTTGCACCCGCTGGGAGTTAAACGTCCCCACAATCAATAAACTCTCTCAATAGACTGATCATGAACAGTAGGTCTGTCGAGGGTGAACCGAAGGAATTGTAGAAAGAAATAAATGTTTCAAGTTCGACATTATCTCCATGTCTTAAAAATAGAGAGTGTTGAACCCTGAGACATTTAATACATATGCACACACCTTCCCCGGTTGTGCAACTTTCTGCGCCCTACAGTGGTCAACTATTTTTGTTAGAGGAAGGTTGACGCGGTGATGATTGGGTAAGGTTGATGCGGTGATACGGGGTCCCCACTACTTCATTAGAGGAAGGTTGACGCGGATCATAGAGGAAGGGTGTTGCTGGAATTTTAGAATAATATTAATGGAGAACATATAATATCTTTTTAGAATAATAATTAGTGGGGACCATAGTACATTATTCCTCTAAGTGCGGGTACGGTAACACGGGTACTAAAATAATTATTCTAATTGTAATATGACAGTTTACGGTTAAGCTAATCCTGACTCGTTTGATTTGATCATGACTCATAGTGACTCTATCAGGTCAAGCGTGTTTGCAATTAGTTTTGTACTGGTATAGTGGGATGAGTAGAACTAGGGTGTGATGTGCTCACCAAGCCATTTGGTGAGCACACCTCCAAAAACTGCATTTTCAAAGTTCAAATAGTCGATTCGAACCTTCCAACGTTTTATATTAAAATGTGCTTGGAGACCAAATTTTACATTTTTTGGAAATTTTTTACTATTTTTTCAGAATTTTTGAAAATCATTGTTTTTTGAATTTTTTTTTTATTTAATGAAAAGTGATGATTTTCAAAAATTCTGAAAAAATAGTAAAAATTTTCCAAAAAATGTAAAATTTGGTCTCCAAGCACATTTTAATATGAAGAACACGTTGGAAGGTTCAAATCGACTATTTGAACTTTGAAAATGCGGTTTTTGGAAGTGTGCTCACCAAATGGCTTGGTGAGCACATCACACCCTAGTTCTACTCTAGTGGGATATATACTATTTAATTAATTTCAAAAGTAGTACCTAGGTAAAAATCTGCTCATCTCTGTTCGAGACAGATCCGACTCAGTGCGAGTTGACTCGGACTCATCTGAACAGATAATGTGCATTCTAACCTAGAATAAAATTGGCTTAGTTTATGTACAACAACACGGAGAATTAAACTTTCATCCCTGAAAGGATCTGGTAATTCATGAAGCTGTTGAGTTTTTGCATGGCTCATGATACAAAATCGGATTCTCACGGTGGACAACTTGAGGAAGAAAGGTTTCATTATTGTTAACAGGTGTTGCATGTGTACAACGCACGGCGAAACGGTCTACCACCTATTCTTCCAATGTCAGATATCGAAAATCATCCAAAACAGAATGGTCACGGCGTATCAGATCAGAAGGCCACAGTTCATAGGGGGCACACACCCGCTGTTAAGCAAACAATACACATTGAGAGAAAGATCTCTGTTTTTTATTGCAAACTTCATTGTGTGGAGAGAACGATGTACAAGAGTATTCACGGACTCACACTCCACGGTGGACGAACTCATTACACAAATCGATGAACAATGGAAGATGACCTCGGGGGCGTACCGGTTGAGACGGAGGAGGGCTCATTGAACAACAACAGCGCATCTCACTGCTGCATTCATACAATTCAATTCGGCTTTTGTTTAATTTTCATTTTTTTGCCCTTTTCACTTTCCACTGCACACCGGGGAGCCTCACTGGAGCTCCCCTCTAGATTATGCCATTTCAGATTATTTGTTTTTGTAACATGACTCATGTACCTAAACATCTATCAATCAAATGGAGGCTTGACCTCTGTTTCATTTCAAAAAAAAATTCATGAAGCTGTTATTTCCTTTCCGTAGCTAGGTTTTCAACCAGACCGAAGCACCACCAGGTCAATGATATTTTTTATTTTTATTTTTTGTAGTGTATCCAGTAATCCATCCAGATGAGAATTTGTGCCTATCATATGACTGGAACATTTATTCAGATAATGTATACTTTGGTTTATTAAGATGAAAACAAAACACCAAGGTAAAATTAAGAACAGAGGAAACTGTACTGAGAAGCCTCTGATATATCTGGAAATTAAAATAACATCTGATTTCACCCTCATTAATTAATATGAAATAACCAGATTAATTGTCATGATTTTACCTGTTAAATAATAGAGAACAACTGTTTGTCTTCTCTGTGAGACATTTTCTTCAAGGACCTTGTCCTAATTCGATCGATTCTTGCCTTACATAAATGATATTATTTTCATATTTAGAACATGCTTTTTAAAGTCCTGCACTAGAAGTACGTTTGTTACTTTGCTTAAAAATTGAACATACTCAATTTCATATTGTAATTTCAAGGATTTACATCTACAAAAAGAAATAGAATCTTACTAACACATGCTTCTATGCTGTTGGCTTCCTATCTTAACTCTCAACTCTCTCAAGTCTCAACTATACCACATCGCCATCATGTATAATGCTATTATTGAGTTCAATAAATTCTTCTTTCGGAAAGCTCCTCATTGTTTAGATTTTAATAAATTCTTCTTTTCTGAGCTAGGCACTCACCCACACACTGAAGCGCAAGGCGATCAATAGTCCAGTTTACCAGTTTATTTAGGCTTATTAATCCATCTGGATGAGAATTTGTGCCAGTCTTATGACTTGGGTTATGAACCCATTAAAACATTTCATCAAACATTTTGTGTGCACCAAATACAACATAGCACACATACATAGGATTCACCGAAACTCTCCACCCATGGAGTCTCAACAAACGGCTCATGCACAAACTGTCTTTGCATCCCGCAAAGATTCACCAATTCTAACAACCCGTAGAAACTCTATACACATCCTCATGCCACTATCATCACCATACCGGCCGGTTTTAAAGAGGTAATGAAAAAGAATAGACCATATCATGACCTACATCGGATCGTCTTCGCAACACATGGCCGATGTTACTACCATCCCAACCGCTGCATGCATTGTCTTCTTCCTCGTCTCTCTCGTTAAGGATGCTTGCCAAAGAAAAAGGGGTGGTCTGGTCTCCCTCTTTACCTATCGTGTGCTCTCTAAATCACCTAAATAAGATCCATTCCAGGTGGGCTTCCTCCTGGGCCTAATTTTAGGTGGAAATAATTAAGTTGGGAAAAGAACCCAACAACTTGTACATGGGCTCAGACAAGAGAATTTTTTTTTTTTTGGGTTTAAACGAGGATTTGTTATTTATTTAGTGATAAGGTAATGTCTTGTGTATGGATGTGAAAATCAGAATCAGATAAATTGATCAAAATTGGTCGAATTGGATCGGAAACTCAGATTTTTTTAACAGAAGCTTGTTTTATACTAAAATAGTAATTTATCAAAATCAATCCGTAGTTTGTCTTTTATATGAAGTAAACATCTGCTAATTTCATACTTGTTCTCTTGCATATCTTAAATTTTGGCTTAATTATGTTTCTAATTTCAAAACCTACTAGTCTAGCTAGTACATCAAATAGGCTACAGGTTATCATGCTACAACTTCGCTGATTCGGTGGTCCAGAAAATTTACTGTTTTTTACTGTTCACAGTGGATTAGCGATTTTCAAAGTGGCTTAATAAATAGTAAAAAAATTCCAAATAATGTAAAATTTAGTCTCCAAGCACCTTTCAATATTTAGAACATGTTGAACGGTTCGGATCGGTTGTTTGGGTTTTCAAAAATAAAAATATGGTCCAAAGTAAATCCCCCCCCATTTATTTTGCGAAGCACAATAGCCCATCTATATATATATAGAGAGAGAGATGGGCTATTGTGCTTTGCAAAGTAAAACACCTCTTTACTTCGGGTCATATTTTTATTTTTTAAAATCCAAACAACCGATCCAAACCGTTCAACATGTTTTAAATATTGAAATGTGCTTGCAGACTAAATTTTACATTTTTTGGAATTTTTTTACTATTTATTAAGCCACTTTGAAAATCGCTAATCCACCGTGACAGTAGGAGAATGTTTTTACTATTTTACGCCTAGGAGAATGTTTGTTTTTTTTTTAGATAAAATGAAAGTAGGGATTAGACAGGATGAGATAAAACATGCAATTTGGTCTGATATATTTGTCATGAAACCTTTTATGTATTTTAATTAACTTGAAGAGTTTTATGGGAAATATCCAAGCTGTTCAGATTTAGATGACAAATATTCATATTCATGATTTATTGGAAATTTTTCAAATAGCAAATTTTTTATGGATATATGGACTCAATTTTATCCATCATACTTGTGTATCTTACTTTATAATAATAATACCATTGCAATTTTTAACTTATAAATTTTTTTAGTATAAATGATAACTTTTATCCGCACACTTCAAACGCTGTTTTGTACTGTTTTTTTATTTTTATTTCAAGAGTATATATACGATCAGATCATGCTGTATAACTTTTATGTTCCTTTTGCTGCAAAGATAATTCTGATTTTTACTGTGGTATAATAACAATCCCCTTATTTTGTTTTATTTTTAAGTTTCGGTACCATATATAATGTTAAGTACTACAAAAGAAAAATATTTTATGAAACACGGATTGTTTGATTGATTCATAATTTCATATTGAGAACGGAGTAGGTCTGATGCCTATCGGATCTACTTTTAGGTTCAACTAGTATGATGACCGTCTGACCGTCTGATCTAATTTAAAATTTGTGCGCATGAAAATTGAAACAGACATGCACGAAGTTTAAAGCGTTCTGCACGAATCTTAAAGTAAATCGACGGCGATTAAACCATCAAACTAAAGTAGGTCCGATGCCCATCGGACCTACTCTCAAGTGTTTCATATTTCAATCTGACACGGATTTCTACATTGCGAGCACCCAATAAAATCCTAAAAATATTCAGAAGTGACAGCACACTGCTTCCTTCTTTTAAACTTTTTATGTAGCATACTGTGTTGCCTCAGTTTCTGCACTAAATTTATTACACCGACTCGCGCATATTTGGCTTCATAGAGAAAGAAACAGAAAAATAAAATGAATTACTGTTTAGTGCCCCCACCAAGAAATAGGAATTATAGTATAAATGCTACCATTAAAAAAAATATATTATATTGACAGCCAATTTATTTAATAACAATTTCAATTAAAATAATAATATTTTTCTTTCAAAAAATAGGACCTTGTTGTGTCTAGAGGTGCTACTTTTATCATACCCGAGTACTGAGATCCAATTTGAAACCGAATCGATTCAAACCAGAACCGATTCAGATTCAATTAATTGAATAGGGTATGATTTAAAAAATATAACGGTTAAATTATGGGTGCAGTTACAAAATTAATAGTTTAATATCCGATTCGGAACCGAACCGAAACCGATTTTGTCATGGATAAAATACAAATTTGATTAAATTATCCGATCCATAACTGAACCCGACCCGATATCCATCTAAATACCCGATGAAATGATAATACCAGTCTTTATAATTATTTAATATAAAAATATATATTAATAACTATGAAAATATTTATTTGTTACAGTGATTAGCAAAATAGTAATTGGGATATTGTACTTGCAAATGTTGAATCAATAGGATAGTATTTTTTTTAATTAGATAGATTACAAATTAATTTAAGTTTATTATTTTTATTTTACTATGTCTGTTGTTATATTATATTATTATGAACAAGAATAATAGTATAATTATTATTTTAGAGCAGCTTTTAATTTATATTATAATGATATATTATGTGAGATGTTTAAAAATTTATAATTATAATTATATTTAATAAAGGGTTTCTCAAATGCTTGTGAGTTGTGACATGTATCTGTTCCGAATTCAGATTAGACCCGATAATCCACAAACAAGTTATGAGTATTTATCTACACATAACCGAAAGACTGGACCCGAAATATCTATGGGTAAATAGATATTCAGATTTGTACTCGACCTGATTTGAATCTAATAAGTATATGGATCAAAATTCGGACCCGAACATTTTTAGAGTTCGGATTCAAAAATAATAGTATCCGGACCGTACCCAACCCGACACCTCTAGTTGTGTCATGATATAAATGCAACCATTTTTCTTTCTGGCTGAAGTAGGGGTGAAAACGGAGCAAATACATAGCGGATAGTGGTAAAACCATATTCATATTCCTTTTCAATTTTTCGGATACGTATCGGATATCAGCCGGATACAAATACGGATACAGATCGGATATTTATTAAAATAATATTAAAAAATACCAAAGTTCATATTATTTATCTAATTTTAATGGTGAATAACAATATTTTTTTCATAATATATATAAAATATATGATATATATATGTACTATTCAAGTACGGATAATTGAAACGTAAAATCATATCAGTATCCATATCCACACAGATATTCGGATATCAGATATCTACATCTAATTTTTCGAATACGAATCGAATACGGATCAGATATTATCCATACCGTTTTCACCACTAGGCTGAAGGAATTTAAATCTGCTGAAATTCGAGATCAATGAACAGTAACCCTGAAATTCCGAATTCAGCCGTCCAACTTTTTCTGTGCACACATCTCACAACAACTGGTTTTTCTGTGCATGCATCTTAAAACAGTTGGACAGTTGAATTCGAAATTTCAAAGATTTCAGAGTTACCGTTTACAATTTCGAATTTCAACAGATTTGAATCCAGGCTGAAGACATCTCCACACCAGATATCAGATAATTCATAAAATTGGTTCTGAGATATGAATTTCAGCAGATTTGGATCAGGCTGAAGACACCTCCACACCAGATATCAGATAATCACAAAATTGGAAATTCATCTCTTCTAGAAAAATAAATGTCACAAAGAAACTGCTCCACTGTTTCTGCCCCAGGTAGTTGGCCACAACAATCCCCGTGACCACATTCTCTCAACACGATTACACGTGTCATTCCCTGATACGCCATGCCAAACAAACCTGGTCCCCATTTCTTTAATGACGCGACCTGTCTGGTTGTAGTCAACTCTACAGTAATCGTCCGACGTCCAAAACAGATCAGCATCTACCATCCAACGGTCGGCACGGCTTACCGGGTATAGCACGTAGACCCGGCACTGAAAGGTTGGTCAGCGGTTTGGATTTATTGCCTTTACTCATTTGACCAAGGCAGCTCTCTTTTTCCAGGCTTGACCGGTTTCACTGGTCGCTGTTCGGCCTTTGGTCTTTTTCGTATACCACCCTGGAAAAGTTTAATTTTCTGAACAGACAAAAAGTACAATAGCTAGCAAATTCAAACTGTCCTAAGCAACCCCTCATCACAAAGAGAGTTGTTTTGTTTTGTTTTGCTGTGAAAAAAAAAGTAATTTTATTTATAATTCTTAAAGATTTTTACTTTAAATTTTTGTAAATATGGGAAAGACACAATTGAAAATATAATAAATTTAGATAATGTTTTAGTTAATTCCAAGTCAGTGTAATATTATAAATCTTTAATTAAAATAATCATTGTTTGTTGAGTTAATTAAGTTATTGGATGCTATTAGTCATTTATTAGAAACCATCAATGCAATTTCATTTAGTTCTTATTCTTACCCCAATTAATGTAAAAACTAGCCGTCAATGAAACTTTTGAATTAATTAAGTATTTTGGTTATTAATGATTAATTAAAATAATACTCCCAACATTTATTAATTTGATTAAAATAAAAATTGTGTTCTTTATTAATCTACAGAACTATACAACTTCATTGGCAATTAATTACTGTTCTTACTATTCTTGCTGTGTAATTTAATGAAGTTCTTGTATATTCCATTCAACATTTATTCGTTCATAATCTTACTACTTATTAAGTGAGGTAGTATTTTATAATATGACTTATTTAGTGATTATTGTAGTGTCTAAACTAGTCAAAGTTGGACTGTTCTACTTATTAATTAGATCAATGCACCAATTAATTTTTGTTCTATTAACTAAGTAATTCAAAAGCTGTAACGTCTATGTCATTAAAAAATTAATTTCCTGTTATATAACTCAAGTATTATTAATCATTAGAAACCTCCAAAAAAACACAAACACTATTTCTCAAGGATATTTTCATAAATATAGACTTTAAGAAGACCCTAACAACAAAATAAACACCAGTCAATATAGTCAAGTCGGTTTCTCACTATATAAACCCTCCTTCCTTTCCCTTCCCAATTTCCATTTCTCTCCTCTCTCCAACCATGCTCGCTCTAGATCTAATCGGGTCATCGCACCCCTATCCCTCATCCGACGGTCCTGATCATGACACGTCAAATATCCAGGAGGCAGCAGCGGCCGGATTACAGGACATGCGCCATCTCATCTCCTCTCTCTCTTCTAAACCTCCAAATCAGAACTCAGATTACTCAGAAATCACCAATTCTACCATCACCAAATTCAAGCACCTGATTTCGGTTTTGAACCGTACCGGGCACGCCCGATTTCGCCGTGGCCCGACCTTACAAACCCCAATCAAGCCAAAAACCCAATCCTTAACCCTAGATTTAAGCATCTCTTCAGGTAATAACAACAACAACAATTCCTCTTCGTTTGATCTGTCGTCAGTCACTGGAGATGGAAGCGTGTCGAATGGGAAGAGAGGTGGTCCAGCAGTGGTACCGATCGGACTACCTCCAGTACCTGTCTCTTCACCGGTACCGATATCAGGCGTGAAGAGAAAGCCTTGGTGCCATGAGCATGCGCACTCGGAAAATGCATTGAAGGCGAATGCTGGTCGATGCCACTGCACCAAGAGAAGGTAAAAAGAAAAAGAAAACGATCAATTATTTTATTAGAGAAAGCGAAGGTTGAGGTGAAAATTTTCTTATGGTTTTTCCTTTTTGTCGTGTAATGAAGCAGGAAGTCTAAGGTGAAAAAGACGGTTCGTGTACCGGCGGTGAGCTCAAAAAATGCTGATATACCACCAGACGAATTTTCTTGGCGCAAATATGGTCAGAAACCCATCAAGGGGTCCCCTTACCCCAGGTAAGCTTAATTTTTAACATCACCCCAGTTTTATTTTGCTAAATTTAATCTGAGGTTTTACCAACATAGCATAAACAAAAAGCTCAGCAAGTTGGAAGTTATCTATGTAGCATGATAAATTTGACTTTTGTGCGCTATTTTAAGAAGTCTTTAGAATCTGATTTTTTATTATTATAAAATTTGACTTTGGTTCTCTCATATGCTTTGTTTAGCAAACTCTATAATTGGGCATATACTTTTGCAAAATTTGGAATCAGCTATCGTTGAAAAAATTATATTTTGAAATTATCTATTATGAAATTAACATAACATGAAAACAGCATGAACACATAGCAATTATACATACAATAATAATTCAATTACATAATTAAGAAATAATTTGTTGGGTACAGGGGTTATTACAAATGTAGCACCCGGCGTGGCTGCCCGGCAAGGAAGCATGTGGAGCGGGACCCGCAAGACCCGTCGATGTTGATCGTGACTTATGAAGGTGATCATCTACATAACTTGGCACCGGCGCCTCAAATGTCGCTGCCGCCTCTCGTCATTAGATCAGAATCTATGGTTTAAAATCAACTCAATTAGAGCCACCCAATTTTTTTTTTTTTCTTTTTCTTACCTTTTTTTTCCTTTTTAATTTAGCTTGCTCATCTAATGTTGGAGATTTAGAATTTCTGTATAAACAAATTTGGAAATGCGAAATAAAATTAGTTTAATTCTATAAATTTACAATATGCGATGAGGTGATAATTGAGAGAAATTTCAGTTCAGAACTGTCTGATAATGAGAAAGTACAAAAAAAAAAAAAACTTATGTGAAACTTTTACCAATAAATGTTATTATAATAATGTTTATTTCGGGGGGCTATGTGAAAAGTAGGCATTGTAGAAACTTGACTAGGGGACCAGATTCCAAAACCGGATTTTATAGAAAGGTTTGATGTCCGAAGGCAATTCTTTTTATAAATCATAATTAAAAAAATATTTTTATGAAATCAATATGATTATTTTATTTATAAAAATTATAAGATCTGAAATGACATTTTAGTTTGCTATTTTTTTTTTCCGGACCGAAATGGCAATTCGGTCCGTATTGGTTTCATAGTTTTTGGGACCAACTGCCATATAAAACTCAAAAAAGAATTTGGACCGAAATGTCATTTTGGTCCTAGCTAAAAAAAAAAAGTATTTGTAAGTAAACTCTAAAAAAAAAGTTGGGACCGAAATGACATCTTAGTTCATGGGTATTACACCAACAATTACATCTATTTTTTTGAAAATTTATGAAACTAATATGTATCGAAATATCATTTTGATCCAGAAAAAAAAATAACAATTACATCTATTTTTTTGAAAATTTGTGAAATCAATGCGTATCGAAATATTATTTTGATCGGGAAAAAAAATAGCAGACTAAAATAACAGTTCGTATTGTTTTTTTTTAAAAGAAATAATTACGTTGGTTTCAGAAAAATATTTTTTTTAATCATGGTTTATAAAAAAAAATTATGCGAAGAGAGTCAAAAAAAGTGGGGCCAGAATGCCAAATTGAGGAGGCGTGGGGAGCCCACATATTGTTGAAGCGTGAAGGAGTAGTTAGGAAGCGTTGAAGAGCAGACAGATTGCGTTGGGAGACGTGTGCTCGTTGACTCTTGCGTTGGGAAAGCACAGGCTGATATCTCAAGCGTTTATTTTAAGGCAAATTCTTCTGTGGACATAAAGATCTATTTGTAAAATGAGCATATTTTCGTTTTTAAAGTTCAAACAGTTGATCCGACCGTTCAACATTTTCTTCATATTATAATGTACTTGAAGGTCAAATTTTACATTTTTTTGAATTTTTTTACTATTTATTAAGATGAGTACAAAATTCAATGGTCTGAATTTGACTAGTTTTGTAAAATACTTAATAAATAGTAAAAAAATTTAGAAAAATGTAAAATATTCGAGATGTAAAATTAAAAAATGAAAATATTCGAGATGTAAAAAATATTCGAGATGTAAAATTTTCGAGATGTAAAATTTTAATCATTAATTTATAATTAAAAAATAAATTAAAAAAATATTATAATTAAAAAATATTCGAGATGTAAAATTTATGATTTTAATAATAAATGAATATAATTTAAAATAGTT
This sequence comes from Carex parvula, assembly GCA_025461045.1. Lineage (NCBI taxonomy): Eukaryota > Viridiplantae > Streptophyta > Magnoliopsida > Poales > Cyperaceae > Carex > Carex parvula. The sequence goes on from JAJGRW010000467.1 coordinate 136,190, forward strand.
TTTTTTCATAATATTAATAATATTTTAAATTATTGGTACTTCAAGAAAGAAATTTTTTTTTTTTGTGCAGAGTTTATTTAAAAAAATATTATTATGCTTGCCACTAATTGAAAGAATAAAAACAAAAAAATAGTTGGGTGGTTTTCTAAGCACTAAAGTCAAGCGATTTTCTTGAGATACTAAATTTAAATAGATGTACCAATCAACTGTACAATTGACATGTAAGTGGGGGCAATAGAACCAAAATTAGTAAATGAGGGTTAGGTTGGAAAATGAAGTCAAGCTACAAAGTGGAGAAGTTGGATTGGATTTGGTGAGATTTAATGAATATAATTTAATACAACATGTCACTTTGCAATTCAAATATTAATTTTTTCTAAACAAGGATATATAATATGCCATATAAATATAACTTTGCTCTCCAATTGAATGCAAAGAAGAAACAATACCCCTAGCAAGTTGGTAATCTAATAATGCAATCCTCCTCTATCTATATATGGAATAAAATAGTGGGTACAATCCAAAGGTCACTTGCAAGGCACTTATCTTAACATTCCACCATGGTTTCTTGAGATCCATAGATTCTAAAATAAAGATTTTCTATATTAACTATTGAGAAAAATATATGTTGTCTACAACCAAACTTGATTTATGGTGAAACTTCATATGGCAAATGCAAAGTAGTGTCACAACATAGATTGGATGTACAGTAAAAAGCCACAGAAGATCCTATGTAGTTTGCAAATGGGGTTGAATTTGACTTCATGTATGGTAGTAGACTTGAAGCTTCTTTATTTGTGTGGAGTGTGATAGAATCAACTCAATTTCTTTACCAAGCACTTGGCACCATTTGGGTGAGAAAATGAAAGATGAGATCATATAAGAAACATTGAAAGCTAGGGATCAGACTGGCAGGTGAAATAGGCAGGAAACTAAGCACAAATTTTCTGATTTAACTTTGGGAAAATAATAATTTGAAAAAAAAAAATATTGGGAAGGAAATGCCAAATATAAGGGCCTGCTCGGCTGTCACTGTTCCCGTGGAAAAAAAAATTTACCCAGAATGAATTTTTTTTCCCACGCGCACAGTGTTTCGGCCATTCAAATTGGCACGCTATCTAGAGTGGAGGTGCATATTAAATCTGCGTCCCTAATATATATTTTTTGTAAATACTGTTAACTTGATATATTAGCCTTTAGAAAATGGTAACAAAAAAAATAGTTCTTCCTATCTAAAGAATATTACAAAATATAAAATTTAATTTTTCAACAAGATTAGATTATATTGAAACTCGAATCAGCTGTTTGCACTATGAAATCAAAATATATTAGTGTCTACTTGCACATCTTTTTGTTTCGTGAAGCACTTTACAAAGCACTTCAACAAAGAAAAATATTTAATAAATGGAATGTATCTTCACATCAAAAGGTATATTATTATACTAAGAGCATCTGCATTCTTGAAACTATTAGAGTTTCTAATCTGACGTGGCAGTTACTAAACCAGTTTCAGGGATGTAGATGGATTTCTTATTTAGCAACTTTGTTCAATAATTTCTTATTAAGAAATCGTTTATAAACTCTGACGTGGCAAAACGATTGGCCTATATTCGCTAAATTAGTTTAATTTACTATTGATGTGGCTTATTAATTTTAATTTACGGATGATGTGGCTTATTAAAAACTCTAAAATTAGTTTCAGGAATGTGAACATTTAGAAATTTCAGATTCTATAATTTCTTAAAAGCAGTTAACAATTATTCATAAACTCTAAGAGTTTCAGGGATGTAGATGCCGTAAGGTCAAAAAAGGTTACAGTAAGTAAAATAATAGAAGTTGCAGTTTTGATAAAAGGGCATTCTTTCTTATATATTAACATACATAAAGCTGTAATTAGGTAGGATGTTACTGCAGAATTTTCTCTCCATTATTTCTTTATTTGATAGGCAAGGCTACACTGGTTTTAGTGTTGAATTGTTTTACTCCATAAGGACTTGTTCAGTTGCAATTATGTCTGTGGAAAAAAAAAATTCACTTAGAGTGAATTTTTTTTTTCTCACGGGCACAGTGTTTCGGCTATTCAAATTAGACCCGAACTCAAGCCCATTCCCGTTCCCGCTTGGCAGCCGAACATGCCCTAAAGCTCCTTTGAATTCAAAAAGAAGATACTTTTAAAAAAAAAAGTTTAATATCCATATAAAATATTCTATTGAAATTTTAAATCTGTTAATATCTTATAAAAAATATATATTATGAAACGGTATTTTGGATTGAAAGAGAAATTGAAACCGGTAGGTTGTTACCTGTTCTATTAAGAAAAAACAAATAAGGTACTACAAAAACATGTACAAGTTAATTAGGAGTTAAAAGCTTTATAAAATATTAAAAATGTCCTTTACACTAAAAGTCAATTGAAATATAAATATAATATTTGAATCCTTCTAAAACATCAGCATAGTTATCAGTGAGTCAATCGGACCGGCCGGGTCAGTCTCAAATTGATTGGATTCTTGGATTATTATACCGAAATTTTTATTAATATCCAAAAAAAATATTAAATTTCAAATCTACACCCTATGCAGTGGAATTTCAAAATCTGTCCAAACTGCAAATTTCTGCGGTAATTCAGTCTAATTAGAATGACATCGGTGTTATATGACACAAACTCTCAAATTTATTGGATAGATTTTAAACTACTAATTCAAACCGTTCAAATCGATTTAGTTTATGAGTGATGTGTTTATATGCAAAAAAATTATTTTTTCGAGTTATTTTACTATCAAATCAAGCAATAAAAAAATTTGAAAAATAAATGCATTAAAATTGACTTAAAAATTCTCACATTTGACTGTTTGACTTGATACTAAATAAATTCAAAAAATTATAAATTTTGCATGTAAATGGACAATTAATGAAGTAGATCGGTTTGGATTCACCGTTTGAAGTCGATTCGATAGATTTTGGAGTTGGTGTTATATAGACTGAAATGACACTGATATCAAACTAACCGGACTCATTATACTATTAGTATTCTTTTTTGGTGGCAATTTCATGTATATCACTACAAAGTTTCAATATTACGTATTTATCCCTTCAAAATCAGTAATTACATATTTATTTTTAAATATTATAAAAACTCACATATTTCCACATCCATCATATTTAACATTAACTTTATATTTATTCCCATTTTATCCTTCTTCTATTTTCCCTTCTAAGGCTGATGATGCTCCTGTCTTTTTAAAAAGTATATGAATAATGTTTTGGTCCCATTTCTATTTTCCCTTCTTCTCGGTACCTTCTATTTTCCCTTCTAAACACGTTGGGGTGGGAGAAATCCGAGAGTTTGAGAGGCGGGACGAAGACAGAAAAATTAAAGCAGCGAAGGGCAAGAGAAATTCGAGAGTCGCCGCGACAACTCCTAATCCAACCTGAGAGTCCTCTGTGAGGGGGGAGGCGACGAGAAAAGCCGGGGATAATATGTGCCTTGGAGAGAAGAGGACTCAAACATACTAAAGAGAGAGAAATAAAGGGTATAGTGGTCAACATATTATTAATTAATATTGTAAAATAAATTTTAGAGTTTAAAAAAATATTATATAATTAATTTTGAAAATATTTGATATATTATAGAGTTGGATTGGATAAATATGTGAGTTTTTATAATTTTTAAAAGTAACTATGTAATTACTGATTTGCAGGGTTAAATACATAACTCAAAACTTTTGAGAGATATACATGAAATTGTCCCTTTTTTAAATTTGTAACTGATTTATGGGCCAGACTTCTTCATGGGCTGAGCCTCAAATCGGAAAATAAACAGAACTTTATTTTTAGCACGACAATTAACCCCCCTCCAACGGATTTAATATGGGTCAGGCTTCTTCATGGGCTCTCAAATCGAAAAATAAATAGAACCTTATTTTTAGCACGACAATTAACCCCCTCCAACAGATTTATGGGCCAGCTTCTTCATGGGCTGATCCTCAAATTAGGAAATAAATGCAACCTTATTTTTTGCAGTACATATAATCCCCCTCTAAAACCTTGAATTCAGATCCTCCCAGTACCGTAATAGGAAATCTTTTAGAATTACTGGATCTGAGCCGTTCTTTTTAAATTGGTACGAATCTCAAAGCCCAATAATACTGCCTCTGCGCTAGCTCGAATCTCAAATCTCAAAGTGACTGAGAGTTAATCTAGTGAAGGGAATCTTTTACAATATTGGAGGAATTCATATCCAGTGCAGTACTGTAATAGGGAATCTTTTACAAATACTTGATCTGGACCGTTCTTTTAAAACTTGGCACGAATCTCAAAGCCCATTAATACTGCCCCCTCAGTCAGCCCGAATCCCAAACCGGCTGAGAGTTAATCTCAAACCGTAAATAGCTAATTGTAAAAGGGAATCTTTTACGGTACCGTCGAGGATATGGATCCATATTGGAGAGGATACTTGTCCCTAAAACCTTAAACCCTCCCTTCCCGACCCCCTTCTCTTCCTCCGCTTACCCCATTAGGCATTAACAATGATGAACAGCAATCACGAAGAGGTCGACCGGCTTTCTGAACTTCCAGAGCCGCTCCTCCTACAGATAATCTCTCTCCTTTCCACCAAATTTGCGGTGCGTACATCCCTCCTCGCTCGCCGCTTCCGCCATCTCTGGACCGCCTCCGCCTCCTCCTCCTTGGAGCTCGACCGCTCCGACTCCCCCCCGGATCGCCTCTTCAACGACGTAACCTCTCGCTGTCTCCGTCTTCGCGATCCTTCTTCTCCACTACTGAGTTTTTGTCAACGACTTGAACAGACCTTTTTCGATCAATCTCCTCTCAAATTGGCTCAATCGTGCCTATTCGCTAGGCTTGAGAGATCCATAGTGATACCATTGAGTCTATTTTCCCACTTATTCTATCCTTTGGATCTCTTCACCCTCTTTTCCTCAACGCTATTGACTTGAACGGGAGCATCAGTATCTGCTCATTTCCACCTCTTGTTCCCGCCACTTTCCCCCTAACTCAACTCAAGTACCTCCACATTAAGGCAAACATGTCTAACTCTGACTTAAAAGCTTTCATCATGGAGCAAAGAAATCTGGAATATTTATGCATTGAGCCCCTTCGTAGTCTTGCACTAAATCTTGATCTGTCTTCACAGTCGGTGAAGACACTGAAATTAAGCTTTCAATTCAATAATCATGATAAGATTTGTTTATCCTTCCCTAAACTTGAGTTTCTCGACTTGAGCATCTGCTTATGTTTTTATTTTTATAGAGAGTTGCCGGTATATTTAAGAGTGATGCCGGTATTTTATGGAGATATGCCTGTATTGAGAAAGGCACTGATTGAAACCTCATCACTGATGGAAGAGTGGGTGCTAGTTTTACATGACATTTTGAAATATATTACAAATGTGTCGGAGTTGACACTTCATATAGGGGAGCCTTACCCAAAGGATCTACCTGGAACAACTCGTGGACCGAAGCGGGAATATAAGGGTAAAATTGATATCAGCAAGGCACTCTCACTATCTCTTAGAAGTTAAGAAGAATTAATGTTCAATAGCCAACATAGTGTCCTTGCATTTTTAGTTTTCTTTCGTTGGGTGTTAAATGGAATCTGAATCAGTTTATATACCCAAGATTAGTTTCCTTGCATTTTATCATTGATTTCTCTCTTATACAACAACAAAGTAGGCACTTTTCACGACGGGACTCCGTCGCGAAAAGTACCGTCGTGATAGAAAAAATACGTTTATGACGGTACTCCGTCGCGAAAAGTCATTTTTTATCCTCGCGAAAAGTGCCAGTCTTTTGTAGTTAATTAGTTGATTTCAACTTGATAAGGTCTTTATTGAAACTTATGTTGCTAAAATTGCCTACTTGGTGCTAAATCCTTGTAAATTAACGACTCAATGGGTTGTGAATAATTTAAAGGATATAATGAGATATCTGACTACCCAACCTATGGCATATTTGCATTAGTTCACTTAAATTGCCAAAAAAAATCTAGAATTAAATAAAGCACTTGATACTGTGTTACTTTCTGCTGGCTTCTTTGAAGCAGAATTTGGAGAAATGGGCATTTTTTTACTTCATGGAATAACATCACTTGACTTCCAACTTCATAACCAGCACTTAAGTAGGTGGCTACACCTAAACCCTAAATTTAATTTGCAGTTGGTTGGGCACCATGTTTACACCACAGATAGTTCCATAGTATATATGTTATCTGCACCCTATGTTGCAAGAGTTGGTACTAACTTGTTAATTAAAAGAATGATTTGTAGAATAGCAAAATGATCTGAATAATGTGCGTCCGATTTATGCCCGCATTATTCTTTTTTACTACCCTGTTATGGCTGTATTGTATTACCAGATAAATAATTCTTAGGATTTAGTATTTTTTTCAAATTTCCCTAAAGAAAGATGCTGGTTTAGTATTTTATCTGGGAATATACAAAGTACATCATAACTTATATGGATTTCGGGCAGCTAATTAAGCCTGTGCATCTTTATCTGAAACCCACAATTGAGCAAGTAAATTGTTCACCTGGCATTGAGCAGCAACGTTTTTTGTGCTATATCGACTCTCAAATCTGATTATTTCTGTTTTGATCTTAATTTGATCTTTATGGTTTCTGTTAGCATTAATTATCGCATTTGTAGATTTGATTTAGTTTGGGTCTAATTGGAAATGATATTTTTATAGGATGGCTTTGATCTATTTCACCCAAATTGTAATCGAAATGACTTATTTGCAAAAGCAAATGTTTTGAAGGTTTTTTAACAGTCAATAATCGGTATATAGTTTTCTGGGACTGTAATTGGCACAAATGTGCTTTTGTTGTGGTTGATCAGAAATTCTGATATGTTGACGTATATAATATGTATATAGTATGGGTGTTTGATGCATATATAGGTTTGTTTTGGAGCCTAAATCGGTGTTAGTTGATGAGCAGGAAAAGAAGCTCAGAGATAGTGATAATGCTATTTCATCTTTATCGGTACAATAGTGTTGCTAATTGATATTTGTATATGTATGTTGCTGCACCAAGTTTTGAACCTTGGCATGGTGCCGATCAGCCTGAAATTATGGTAGTGTGTAGGAACTGTAGCAATCTGGTATTGGTACATTCTGGTAATGTACCTTGCTGATTACAAATTGGTTCTACCAATACTGTCAAAGGGACTATTCATTACAATCTCAAATGTTAACAGTCTCTTAGTTTAGGTTCTGTTCCCAGTGTGAACCAAGAATTGCAAATGTGGCCAATATAGAATTCACATCACCTCAGGTTACCTGACTGAGTACAATTGAAATGGATGGTTTAGGATTGTTCTTTTAACTTGGCATGAATCTCAAAGCACAATTAATACTGGTCCCCTGTGCTATCCCGAATAGGCACCGGTTGAGAGTAAATCTAGGCCGTCCATTTCAATTGTCTTGAGTCAGGTACCTGAGAGGATACGGATCCGCCAATATATGCCTTGTATTGTATTTTGTTCCTAAAAATTATATTCGCAACCTAAGAATTATATAATGAATAATAAAAGTTAAAACCCAATTTTAGTTGCATTTTATAATAATCAAATTTACTGTTTTAACATCAGACAACCAAGGAGATTTTGGAGAGACTAATATTAGAGAACTACAAAAAGATCCCAGCCTTGCACAACGAATCATGAATAGCTATGTACGTAATACTAATTTTTAATCTATTTTCTGAAATCTCGAGGGCACACCGCAAATATTACGCTTTTGTACTCGCGTCGCAAATATCTGCACTCCTTTTTGCCTCCGGTTTAGTTCCAGGACAGTTGACCCCTGGGTTCATGACCCGTATATTTTGCATGACACAATGAACGAGGCTCTAAACTTCGTTATGATTAGTATCACGGTTTGGAGAGGGCAACTACAGGAGTGAGATATGTCTAAAATTAGGGTTAGTATCAGAGGGCATCTTGTTTGGCATTTTCCATTTTGGGTTGTGAACAGTGCATGCTTCTAGAGAGTTTGTTTACTTCTAGTTTATTTTTTATACTACATCAAATATCTGATACATGTATATGTTTTGTAATATCTTAGGATGTTAGGGTTTTTGGGTAAAATGTACACAAAAAGGATATTGAGATGATTAGGGTCTGATGAAGATAGGATCGACCCCTTTCTTCTCTTCAATTTTCTCTTTCTTTTTCTCATTAATTCCAGTAAATTTTTTGATCAAATTCATCACAAACTACTGGAAGGTCAAGAAGTCAAAGCTACCTCGAATTGGAGGTAATAATGAGCACGTTTCTTTCTTTGACCTTCACATTAGGAATAAAAAGTATAGATCATAATTGAAGCTGTATGGGGATTGTTTTGCCGATGGATTGTGATATATTGTTTTGTTCTTTAGCTGTTATGAACTATACTTTAGAAATGCAGTTGGTTAAGATGAAAATTAAGATGCAAGAGCATGACTAAAGATCAAGACTTGGCTCACTGTTTTTGCATGCTAAGACATGAAACTATGGAAGTAATCATTAAAAAACACACTAAACAGACATGCTAAGAGCTGAAGTATTCACAGCTACAAGCCTTGAGTGCTCTCCTCCAACTGAACCCTCTAAGAGCTGAACTCCTCCAACTGAACTCTGAATATGATATGGATTGTATGAATATTTTTATATTATTGATATAGATTGTATGACTGGTATAGATTAATCACATCCTAAATCATAATTCTAGTTCGAGGTGTGACAGTTTCATCAGAATTAAAGGATGAAAGTTCGCTTCTACATACTAATATGTCAAATTGTCAATTTAGTTCATTTGATGTTTAAATTGTGCAACACGTGGGATTAAAAGATTAACAAATAGTGCAATAAACTTGTTTCCTATTACTATCATTGTTCAGGTTTGGTAAACTTTTTTAGTATATAAACATAGAACGTGCCCATCCTGAAATACTAACATTTAAGAAAAGAAAATTGGCAACTTTGCGCACTACAAATAAATAATAATAAAAACAATGATCCTGACACGAGTAAACAAGGGTAATATTTGCAGCGTAGCCCTCGAGATTTCAGAAACTAGATTAAAAAATAGTATTATATAGGTATTCATGATTCGTTGTGCAAGGCTGGAATAATTTTGTAGTTCTTATATTAGTCTATCCCCTAATTGCTTCTCCAAAGTCTCCTTGGTTGTCCGATGTTTAAACAGTACAAATTTGATTATTATAAAATGCACAACTAAAATTGGATTTTAACTTTTATTATTCATAATACAATTCTTAGGTTGCTAATATAAGTTTAGGAGCAAAATACAATACAAGACACATATTGGCCTGCACATTTGCAATTCTTGGTACAGACTGGGAACATAACCTAAACTAACACTGTTAACATTTGAGAATGTGATGAATAGTCTCTTTGACAGTATTGGTAGAACCAATTTGTACTCAGCATGGTACATTACCAGAATGTACCAATACCAGATTGCTACAGTTCCTACACTACCATAATTTTAGGCCGATGGGCACCATGCCCAGGTTCAAAACTTGGAGCAACATACATACAAATATCAATTAGCAACACTACTGTACCGATAAAGATAGAAATAGCATTATCAACTATCTCTGAGCTTCTTTTTCTGCTCATTAACTAACACTGATTTAGGCTCCAAAACAAACATATACATAATATATATGTCAACATATTAGAAGTTTTGATCAACCACAACAAAAGCACATTTGTGCCAATTACAGTCCCAGAAAACAATATACCAATTATTCACCGTTAAGAAACCTTCAAAACAGTTGCTTTTACAAATAATTCCTTACAATTACAATTTGGAGAGTAAATGACCAATCAGCAATTTCTAAAAGGAAACAAAGTTTCAATTTTCAGCATATTCTTGTTACAATTATGTGAATATCAGATTTAGCACATCTTTACGAAGAAACTTGTAGTAGATTTTAAATGTTTCCAAAAGGAAGCATCAGAGTTTGATTTACTAAGAATTATATATGGTACCAATGTTCAAATAAAGCTCCATTACAAAAGCCTCTACTTAACAACATAGTCAAGCATACTCAAGCCCATAAAAAGAAAAAAAAAATGAATTACATTAAACTGTACAGATCATTAGGATGAAATTACCAGGAATATCATGTTTTCAGCCTCTTGGATGACATTTCAGCGGACAGCAACTTGATAACTTCACTTTTCTTATAACCTGCTTGAAGGTTTGAAAAATGTGCATAATTTTTGTTGCCTTCAGAATTCAGTGGGAGTTTAGAATGCCAAACTTCAGGCGCCCAACACGTCTCATAGTCAGGGGTGCGCTCCTATTTTGAAATATATCATAGTTGTGTTATTTTGTGGCACCACACAAGTATTACCTTCCATAAGGGGTACTATTGGCATTCCTTTGAAGGGGTAAATATCTAACATATGCATAAACATAGTTGTTATTTTGAGATATAACATAGTTGTGTTATTCTGTGGCACCAAACAAGCATTACCTTTCACAATGATGCTGTTATGAACGAGCTATTGTAAAACTGATTTTGCGGTCTTATTGTCTTTGCCTAAACATATGCATCATCTTGAACAACATTATCCACCTTTTTGTGCAGTTTCTTTGAAGGGGTAAATTCTAGGGCAAATAACCACCAAATTATTGTGCAAGAAATGCAAATAGTACCCATGTTTTTATTCATATTAAAACTTCTTTTTTTCATTTCGATTGGGGGTGGGCAAAAAAGTGGCATTACCTCTAAATACAGAAAACACACAACACGAGAAAGTTAGCTAATTGCATGTAATTTTACCACATGTATTAGGTGTAGAGAATCAATAACAGGGGAATGATGAAGCAAACAAATTAGGTCTTTTAAGGCATTTTCATAGAAGCACATTGAGAGTTTGAGACTTCTCAAATTAGGAAGCATCAGCATATCTTTTCCTGGCTCCACCAACGGGTGAAATAGATCAAAGCCATCCTATAAAAATATCAGTTGCAATTAGACCCAAACTAAATCAAATCTACAAAGGCAATAATTAATGCTAGCAGAAACCATACAGATCAAATTAAGATAAAAACATTAATAATCAGATTTGAGAGTCGATATAGCACAAAAAACTCTGCTTCTCAATGCCAGGTGAACAATTTACTTGCTATTGAACATTCTTCTTAACTTCTAAGAGATAGTGAGAGTGCCTTACCGATATTATTTTCCCCTTATATCCCCGCTTCCGCCCATGAGTTGTTCCAGGTAGATCCTTTGGGTAAGGCTTCCCTATATGAAGTGTCAACTCAGACACATTTGTAATAGATTTCAAAATGCCACATAAAGCTGGCACCCACTGTTCCATCAGCTTTGAGGTTTTAATCAGTGCCTTTCTCAATACAGGCATCTCTCCATAAAATTTAACAGACAACGAAAATGTTAGCAAGCTCAAGTCGAGAAACTCAAGTTTAGGGAAGGATAAACAAATCTTAGCACCATCATTATATCCAGAGCTTAGTTTCAGTGTCTTCACCGACTGCGAAGACAGATCAAGAATTCGGTCGCGACTACGAAGGGGCTCAAAGCATAAATATTCCAGATTTCTTTGTTCTGTGATGAAAGTTTGTAAGTCAGAGTTAGAGATTTTTGCCTTAATGTGGAGGTACTTGAGTTGAGTTAGGGGGAAAGTGGCGGGAACAAGAGGTCGAAATGATAAGATCTCAGGTCTCCCGTTCAAGTCCACACCGTGGAGGAAAAGAGAGTGAAGAGATCCAAGGGATAGGATAAGTGGGAAAAGAGACTCAATGGTACCACTATGGATATAAAGGGAGAGATCTCTCAAGCCTAGCGAATAGGCACGATTGAGCCAATTTGAGAGGAGATTGATCGTAAAAGGTCTGTTCGATTTCTGTGTCTTGAGACAAAAACTCCGTAGTGGAGAAGAAGGATCGCGAAGACGGAGACATCGGGAGGTTACGCCGTTGAAGAGGCGACCGGGGGAGAAGTCGGAGCGGTCGAGCTCCAAGGAGGAGGAGGCGGTCCAGAGACGGCGGTAGCGGCGAGCGAGGAGGGATGTACGCACCGCAAATTTGGTGGGAAGGAAAGAAATTATCTGTAGGAGGAGCGGCTCTGGGAGTTCGGAAAGTCGGTCGACCTCTTCGTGGTTGCTGTTCGCCATTGTTAACGGGGTCAACGGAGGAGAAGTGTTCGCCATTGTTATGGGTTTTGGATAGAAAATGGCTGATGTGATGTTGTATCGAAAGGTCAAATTAGAAAGTTAAAATTTGATGGACACCTGTAATTTAATGGATTTTTGGGATGGTTTCTACGAATCCATATCCTCGACGGTACCGTAAAAGATTCTCTTTTACAATTAGCTATTTACGGTTTGAGATTAACTCTTAGCCGGTTTAGGATTCGGGCTGACTGGGGGGCAGTATTATTGGGCTTTGGGATTCGTGCAAAGTTAAAAATAACGGTCCAGATCAAGTAATTGTAAAAGATTCCCTATTACGGTACCGTCGATGATATGAATTCTGGTTTCTACTCTCTATCATGATCATCTATCATCGGAGAATATAAAAGGGATTCAGATACAGTGCGGTAACCTACCGTGTAGAATGAGATTTGTATGGTCAGTTTTAACCTGGTACGAATCATAAAGTGATTAGAAAAAGGGCATTGAAATTATTTTGATTTGGTAGTCACTTTACACGGCAGGATACTGCAGAGGATACGCGAATATAAACTGTTATCTTCGTGCATGTTAATTTTTTATTATATAAATTTTACAAAATTAAAAAATTATTACTTATAATCAAAATTCATTTGACCGTAAAACGATATTATTTCTTAAAGTGAAATACAATTATATATTTATAATGATAGTTTTAGAAGTGACTGATTTTAGAAGTCAATCTTTTGTTGTGTTTTGATTGGTTTTCTTGATTTTTCTAACTAATATGAGAACTAACATAATCTCTTCTCCATTATTTCCCCTTCCAGTATGCTCTTGTCTCTCTTACTCTTGCTCTTCATTTGTTCAGTAATGGAGAGAGGTCGCAGCTATGATTCAGTTAATTAAAGTCATTGGAGCGACTTCCCCCTTCTCTGTGCCAGGGACCCACTCGTCAGCATCAGCTCTCTTTGTTTCAATTATTTCTAGGCCCAACAACAGCCCATCAGACAATCACGCCTTTTACCCATATGGGATAAGGCACGGACAACACTGGCCAGTAAAGCCCATACCCCATAGTCCACATTTTTCAATTTAAGATATTACACCAAATAATAATATTTTTTTTCCGCGAGTTTTAATTTCAACAAATGTGCTATCACAAATTTTATGCGTTTTATTCCGATAATGACACAAGTTAAAAGCATGCAGTTACCCATATTCCTTTGAAATGCAGTTTACAATTAATTTTACGAAACTGGCAGGTCATGTTGATTAATTTTATTGGTAAGAAGGAAACTTGTCAGAGTTTAGAAAGGAAAGTTACAAGGAACCCCTCCATTTGTTTTAGTTTTACGGAAAAGAAATTGGCGGGCTAGATAAGGGGTCGCTTTTTAGTTTTCAGGAGTTGTCAGCTTTCTAGTTTTTCTATCATCTGCAATTTCGTTTTTTTAGTTTTCTATGCTATGGTAATATAATCCTGTAAGACTTTTGTTTTTACTAATAGAGTATGCCTACGGCTTTTCATAAAAAAAAAAAAAATGAAATCATGAAGACTGAAAGTCATCATGCTTCTCATTCTTTAGTTGTTGCATTCTAAACAAGAAAAATAATGTTGCCTTTATCTATGTTGATCATCAGAAGTTTTTCTAAATAGCAATAGCATTTAAAATATGAAACATCCAAAGTTAGCATGAAGTTTGAAAAATCTCGGATCATAAAAAGAACGCAGACCTAATATGTACCCCACTAAGGGACAACATATGCAGACTAGATGTAACAAGTCCTCTCAGAAACCAATTTGATCACATTAACAAACATAAATCAGCTCAGCAACTCTTTAGTTAATTTACCAAAATGCATTCCATTATAGAGAATTATAAAGAAGGCATAGAACAACAATCCATCCAAAGAAATGGTTCTCATTACAAGATTATCAACTTTGTATAATCACATTAGAGTCTCAATCATTCAAAAATGCATATGCATTACAATTTGATACCAGCATGTACCAATTGGGAAATTAACACAATATATATTTAGACTCATATAGGAAGATAGTAACAAAATTCTAATTATTTCGGTACACCATAAAATATTAATAACAATGCTCCAACTTGTATTATAACTCAAAACACATGAAATTTCAACTCATAATACCACACCTACGTACACATACATTGACTAGAGACGACCTCACAATATTACCCACTCCTTATATACCTGAAGAATAACCTAAACTTTGACATCACATTACTATTGTGCCAGAAAATGACAGTAGAAACCTTGAAAATCCATCAATCCAACAACCTCAAATTAACCCTCAAAACACTCAAAACGCTCCTAGACCGTGGCAGCGTCATGTGTCGGCCTTTGGATCGGCCCCGCCGGCGACCTAAAGTAATATTCACCCAATATTATCTCATCTTCAGCGCACAGATGAAATTCCTTGACAAGACCGTAATTTAAGGCCTTCTCGCACACCCTGCACGCGCCCCGAGGAAGGCCGACAAACACGTGCAAGCGCACGGCCCTCTGACGTACAAGGTCTGATTGCGCAACCATTCGGACTCTTTCTTTGGTATTGCGCTCAATAAAGACGGTCAGGTTAGCGTCGCTAGTTCCGGCAATCTTAGAAAGCACTTTGACGAGATCGGAGAAGGTTTGGCCGGGAAGCACTACGATGGACCCGGTCTGGAGCGTAGTTCCACTATCAAGATCAATGAAATCCACCGGGAGAACTAGATAACAAGTCGTAACTGCCATTATTAAAGGAAGGAGTAGAGGGAGATATTGAGGTTTAACGGGTTTTTGAAAATGAAAATTAGAACGTGAGAATGAAATTGAATCGGTGGAGCTGTATATATATAAAATGAAAAAAGAAAGGCGGTGAAATTAAGGATTGGAGCCCCTGGTTATTTTTAGACCTACTCTGTCAAAAATTATAACAACAAATAAGGAAAGTGAGGCGCTCCCTATTTTTGTTCTTTTGAATACCGACTCTGCCTTTGTAAACTATCTTCTATTTATGATTTTAATTTAAATTAGGAAGGTGCTAGATGTTTCATATTTTAAAATGCTACATGCATGCAGTAGGAGCCTAGCTATTTATAACTTTATACTAACTTTATTTTTATTAAATAATTTCTATTTTTGCTTGAAGCAGTTATGCGGACACAATTCCCTAAAGGACAAATTAAAAATAGTGCTTTTGATAGATTAATTCTATTTTATAATCAAGCATATATAAGCTTGTTCACTTAATTTCGTTTAAATCTGATATATTCCTAAATCCTAAGAATATATCACTGTAATTTTGGATCTGGTAATCCGACTTAGAGAAATCTGAGTTGTGGGAATTCAGAAAATAGAAGGGCTGAATTGTAAAAAGGTAATAGTGAGATAATGTTTGTCATTACATCAGCTCTATTTATAGAGTAGAGCTTGTATTACAGAATCTCTCAAGAATTGGCTTTCTTGATTTTTCTAACTAATCTATGTTGGGGGATCATAAAGGCCAAACAATTACGTCTTATCTAGAGATCAAACAATTACATCTCATCTAGGGGTCAAACACTTACACCTCGGGGAAGAAGAAACAATCTCCACATTAAACCTAAGGACCGTCCTATGCCAAAGATACCCGAAAACATAATCTTAAGTGCGGAATTATACCTGATTCCATGCCGTTTGCCATGGAATATCTAAAGTCTTGAGCAAGCCGTCTCCGTGAGCGCGAGACAAGTCTTTAACGGCAAGAGGTCCTTCTCGCCTTTGTGGTTGGGTTGTGGATTAGATCTTCCAAGGCAACAAGATACGCCCTTGAGAAATCCTCTCCAATTTTCTTATGGATCTCTCCTCTCAATTCTTTAATGGAGGAAGAAAAGAGAAGGCACTCTAAATTCTCTCTTAGAAAAATAACCACTTTTCAGAATTATGAGTTGAGTTAGTTATCTTGTGCCTTGGGGACCAATCCTTATATATAAAAATATATATGGTTATCTGCCATATTGAAAAAGGTTTGAGCGCTGCATCAAAATTCGTGCTGTCGCATCAATAACCGTGCGGCCGCGTCAATATCCGTGTGCCCCACACAAACCTCTTAAATGGCAGTTTTCTTAATTGCAAATTTCAAATCAGTCCATCAATGATTTGATATTTGCCTAAATTCAATATTCTACACATTTATGGACCACATCCTATTAAATACATAGATTGTCTAATGTCTTAATTCCATATTAGATCACTTTAATTGTGACAATCATATTGACAGTATACAATTCATAATTATATTACATATATGCTCAACGTTGGATATATGATCCAACAATCTCCCACTTGAGCAATATGTCATACTCTTTTAATTATGTATTGTTAACCTTATGTGCGCACATACTTTTCTGTCATCTTTATGTATTCCCAAACCAATTCCGTCCATCAATTACATCAGCAAAGGACTAAAGCGGCTTTCGTCACATTTATATTAGTCATGACTAGACCATCAATAATCTCAGTACTAACATAACCAAATGACATGAATCATGATGTGGATGTGTAGCATAGAAATTACACGCAATTGTGATCTTACTGTGCCAATTTCTAACTTGGTCTCCTTCTTAAAATCTTGAAACTAAATTTCATAAACTTGTTGTAAAATGCAAAATTCAAATAACTAATTCGCAAATTACATACTCAATTGTAAGGTCAAAACAAAAAATTAGAGATATAATGCATATAACAATCCTTTTGCAATACCATGCATACAACATAAATAACTTGTTTTCTGTCACAAGTTTCATATCCAAAATTACAATAAGTAAATAGAACATTAAAATAAACAACCAACAGACTCCCACTAAAACTGAATTTCCCTAACAGAAATTACACCCATATGAGCAACATGCTCTTCAAACTTATTGGGTGGTAATCCTTTAGTAAGTGGATCCGCTAACATGGAGTCTGTCCCTATATGTTCTATGGATAACTGACCCTTTTGCACTCTCTCCTTTACAACCAAGAACTTGATGTCAATGTACTTGGACTTTGACGAACTTCGGTTGTTGTTTGCGTAAAGTACGGCTGAATTATTGTCACAATACAATTTTAGTGGTCTCTCAATAGACTCCACTATACGCAGTCTAGTGACAAAATTGCACAGCCATACACCATGATTCGATGCCTCATGACATGCTACAAATTCTGCGGCCATTGTGGAAGATGCTATAAGTGATTGTTTAGCACTCTTCCATGAAATAGCCCCTCCAGCTAACATGAAAATGTAGCCGGATGTAGATTTCATGCTATCTTGACATCCTCCAAAATCAGAGTCGGTATACCCAATGACCTCTAGCTTGTCCAATCTCCGATACGTGAGCATGTGATCTTTTGTTCGCTTCAGGTACCTCAAGACCCGTTTGGCTGCTTTCCAATGGTCTAGACCTGGATTTGATAATTATCGGCCCAACATGCCAGTGATGAACGCAATATCCGGACGCGTACACACTTGCGCATACATGATGCTCCCAACAACTGAGGCATATGGATACTTTTGCATTACTTCCTTTTCTAAAGGATTCTTTGGGCATTGGCTGAGACTGAATTTGTCTCCTTTTGCCACAGGGGTATTTCCTGGTTTACTATCTTGCATGCCATACCTTTTCAGGACCTTTTCGATATAATTCCTGTGGGATAATCCTAATATACCTTGGGTTCTATTCCTCAGTATTTCAATCCCTAGGACAAATGATGCATCACCAAGATCTTTCATCTCAAAATTCTTCATCAGAAATTTCTTAGTCTCATGCAACATATTTATATCATTGCTGGCAAGCAATATGTCATCTACATATAAAACCAGAAACACAAACTTACTCCCACAGAACTTAAGGTATATACACTCATCCATAAGATTTGACTCAAAACCAAATGAGATAATCACATTGTGGAATTTGTAGTACTACTGACGAGACGCTTGCTTTAGCCCATAGATGGATTTCTTAAGTTTGCACACCATAGACTTTGCGTCTCCTGACACATAGTTTTCTGGTTGCACCATATAGATTGTTTTCTCAATGTCACCATTGAGAAACGCAGTCTTAACATCCATCTGATGAAGCTCTAAATCGAAATGCGCAACTAATGCCAATATAATCCTTAAAGAGTCTTTCAATGAAACTGGAGAGAAAGTCTCTTTATAATCGATGCCTTCCTTTTGTGTAAAACCCTTAGCGACAAGACGAGCCTTATATTTCTCCACATTACCTTTCGAATCTCTCTTGGTCTTAAATATCCATTTTGAACCAATGGGTCTCGCTTCTTTAGGTAATGGGACAATTTCCCAAACGTCATTGTCAGCCATAGATTTTATTTCCTCATTCATGGCATCAATCCACTTGCTAGAATTAGAGTCTTGCATGGCTTGTTGAAAATTTATGGGGTCATTTTCTAACATGCCAACATCAAACTCATGCTCTTGAAGGTAAACTACATAATACGAAGATATTGCAGACCTTTTCTCTCTAGTGGATCTTCTTATTGGCACTTCTGAATTTTCTTATGGGTTTCCAGCATTGTTGTCAACAACAATCTGGCCAACAACAGTATTCTCTAGAATTATGGAATTTCACTTTGTACTGTTTGATCTTGTTGAGTTTGGTCTTCAATAATGGTTTGATTTTTGACAATTGTATTTTGAGTTAAAATGGGTTCAATGTCCACAAAACTCTCAACACCTGTGGGAATATTTGCATACTCCTCTTCGAATTCATCCATTATTGTATCTCCCCCCGCAAACTCAACATCCTCAAAAAATTTTGAATTTCCCGTCTCAAAAACTGAATGTTCTGTAGGATTGTAAAACTTATAACCCCTTGATCGCTCGGGATACCCAATAAAATAACAACTAATAGTTCTTTCATCCAGTTTCTTTTCATGCGGCCTATAAGGCTCTGCTTCAGCTAGACAACCCCACACACGCAAATGTTTTAAATTAGGCTTTCGCCCATTCCAAATTTCGTATGGGGTTTTGTTAGTTGCTTTAGTGGGAACTCTATTTAGGATATGTGCTGCTGTCTTTAAGGCTTCACCCCATATATTATTTGGTAAAGAAGTGCGACTCATCATACTTCTTACCATGTCCTTAAGCGTTCGATTGCGCCTCTCAGAAACACCATTCATTGCCGGCGAACCGGGCAATGTATACTGAGGCACAATGCCGCATTCATCTATGAAATGTGCAAAAGGCCCTTTACATTGTTCACCTGATCCATCATATCTGCCGTAATATTCACCACCACGGTCAGATCGAATGGCCTTAATGCGTTTGTTAAGTTGTAACTCAACTTCCGCTTTGAAATTTTTGAACATGTCAAGGGCTTGAGCCTTTTCCTTAATCAAATATATGTAGCCATATCTTGAATAGTCATCTATGAAACTAATAAAATACCGTTGACCATTTCTTGTGGCCGTTGAAACGGACCACAGATATCGGTATGAATTAATTCCAAGACTTCCGAACACTTTTTGGCTTCATATTTTCTTAAATTGCACCACAGAAGTAACAGGTACTTTCCGATGCGGCAACTGATTTGCCCTTATCCTGTTTCTTGTTGGTGTTCATTGCAGCATCCTTATTATCCTTATTCTGATTTGATTTCTTACGCTTAGCCGATGCCTTAAATTTGGAAGTTGTAGCAAAATGGGCACTTTCTGTCTTCTGTTGTTTCAATCTTTCCTCTTCTTCAACACAATGGGAGATGAGTTCATTGAGTGGCCATTTGTCCTTTTGACAATTATAGCTCACCCTAAACTGTCCAAAGTGTGCAGGAAGGGATATCAATGCTAAATGCACTAAGAGATCATCAGAAATCTCTAACTTAAGTGCCCTTAGTTGTGAAACAACATTAGACATCTCTATGATGTACTCCATAATACTTCCCTTATCTTTATATTTCATTGAGACAAGTTTGGTCAAGAGTGTACCAATTTCAGACTTTTCATTCTTGACAAACCTTGTCTCAACTTCGGCTAAAAATTCCTTAGCATTAGTAATCTTATCAGAAATCGAGCCTCTAAATGCCTCTGGAATGGACCTTTTCATAATCATTAGACTCACTCTATTAGATCTGTCCCACTTTTCCTCAACTCTCTTTTCTTCAGGAGTTGAGGTAGCAGTAATTTTGGGACAATCAGTTCTGAGTGCCAAGTCTAAATCCATGACACCGAGAGTTATCATAACACTCTCCTGCCAATACTTGAAATTGGTACCATTTAACATCGGAATGTCTTTTAGGCCAGTAGTAATGCTAGCTGAAAAAATTCGAACAAAAGACACACAAAACAAACACGATTTAGCAAAAAATCTGAATTTATAAATTATATTCAAATAAAGGCTAAACAATTCCATTATTACCAAAGTATCGGTTTCCATTAATTGATTACCGGAGGGCAACAAATTAATTTCTTATGATGCTTTGTCGCAATAATAAAGTATTGATGATTCATTAACATATCGACAACATGCCTTCCGGAGGGCCGACATTATGACATATGTATAAAGCATAATAATCATCTTCACACTTTAATATCACTCAATTGTACATAAAACTTTAACAAACACTATCTTCCGGAGGGCCGATAAATGATTGTTTCAATTAAATGTACACTTAATTTCTTTTTATATAATGAATCTAAATTAACTTTGTCAAAAGAGGCACCGGAGGGTACAATAATGACTCAATTAATTTAATTCAAGATATATATAACTTTAATGCCTTTATAAGAATTATAATTTATACCTTAGCCATAAAACAAAAGTGCAATTAAATAAATATATATATAATTGCATCATAATAACTGCATTTTTAATCTCAGAAATTATTCTCTAACTTTTCAGAGAGTTGTGCGGCCCCCACAAAATTTTGTGCGGTCTGCTAAATTAAAAAAGGTATTTTGTGCATCTGCATCAAAAACCGTGCGATCGCATCAAAATCCGTGTGGCCGTATCTTTGTCTGAGTAACTGTAAAACTGCATTTATTATGCTGAAATTGATCCATGATCTAGAGAGATTTCTTAATTTTGGAAGCACCTTAAATAACCTTTTAAATTTAGAAATTTAATTCCAAATCTATATAACCTTTCAAATTTAGAAGTTTAATTCCAAATTTGTATATTTTGTTTTAGAAAATTTATCAAAAAATAAATTTCACCAAAACCCAAAATTCCATAACTGCCTATTAAAATTTGTGCGGAATTTTGTGTGGCCTCTATGCGTCCGCAAAGAGGGTCGCACAAACTCCGTCAGGATCGAATTTTAATTAGAATTTTGCGATTTCAATTGGAAATCTTCTAGCAAATTCTAACAAACTTAATAACTGAAAAATAGACAATTATGGCTGTAAACTTCTACAAGTTTTGTGCTCTCCAAACTCAAATTTTCAGATCTAAAACAATCAAGAAAAATCCAACAAAAAATCAACGAAAAAATCATCAATTCCTAATTCTCTCTAGATCCTTAAAGACCTAATCCTTCGGCATAGGAAGGCTCTGATACCACTTGTTGGGGGATCATAAAGGCCAAACAATTACGCCTTATCTAGAGATCAAACAATTACATCTCATCTAGGGGTCAAACACTTACACCCCGGGGAAGAAGAAACAATCCCCACCTTAAACCTAAGAACCGTCCTATGCCAAAGATACCCGAAAACATAATCTTAAGTGCGGAATTATACCTGATTCCATGCCGTTTGCCATGGAATATCTAAAGTCTTGAGCAAGCCGTCTCCGTGAGAGCGAGACAAGTCTTTAACGGCAACAGGTCCTTCTCGCCTTTGTGGTTGGGTTGTGGATTAGATCTTCCAAGGCAACAAGATACGTCCTTGAGAAATCATCTCCAATTTTCTTATGGATCTCTCCTCTCAATTCTTTAATGGAGGAAGAAAGGAGAAGGCACTCAAAATTCTCTCTTAGAAAAATAACCACCTTTCAGAATTATGAGTTGAGTTAGTTATCTTGTGCCTTGGGGACCAATCCTTATATATAGAAATATATATGGTTATCTGCCATATTGAAAAAGGTATTTTGAGCGCTGCATCAAAATTCGTGCTGTCGCATCAATAACTGTGCGGCCGCGTCAATATCCGTGTGGCCCACACAAACCTCTTAAATGGCAGTTTTCTTAATTGCAAATTTCAAATCAGTCCATCAATGATTTGATATTTGCCTAAATTCAATATTCTACACATTTATAGACCACATCCTATTAAATACATAGATTGTCTAATGTCTTAATTCCATATTAGATCACTTTAATTGTGACAATCATATTGACAGTATACAATTCATAATTATATTACATATATGCTCAACGTTGGATATATGATCCAACAATCTAATCTGAGAACTAACATATATAATCTCTTAATTCCCCATTATTTCCCCTTCCAGTATGCTCTTGTCTCTCTTACTCTTGCTCTTCATTTGTTCAGTAATGGAGAGAGGTCGCGGCTATGATTCACCCTTCTCTGTGCCAGGGACCCACTCGTCAGCATCAGCATCAGCTCTCTTTCTTTCAATTATTTCTAGGCCCAACAACAGCCCATCACGCCTTTCTTCCTTCTCTTCTGCTCCGTTGACCAATTCAAACTTCTCTTCAACGGCTATCCCTAATTTGCACATCGCCAACTCGCCATTGCTGTTTGACTTTGCAATTCCAGTCAACTCTAGGTTAACCAATTTTCTATTTTGAATTTTACCCATATGGGATAAGGCACTGACAACACTGCCAATGAAGCCTATAGTCCACATTTTTCAATTTAAGATATAACACCAAATAATAATTTTTTTGTTCCGCGAGTTTTAATTTCAACAAATGTGCTATCACAAATTTTATGCGTTTTAATTATTCCGATAATGGCACAAGTTAAAAGCATGCAGTTACCCATATTCCTTTGAAAGACAATAAGAAAGATAATGAAAAAGGTGGCTATCAAAGATGATACACACATAACAAGTTCAATAATATATATATAAACCCCCTCAAGTGGAACAACAATATTTATTACAACGTCTGTAAATCTCACACCAGTATATTGGCACATATTATTTAGAAATGCCAAGGTAAAAGAAAATATACATATACAAAGACAAGAGGAAAAATTATACAGATCATCCTTGAATGCCGCAGTAAAAGAAACTCCATGGTTTCAGTTTTGGAACAACCTATTCGCTGCTGATAGAATTGCTCTCATACCAGCATGTACCAGTTGGGAAATTAACACAATATTTAGACTCATATAGAAAGATAGTAACAAAATTCTAATTATTTCGGTACTATAAAATATTAATAACATTGCTCAACCTTGTATTATAACTCAAAACACATGCAATTCAACTCATAATACCACACCTACACATACATCGACTAGATACAACCCCACAATATATATTACCCACTCCTATACCTGAAGAATAACCTAAACTTTGACATCACATTACAACCACCATATAGCCATCATATATAACACCAGTTCATCCATTACTATTGTGCCAGAAAATGACAGTAGACACCTTCAAAATCCATCAATCCAACAACCTCAAATTAACCCTCAAATTTAACACTCAAAACGCTCCTAGACCGTGGCAACGTCATGTGTCGGCCTTTGGATCGGCCCCGCCGGCGACCTAAAGTAATACTCACCCAATGTTATCTCATCTTCAGCGCATAGATGAAATTCCTTGACAAGACCGTAATTTAAGGCCTTCTCGCACACCCTGCACGTACCCCGAGGAAGGCCGACAAACACGTGCAAGCGCACGGCCCTCTGACGTACAAGGTCTGATTGCGCAACCATTCGGACTCTTTCTTTGGTATCGCGCTCAATAAAGATGGTCAGGTTATCGTCGCTAGTTCCGGCCATCATAGAAAGCACTTTGGTTACATCGGAGAAGGTTTGGCCGGGAAGCACTACGATTGACCCGGTCTGGAGCGTAGTTCCACTATCAAGATCAATGAAATCCACCGGGAGAACTAGATAACAAGTCGTAACCGCCATTATTGAAGGAAGGAGTAGAGGGAGATGAGGTTTAACGGGTTTTAGAAAATGAAAATTAGAATGTGAGAATGAAATTGAATCGGTGGAGCTGTATATATATAAAATGAAAAAAAAGGAAGGCGGTGAAAGGATTGGAGCCCCTGGTTATTTTTAGACCTACTATATATATATATATGAACTGGGAGTAGGTCCGATGGGCATCGGACCTACCTCGGTTCGACGGGTTTAATCACCATCGATTTTCTTTTAGATTCGTGCGAAATGCTTTAAACCCCGTGCGTATATGTTTCAAGTTACGTGCGCACAAATCACTCCGTTCTCCTACGGTAGATCTGCCCATCGGAACCAAACTAGGTCCGATGGGCATCGGACCTACACTGCGTTCTATATATATAAATGTCAAGAATTAAAACAAGAAAAATCAAATAAGGAAAGTGAGCCACATAATTAATTATAAGTTTTTTTTTCATATTTTGTAAACTACCTTCTATTTATCATTTAAGTTTAAATTAAGCCACTTTGAAAATTGTTGATCACATGGTTCAGAATTTGGTTGCACTGTTTTTACTGTTCACCCGGATCAGTAATTTTCAAAGTGGCTTAATAAATAGTAAAAAAATTCCAAAAAATGTAAAATTTGGTCTCCAAGCAGATTTTAATATAGATTGAACATCTAACGGTTTGGATCGACTATTTGAACTTTAAAATTGTAAAAACTATTTGGTAGCACAAAGGTCTTGGTCATACCATTTTGACCTTAGCCACTCTCTCTCTCTCTCTCTCTCTCTCTCTCTATATATATATATATATATATATATATATATATATGTCAAGAATTAAAACAAGAAAAATCAAATAAGGAAAGTGAGCCACGTAATTAATTATAAGTTTTTTTTTCATATTTTGTAAACTGCCTTCTATTTATCATTTAAGTTTAAATTAGGAAGATGCTGTTTTCATATTTTAAAATGCCACAGTAGGAGCCTATTTATAACTTTATACTAACTTTATTTTTATCAAATAATTTCTATTTTTATTTTTATCAAATAATATATATGTTTTCTTTCATTATTTCTTTTCTTGGAGAAAGACCTGAATTTGATAATATCTTGAAGAAAGCGTTGGAAGCTTATTTTCTAAAAAATAGCTTTCCAGCAGAGTACAAAATGTTGATTTTTTTATCTGCTTATTTTCTTTTGTATTCATAAAGTAACTCCAACAAACTTTTTTTATTTATCCTAGACTCATATTAACTCTAATTAAATTATTAAAAATAATTTATTTACCTATGTTAACTCTAATTATATATCAATTTTTGTTGCTCTATTTCTATCTTTGAAATTGATATTTTATATCATATTTTCATATATTGAAGGCTACTATTATTGCAACTTGTGTTTTGCAAATGAAATCGTTTTATAAATGAGTTTTAATTAAAGAGTGCTTATATTTACAACATTTAGAAAGAAATCTGTACTTTGCTCTTTTATAAACTAGCACTAACACTAATTGGAATCAAATTTTGACAAAAGTTTAAATTATATCAATAGTTAAATTCTAATTGATTTTTTATGATCAAAATATTAACTGCATTACATCGGAAGAATTCGTTTATAAATAAATTACCTCAATCTTCTTCTCTCTTTTTTCAATCTATTTGTTGAATTTGGTAGTGTATATAAAATTCTACGAAAGCCAAGGATGACAAATTAGTCCTTGTCAGAAACTTACATTTGGTCGGATTTGGATTCAGAATATAGAGTTCATTATCCCATACCAATGAAAATATATAGGCAGCAAAGTATTACATTCATAATCTGAGTTGCATATGAGAACCAGTAACAAGTTAAAAAGGTACAAACACAAGCAACACAATCAAAACAAAGCACAGATTACAACAATGGTTAGTGTTTCATTAATATACTATTTTGTCACTTAAATACAAACTGTTTAAGCCCAAACCACCAGAAAACAATTTCTAAATCAACCAATTACAAAAAAAAAAAAAGTAAAAAGAAAGAAGAAAACTAATCAATTATTAACTAAACTCCAACCCCGGTTTTTACCTGTTTCTCTGGTTCCTTTTTAGTTTAGTTAATAGGGACTGGTTCACCATTCCACTCCTTGAGACACTCAAGTAGTGGGCCTATCACCTTTACCCTCATTGATAACCATGTAATTAAACCTTGTCACACTCTTCACCAGGGGACTTAACCTTCTCACCGGACAGGTGGTCCAGATATCGCGGAAGCGGCGAGAGAGGACAGAGGTACGGGCGGCATATTTAATGGGTAGTAGGGATATGATCACGACGAGGAGCGCTTCAGGAAGTGTTGAGAGCCTGTCTACCTCCACCCGCCTCCGTCAAGTGGGGTGTGATCGGGGCTTCTTCGCAGTGACAGGTGGGATTGGGAGGGAGTTGAGATCGGTGCTTCGCCATGACACTGATGAGAAAAATGAATATAAGAAATTGCAGGTGACGGATTTAATCAAACATTGAACTGAATTTAATTGAATGAAAACAAAGAAAATTGAAGAGAAGAAAGAGGGGTTGATCCTATATTCACCAGATCCCTTATTCATCTTAATATATTTTCGTGTACATTTTACGAAATGAACCCTTAGATCCTAAGATATTACCAAACAAATCTATGTACCAAATATTAGATGTACTAAAAAATAAACTAAAGCAAACTCTCTAACATCATGCACTGTTCCCAACCCAAAATGGGAAATGCTAAACAAGTACTAAACATGATGCCCTCTAATACTAACCCTAATTTTAGACATCTCTCACTCCTCTAGATGCCCAATTGAAACCATGATGCTAATTATAAACTTTACACTTTAATGAAGCTAAAGCCCTCATCTATTGTGTGCATTAAACTCTGGTCAACACAAAAGGCATGGCTTTGGGTCATGCATTTCATACAAAACCCAAGGGTCAACCGTCGTAAAACTAAATCCGTGGCACCTCAGATCCGTTAGCGGCTTAAATAAAATTTGGGTTTTGAACGGTGTATATGATCCTTTGATCTGGAACAGCTTGATCAGGCAGGTGAGATGAACAGTCAACTGATCCCTCCCCACTTGATCTGACACCGATGACGGATTGACGTGAATCGCCATGGCACCAACAAAAATTGGGAGTAAGTTGGTATAGGATTAAAAAGTAAACACTGCATCAGGGTTTAAAGGATTGGAGTGACATGGATCAACTCCTTCACGTTGCAAAACATGAATTATTGGGCTGAACTGATACAATTTCTACGTATTAACACTTAAAGTGGTTGAACCAACATGTATGTGTGGGCTTGAAAGTTTACCAATTTATGATTTATGAGCTAGTTGATAGGGGTTATAAAATTGAATTTTATCTATTTGGTACAACATCCCGAAATAAGGCAGGCATAATTAGCACATCTGTAAAAGAATTGTATAAACAGGGAGTCTAAATACTTGACAAGTACTGATTGTCCTTTTGCAAATTAACTGTGTTTGGTAGCAGAAATAATGCTGATATACCATTTAGGCACTCCTGCCAAAAGAAGTAAGATGCACTTGTGTTGTGTGCTATAAGGTAAGCATTTAATTCCAGCGAAGTTGAAGCATCAAAATTTTGGTGCATTTCGAACAAAACACAGAGATGACTAAAAAAAAGTAATAGATTTAAAATTGGAAATAATTGAGGAAACCTATATGGTAGTACTTACAGAGATAACGAATTAGCCAAAAGATCCATATCTTTAGGACAAAAATGTTAGCTTCAAAGGAGATGAACATAGTTCATCAAGGCTTCCCTGAAATCAAATCTGACAATACATGCGGCGCTTCAAAAACCCTAGTCTTCCACAACATATATACAGGAAAAGATTATTCATGACAACCATTGGATCCATGAGCCAGATGTTAGCCACGTGTGACAAACTCAAAAACCACTCTAGAACGAGCACATGGTTTTAGAAAACCATTCACACATTTGGTTTTCTCATTTGCACGTGGTCTACATGATCATGATCAGTTTTTTCTATAGAATGATAAAATTCACGTGCCATTTGCGTGCGGTGTATATGACCATCTATAATAAAATTCATAACCTGAATGGCCTTGAATTGAGTCTAATTCCTACATAATTAAGCATTGGCATGTCTGGTCTAAATTGGGCCTTTATCTCTTACTTTCATCTCTTACTATTGCTCAACCCTCCCCTATAATTTTTCTAACTCCTCAATTTTATTCTCTCATTGCCATCCTCCCTCTTCCCCATGCCCACCCGCACCACAAACCACAAAAGAATCGACCTGTCTGTCTCTCAGTTTCCTCCAATTGCCTTTTTTCAAACCACAATAATAACCCTAAACCGAACCATTCTCATTAAAAAAAAGCAGTAGCTATTGTCTATCTTGTGTGTATCATGCTCTTGTCGATACAAAAGCATGGGTTTGGGTCATGCACCGTGCCCTTTACCCAAGGGACAAACATCCAAGAACAAACCCATTTCACCTCATGCTCAAATAGCAGCTGAAGAACCCATCAGTGCCATGAATAATGCGTACAATCTTTTAATATTTGAAAATTTTCAGTATTTAAAGACTCAGTTCCTCTCTTTTTTCAAGAATAGAAGTGTAAATTTATGTGTAAGCAATGCAAGTTCTTGTTGTTACATTAACCACAGAACTTTGTAAGAAATGTATTTCCATCATAAGTCATAACCAATGATTTGGACCTTGATGTCAAATAAGTGCCATTTCAAGAAAAGTCATATGCAACCCACTCAATTCAGTGCCTAGGACTGTTCCTTTTCAATAAAATAGGTCTGTCAATTTACTGCCCATGACTTGACACAAAAATAGATGTCAATAATACATACCTTAGGAATGAACTTCATTGTTTCAAGAGCAGGGGAGAGCTAAAGCAAATTAACCAAGTCATCAATGTTGTCATAATGGAAGCAGAGGTTAAGATCCAACTGTTTCAGATTAATTAGGGAATATCGGCAGGACCATGTCTGGCTCTGATAATTTATGAAATGAATAGCAAATTAATCATTGAAACTGGGCATCTGCCTTTTTACCAAAAACAGCAAATTAATCATGAAGACAAGTAAAAAGTAGTAGGTAAAGGAGAAGATAAGCAACCTCTAATTTTAACATAAACACAAATGCATGACAAATCAAGGCATATGAAAGCATAAAAAAAATGCAATTGAGCAACAAACCTGCTACTCATACAATATAAATTTCACCTCTACAAAAAATTAAAAATATCTGAAAGTAAAAACAGACAAGAATCACAACATTTATATTATATTTTTTTAAATCATAATTTTCACTTCTTCAGATAGATTGTATTTGACTACTTTCGACCCATCAAGATTTTTGAAAATAGGACCAGTAACCTACTACAATTATCACACAGCTCCTTAACAAATCTTGTGTGTTTCTAAATATTTGTGAAAATTTTCATAAATCTAAATATCATCAACATTTCCATTATTACCTAAATATATGTCTTCTCCGAAAATTGTTTTTTGTTGAATTTTACATACATAAATACCTACTAGAAAGGAACAATTTGTATTCAATTAGCATATCAGACTGTTACCACACCTTTTCTTAATAAGAACAAAGCAAACTTACATTTTAAGATGTTTAGTAGGACAACAACAAAGTAACACTGGGTTTACCCAATCCTCCTCAAAATCAACGAGCAAGTCTTGGACATCTGCAACCGTCTTCACTACCTCAAAAGAGACTCCAATTTTGAGTTCAGATCTGGACCGTCTGATCTACTTTGGCACGAATATTAAAGTGACCCCGTGCATCCTACTACGGAAAGAATTGGCACGGCTTCTTGAGTTACTTTAGGGATCCGGACCCGAGGATAGCTGGAGGATGGCAGGAGATGTCCGCCATGGCGCCATCGCCATGGGCAAGTAACAGGGAGCTGGGTTTTGGGATTTAGGAGAGAAATTGTGAGGGAAATTGCACAAATTTTGTCGGAACGGAATCGGCCGGTGCCAAGCTGAGGTTGCCTGATTTACACGGTTAGGCGAGTTTGATATGGAAAATTGGTGGAATCGGGCCTAAATCGTGAAATTGGCCGAGTTTTGTAAGGAAAAGTCGGTGGAATTGGAATATCGGCCGATTTTGAGTAGAAAGGAGACACTGACAGCCTAAATCGGCGGAATCGTGGACAGGCGTTGTTTCGTCGATAGAAAGAAAGAGGACGGGAAGGAGATACTGACAAGGTGGGACCAATATTTGAGTTTCAATTGAATGGGCTTGTTTAGTTATTATACTGGGCCATTCCTTATTTAATATTTATTTTTAAGTTTTATGTTTCAATTTTAGCCCAAATATGTTGATTTTCAATTAAAAGTCTGGGATTAGTTTTTCATTAATTCAGTTATTTAATGTTCTAGTTTAATTTTAAATGTTTGTATTATATTATATTAGTCGATTATCCAAGTGTAATTGGCTTAATTTACAAATTGCTATTTTACAAACAAAAAAAAATTCCTATTTTTTTTAATACAAAACATGTTTTTTTTTTTTTTCCTGAAAAATCTGAGTTTCCGATCCGATATGGCTGATTCTAACCGATTCATCCGAGTATCAGAGGGCATCTTGTTTGGCATTTCCCATTTTGGGTTGTGAACAGTGCATGCGTCTAGAGAGTTTGTTTACTTCTAGTTTATTTTTTACCACATCAAATATCTGATACATGTATCTGTTTTGTAATATCTTAGGATGTTAGGGATTTTTGGGTAAAAGGTACACAAAAAGATACTAAGATAATTAAGGGGTACAGTGAAGATAGGATCAGACTCCTCTTATTTCTAATCAATTTTCTCTTTCTTTCCATCAATTCCAGATGAATATTTTATCAAATCCATCACGTACAATTTTTTATTTTCATTTTTCTCATCACTTAAACTAATGTCAGAATTTTTGTGAAAAGTAAGAAAGCTTTTTTTTTTTTTTTTGGAAATATGCATACCTATCAGATATTATATATCCTGTGTAGTAGCGCATATCATATATTTCTTTTTCCCTGGTGATTTCAATTATAATGACAATAAGTTTTACTTTCTGCTGCAGCCTCCATTCCTCACATAACAGATATGCTAAGCATAGAACGAAAAATCGGAATCGGAACTGGGATCGGCACCGTCCGATCCCGATCTGAATCGGTTCAAAATCGGTCGGAATCATTTTTTCCTCTAAAATTCGCTTTCCGAGTAAATCGGTCCAAAATCAGATCGGTCTTGTCCGATCCCGATCTGAATCGGCCAATTTTGCCTTCTATGATGCTAAGAGCTGAAGTATGCAAAGCAACAAGCCTTGAGTGCTCTCCTCCAACTGAACCCTCTAAGACTTGACTCCTGCAACTGAAGTCTGAATATGATATGAATTGTATGAATATTTTATATTGTTGACAAATAAGCAGTAAATTTGATTGTTATGATATTATTTATGCTTCTGCAAGCAAGACTGCAACAAACGGGTTTGCAGTAAATCCAACTGAAGCATGAGCAATCATTTATGATATTTTATACTTCTGCTATTGTTTTTATTTATGTAACATTTCATGTTTATAAAAAATTAGTAAACATGTGACGGAGATTAATCATGTCCTAAACAATAATTATAGTTCGAGGTATAACAATTTCATAAAAATTGAAGGATGAAAGTTCGTTTCTTACTAAATTTTTTATTGAGAATTGGGGAATACAAATATGTCAAATTGTCAATTTAGTTCATTTGATGAAAAGAAGTTCAGATACAATAAAAACAATGATGAGGAAAAAAAGAGTAATATTTGTAACGAGACCTCCGAGATATCAGAAAATAGATTAAAAATTAGTATTACATAGCTATTCACGATTCGTTGTGCAAGGCTGGGATGTTTTTGTAGTTCTCTAATAATAGTGTTGTCTCCCCTAATTGCTTCTCCAAAATCTCCTTGGTCGTCTGATGTTTAAACAGTAAATTTGATTATTATAAAATGCAACTAAAATTGGGTTTTAACTTTTATTATTCATAATATAATTCTTAGGTTGCTAATATAATTTTTAGGAGCAAAATACAATACAAGGCATATATCGGCCACATTTGCAATTATTGGTTCAGACTGGGAACGAAACCTAAACTAAGAGACTTAAAACATTTGAGATTGTAATGAATAGTCCCTTTGACAGTATTGGTAGAACCAATTTGTAATCAGCATGGTACATTACCAGATTGCTACAGTTCCTACAACACTACTGTACTGATAAAGATGAAATAGCATTATCAGAAATTCAAAATCTTTGAGGTTCTTTTCCTGCTCATCAACTAACACAGATTTAGACTCCAAAACAAACCTATATATGCATCAAACACATACATAATATATACATCAACATATCATAATTTCTGATCAACACAACAATAGAACATTTGTACCAATTACAGTCCCAGAAAACAATATACCGATTATTGACCGTTAAGTAACCTTCAAAACAGTTAGTTGCTTTTGCAAATAATTCATTTCAATTACAATTTGGAAACAAACTTCCAATTTTCAGCATATTCTTGTAACAAATTATGTGATTATAAGATTTAGCACATCTTTATGAAGAAACTTGTAGTAGATTTTAAATGTTTCCAGAAAGGAAGCGTCAATATTTGATTTACAAATAATTATGGTACCAATGTTCAAATAAAGGTCCATTACAAAAGCCTCTACTTAACAACGTACATTAGGCAGATTTGGTATCATAGTCCAAAATACTGCAGCACTGACATGTACCCCGGAAGTGATTCATTGAGCATAATCCAAGCCCATAAAAAAAAACAGATTACATCAGATCTGTACCAATCTTTCGGATGAAATGAACAGAAATATCATGTTTTCATCCTCTTGGATGACATTTCACGGGACAGCAACTTGATAACTTCACTTTTCTTATCACCTATTTGAAGGGTTGAAAAGTGTGCATAATTTCTGTTGCCTTCAGAATTCAGTGGGAGTTTAGAATGCCAAACTTCAGGCGCCCAGCACGTCCTCATATAGTCAGGTCGCTCCTATTTTGAGATATAACATAGCCACCAAATTATTGTGCAAGAAATGCCAATAGTACCCATGTTTTTATTCATATTAAAACTTCTTTTTATGTTATTCTGTTTTCTTTTTAATTAGGGGTGGGCAAAAAAGTGGCATTACCTCTTAATACAGAAAACACACAACACAAGAGAAAGTTAGCCAATTGAAAAAGAATATGTAATATTACCATATGAATTAGGTGTAGAGAATCAATAACAGGGGAATGATGAAGCAAACAAATTACGTCTTGTAAGGCATTTTCGTAGAAGCACATTGAGAGTATGAGACTTCTCAAATTAGGAAGCATCAACATATCTTTTCCTGGCTCCACCAACGGGTGAAATATATCAAAGCCATCCTATAAAAATATCAGTTCCAATTAGACCAAACTAAATCAAATCTACAAAGGCAATAATTAATGTTAACAGAAACCATACAGATCAAATTAAGATAAAAACATTAATAATCAGATTTGAGAGTCGATATAGCACAAAAAACATTGCTTCTCAATGTCAGGTGAGCAATTTACTTGCTATTGAACATTCTTCTTAACTTCTAAGAGATAGTGAGAGTGCCTTACCGATATTGTTTTCCCCTTATATCCCCGCTTCTGCCCACGAGTTGTCCCAGGTAGAACCTTTGGGCAAGGCTTCCCTATATGAAGTGTCAACTGAGACACATTTGTAATAGATTTCAAAATGCCACATAAAACTGGCACACACTCTTCTGTCAGCCATGAGGTTTTAATCAGTGCCTTTCTCAATACAGGCATCTCTCCATAAAATTTAACAGGCAAGCAGATGCTCAAGTCGAGAAACTCAAGTTTAGGGAAGGATAAACAAATCTTAGCACCATCATTATATCCGGAGCTTAGTTTCAGTGTCTTCATCGACTGCGAAGACAGATCAAGAATTCCGTCACAAAAACGAAGGGGCTCAAAGCATAAATATTCCAGATTTCTTTGCTCCGTGATGAAAGTTTGTAAGTCAGAGTTAGAGATTTTTGCCTTAATGTGGAGGTACTTGAGTTGAGTTAGAGGGAAAGTGGCGGGAACAAGAGATCGAAATGAGTAATAACTGAGGCCGTTCAAGTCAATAGCATTGAGGAAAAGAGAGTGAAGAGATTCAAAGGATAGGATAAGTGGGAAAAGAGACTCAATGGTACCACTATGGATATGAAGGGAGAGATCTCTCAAGCCTAGCGAATAGGCACGATTGAGCCAATTTGAGAGGAGATTGATCGTAAAAGGTCTGTTCGAGTCCTGTGTCTTGAGACAAAAACTCCGCAGTGGAGAAGAAGGATCGCGAAGACGGAGACATCGGGAGGTTACGCCGTTGAAGAGGCGACCGTGGGGGAAGTCGGAGCGGTCGAGCTCCAAGGAGGAGGCGGCGGTCCAGAGACGGCGGTAGCGGCGAGCGAGGAGGGATGTACGCACCGCAAATTTGGTGGGAAGGAAAGAAATTATCTGTAGGAGGAGCGGCTCTGGGAGTTCGGAAAGTCGGTCGACCTCTTCGTGGTTGCTGTTCGCCATTGTTAACGGGGTCGACGGAGGAGAAGTGGAAAGAGGGTTTTGGGATGGTTTCTACTCTCTGCATCTATCATCGGAGAATATAAAAGGGATTCAGATACAGTGCGGTAACCTACCGAGTAGAATGAGATTTTAACCTGGTCAGTTTTAACCTGGTACGAATCTTAAAGTGATTAGAAAAAGGGCATTGAAATTATTTTGATTTGGTAGTCATTTTACATAGTCCGGCTAGTATGACATCGGTGTCATATGACACTAACTTCAAAATTGATTGAATAGACTTTAAACGACTAATTCAAACCGTTCAAACCGATTTACTTTATGAGTGATGCGTTTACATGCAAATTTTTATATTTTCAAGTTATTTTAGTATCAAAGTAAGCGGTAAAAAATGTTGAAAAATGAATGTATTAAAATTAACTTAAAAACTCACACATTTGACCGCTTGACTTGATACTAAATAAGTTCGAAAAATTATAAATTTTGCATGTAAACGCACAACTAATGAAGTAGATCGGTTTGAA
The DNA here is from genome assembly GCA_025461045.1 of Carex parvula. Taxonomy (NCBI): domain Eukaryota; kingdom Viridiplantae; phylum Streptophyta; class Magnoliopsida; order Poales; family Cyperaceae; genus Carex; species Carex parvula. Next base: position 171,559 of record JAJGRW010000467.1, read on the forward strand.
TGGTTTGGATTCACCGTTTAAAGTCAATTTCATAGGTTTTTGAGTTGATGTTATATAGGCTGAAATGACACTGATGTTATAGTAGCCGGACTCTATTTTACACGGCAGGATACTGCAGATGATACGCGAATATTAAACTGTTATCTTCGTGCATGTTAATTTTTTATTATATAAATTTTACAAAATTAAAAAATTATTACTTATAATCAAAATTCATTTGACCATAAAATGATATTATATATAGTAAAAGGGCAATGGGGTGTTACTGTAGCGAGGAACAGTGACACCCCCGCTCCCTGCCGTCTGATGCTCAATATATGTCTGAGATTATTTTCGGTGATGTCATCCTGCGTAATCACCTCAAAATTTCTCTTCCCACCGTATTTGAAGGTCTATCGAGCCGTTAAATTTCCTCCATCACTCTCTCTGTCAGCTCCAAGACGCGTGTCCCTCAATTCGAAGCCGCGTGTCTCGCCTGTACACTTCTTATTTCCCTCCCCCGCCGCCAACATCAACCTCACTTTCCACTTCCTCCTCTTGCTGCTCATCTTTTCGCCCTTCATCTTCTTCTGTCACTACTCTCTTTGCTCCGCCTCTCTGCATGCGAGCGAGCAAACGCCAATTAGAGGTACTTTTTTCTTCCGAATAATTCCTTTAACCCTGCTTTACTTTCTACTTTCGTCATTATATGACGTCCTTCAGCTGGAATTAGCCAATGTACGGGCACATTTATCTCTATTTTTGTTTCTAACACTTATGTCCCGTTGATTTACCAAGAATTAGTACTAATTGAGCAGCGGTTATCCCTAACCCCCGCACAAGAAGATGAATTCCATCAAATAAGATTTCAAACACTACTACAGAAATGGTCATTGTACACGGCACATTGTATACGGATTTGACAATTTTATACAAAAACCGTGTGCTATTGTAATTTTTTGGAAGCCCGAAATATCTGTGGGATCTATTACACGGATATTTATTAAAGAATCAGTGAAGAAAGCCTTGAGAGAGCTACACGGACGTTTATCAGAAATTGTAAACGGATTATTGTTTAACTAATAGTGTAGATAGCCATGTGAGAGCTACACGGATATTTATGAAGAAAACCGTGTAGAAATATGTAAAATGCACACGGATTTTTGTTTAAATAACAGTGTAGAAACCTTTGACAGAGCTACACGACTGTTCACATAATAATCCGTGGAGAAAGGTTATTGTAGGGTTTTGATTATCGATACACGGTTTTGCCAATTTTATACACTTCACATTGTACACGGTTTTGTTAAGTATAAATCCGTGTAGAAAGTGTAGGGTTTTGGTATAAAAGGCCTTCTCTTTCCCGCGCCGTATAAAAGGCCTTCTCCTTCCCGCGCCGTATAAAAGGCCTTCTCCTTCCAGCGCCGTTTTGATCAAGTAATTCAACAAACGGAAAGGTTAGAGTTTTTTCAATTCATAGGTAAATTGTAGGTTCTCCTGTATAACCTTAGAAAGAGAGAAAGACTGGTCACTTTACATATCGCTTTTGATCAACTTTGATAATCATTTCACGGTTAATAATTGGAATTTTGATTTAGGTTTATCAATTATGTCAGATCGCTTATCTATCAAGATAAGTCGCTATCTTTAGAGCTCATCTATCAAGACGAGCGATGTGATATAATTGATAACCTACATCTGGACTTCACTTCGGGCATGAATATCTCCTTCATCTCTGGCATGTATTTTCCGTTTCTTCCTCTAATTTTCTGTTACTTATTGTTGCTTACTTACTCATCATTTTTTTTTATTTACAGATTGTGATGAACTTTCCGATGGACACTATATTTTATTTGACACTTGACAAGAACATGTTTTTTCTTGGTTAGGTTCCAAAGAAATGGGTAAAACTAACTTTCAATAATAAAACATGTTCTTTAAATTAAATCATGTTTTGATCACTTGTTTTTGGCGGTGTATAAATGGCATGTGGCAGTGCATTGTTGTTTAATTTCTTACACAAACCCCCTTTGAATAAGATATGGTTTGCGAAAGAATTTAAACAACAACGTAAGAACACTGCCACATGTCCATTTATGCATCGCCAAAAACAAGGGACAAACATAATTTAATTTTCAGAAAATGTTTTGTTAGGTGAAAGTTAGTCTGACTCATTTCTTTGGAACCTAACCAAGATAAAGCATGCTCTTGTAAGGTGTTAAATAAAATGTGAATTTATGCATATTAGTAATGTTTTATTAGTGAATTTAGTAATGTTCTTGTAATGTTTTATTAGTGAATTTAGTAATTTTTGTGCTGTAATAGTAAATAAGGAGTTGAATTTATGAATTTTGTAATGCTAAATATGAATTTATGAATTTTGTAATGCTAAGTATAATTTTTGTGCTGTAATTGGAAAACTGGATGACAAAATTATCTGAAAAACTGGAGGGTAATCTCAATACTGAATTTTGTAGCAAAACTGGCTAGCAAAACTGGAGGCTAGCCCAGAAAAAAAAAATATCTAAAAAAATATATAGGGCAATCATACACGGATATTTACCTAAAAACCGTGTACAAACGGTAATTGTAGAAATATGCGAAATTCACACGGATGTTTGTTTAAACAGCAGTGTAGAAATCTTTGACAGAGCTACACGGCTGTTTACATAATAATCCGTGGAGAAAGTTATTCTAGGGTTTTGATTATCGATACACGGTTTTGCCAATTTTATACACTGCATATTGTACACGGTTTTGTTAAGTATAAATCCGTGTAGAAAAAAGTGTAGGGTTTTGGTATTAAAGGCCTTCTCCTTCCAGCGCCGTTTTGATCAATTAATAATCTCTCTCTCTGTATACGAATTGGTCTGATTTCTGCGCACAAGGAGGCCGGATCTGAGATCTTGGAAGTTAATTTGTATTTCTCCTCTCTATCTTGCTAAGGTTAGTCGTGTATATATTTATCTTTTCTTACTCTAATTTTCTGTTACTTGTTATTGCTTATTTAGGTCAATTAGTAATTAATGCATGCATGCTTGATTTGTTGAGATAATGTAAATAATTAGTATATTAAATAGAGTGATGCATGTATAATTGTGTTTTTTTCTAATAATAGAGTAATGCATGTATAATCAACTAATGCATGTATAATAGAGTAATGCATGTATAATTGTTAGTTTAGTGATGATTAGCTTGATAATTGTGCTTGTTTAGTAATGCATGTACAATAGAGTGATGCATGTATAATTGTGCTTGTTTCTAATAATAGAGTAATGCATGTATAATCAACTAATGCATGTATAATACAGTGATGCATGTATAATAGTTATTTTAGTGATTATTTTACTAATGCATGTATAATTGTGCTTGTTTCTAATAATTGTTGTTTTTTGTAGAACCATGTCACATTCAGGTGAGCAACGATGGCTCTTCGCTTTTGGTGCCAGTAGCCAGGGTTTACAGAGGGTAATATGAAGATATACATGTTTTAATAAAGAAAGAGTTGAGTAAAAAGTTGGATGAAGGACCTTGGAAAAAAAGGGAAGAGGTGGGATGAAGGACCTTCAGAGCCGGATGAAGAGCCGAATGAGGAGTCGGGCACAATCTTGTCAGACTGACAAGATTGTGTCCGACTCTTCATTCAACTCTTCATCCGGCTCAGAAGGTCCTTCATCCACCTCTTCTCTTTTTTTCCAAGGTCCTTCATCCAACTTTTTACTCAACTCTTTCTTTATTAAAACATGTATATCTTCATATTACCCTCTGTAAACCCTGGCTACTGGCACCAAATGTAAACCTTAAGTTTATATATGAAATCACTATGGGATCGAGGCTCAGGAAGAAATATATGTCTACCCAGTATGGATTTGTGTAATATATGCTCAATATGGATTTGTATAATGTTTCAATTTAAATTTTGTAATACTCAATATGGATTTGTATAATTTAGTGTACATGAATTTTAAGTTTACCCTTATTAATTGACCGGTTTGTATGCCATCCACCGATTTTGTGTTTCAAATATTAGTTTACCCTTATTAATTGTTCTTGTAATTAAATAAAATATAGAGAATTTAGTAATTTTTTGTGCTGTAATTGTAAATAAGGAGATGAATCTATGAATTTTGTAATTGCTGAATATGGATTTGTAATGCTAAATATGAATTTTGTAATGCTAAGTATAATTTTTGTGCTGTAATTGGAAAACTGGTTGTCAAATTATCTGAAAAACTGGGGGTAAACTCAATATTGAATTTTGTAGCAAACTGGCTAGCAAAACTGGAGGCTAGCCCAGAAAAAAATTGTTAATTGAAAAATATATAGGATAACATACACGGATATTAAACTTAAAACCGTGTCCAAATAGTAATTGTCACGGATATTAGTTGAATATCCGTGTACGAAATAGCTACAAGGAATTTTTTTTTTTAAATCCGTGTAGAAAAAGACTAGCCCATAATAAAAAAAAAAAAAAAATATATGGACACGACCACCAAATAAAAAAAACATAAAAAAAACAAAAAA